>CM076581.1:247709476-248146135 GCA_034641835.2 Pinus albicaulis
GCAGTGCTCCAGGAGGTTGGGTTTCTAATAGGGAAAGTCCAGCTAGAGGCTGCCTGTGGGAGAAGGGTAATTCCATTTAGTATTTTACTCAGTTTTTCTTGTTGTTTGGAGTGCCAGTTGGGCATCCATAGATGTACTCAGATTTCACTGTTGCATAATAAAATAAAACCCTCACTGCTACATCGGTTTTCCCAAGTTGGGTTTTTCCAAGGACATTGGTCCAAAAATATTGGTGTTATTTTATGTGTGTGTACTAACATTTCGTCTAGCGTTTATTTGTTCCGTAGTTTTTATTTGTGAAGGTTGTAGTGTATTTATTTCGATATTTGTCGTAGGAAACAACAGATAAATTGTTAAGTAGAATTAACAATTAGAAGAAATAATATCAGTTGCTGTAATAGGATTTGGGTCACCGAATTTTCACACTTCTTGTATTGCTTCAGTTGATCTGCATCCATGGGGACTACTACCACGTTAAAAATATAAGCCTTGAGATCAAACTCATCTAGAAGGAAGGAGATCCTTGCCTTCCAGATAACATAGTTGGAAGCTTCATCTAACTTGTCCTAATCTCGAAGCCCGACTGTGGTCATCTCAACAAAAATGTCGAAAATATCCTCTTCCATTCTACTCAGTTGCTTCTCAACTATTCATACTCCCTTCTGGATTGAGAAACCCTGCTGACAATGACTGCTAATCTGTAAGGGAAATCAAACTTCTTGATACTAGAAGTTCCTTAAGGAAAATTTCCCCTCAGTGTGTGCTATTATTCCACCCGATGTTAGTTCTGCTCTAGCAAACTATTGCAAAACTATTGTCCACAGCTAGAGATCTGATCTAAAAGAAAATATTGGTTGCTCCCTCTACCACTGGATTTCCTCGATCTGGAGAAATCGATTTTTCAGTCGCTCTCTCAAAAAAATCAATTTTCCTCAAGAAATACTACCTCTTAGCCAAGGTAACTGCGCTGCTCTCTGGGGTTTCAAACTGTTGCCTACACTGAACAACGAAACTCCTCCTTTCTTCACTACTGAGCTTTCCAAATGATCATCTGTGCTCTGATACCATGTGAAAATTCGGTGGCCCGAATCCTATTTCAAAGACTGATGTTATTTCTTCTAATTGTTAATTCTACTTAACAATTTATTTTTTATCTCCTAAGACAGATATCGAAATAAATACAATGCAACTTTCACAAATAAAAATTGTGGAAGAAATAAACGTTGGAAAAAATTCTAGCACACACATAATATAACACAGTTAATTTTGGACGAATGTCCTTGGAAAAACCCAACTTGGGAAAATCGGTGCAACAACCGAGGGTTTTAATATTATGCAACAGTGAAATAATGTGAGTACAACTAGATGCCCAAACTAGAAATCCTATAGAGAAATACTGGCAATAAAAACTAGTGATGAATTTCCTCACTCCGCAAGCAAATCCGAGCACTGATCTTAGCTCAAAATTGAGTCGTCAAAACTGCCTCTGTAGTCACTGTGTCACCTCACGCTGTCTTTGCGTCACCCTCACGTTGTCTCTGCGTCACCTAGCTCCAAACAATTTATTTTCAAGTTGTCTGGTCAGTTGTTGTCTAGGAGACATAATCTCCTGGCCTCTAGAACCTCTGCCCAGCTTTTGACACTTAATAACTGCTTCTCCCCAGCAAATATGAATTTTCCTCTAGAGGCTACTACACTGCCTCTCTTTCAACCTCTCTGTGGCACTTTAGCCTCTCTGCAAATGCACTCACCGGAACTAGAATGCCTTCTACGACTTCACTATCTATGCCCCTCTCTCACTGCTTAAACCTCACTGAACCTCTCTCCAGTAACAAAAAATTTCTATTCTGGAAATCGATTTCTCGGTAAAATCAAACTTCTCAATTGTTTTCTCCAAGCCCCATCGACTTCTTCTTATAATCTTCTATTGAGACTTCAACGACCAAGATTATATCTTAACTGATGGTTAGGATTAACATGAAATTGATCCATGTGAGTCTCTAGAAAATTCACACCTTGACTTAATTAATTTTGATTAATTAATCATATTCCCTAATTTTAGATTTAGGAAATATTTAAAAACTAACTAATAATCTAATTAAGTCATTTCTAGGTGGAATTTCCAGAAACGATTTATGGGTTTTGGAGATCTCATATATTCTAGCCTCTCCACAAAATTTCAAGGTTAGAACACATCTGATACTACAAAAACTAATAATTTATACATGAAAAACTTCAACAATTCAAGTTCGTGAATAAAGAAATAGAGATTGGTGAAAATTTTAGTGAGAAAGGGTTGCTTGACTTGTGCCTTAATCGAAGGGACCACAACGATTTCTTCCTTAGCATGCTCAAGTTCCTATAAGCTAGTAACCAATTCATATAAGTTAGGAATCAATTCCTATAAGTTAGGAGCTAATTCCTAAGATTTAAGATGAGTCCGTACAAATTAAGACGAGTTCCTATAATTTAAGATAAGTTCCTAAAAGTTAGGAGGAGTTGTCAAGAAGTTAACTGATGTGTTAAAGTGGAAGGTTGAGTTATTAATATTCTAGTGTGAGTTAATTGAGAAAAAGAACATGTGTTTGAGTCTCAAGTCCTTGATTTGAGATAGGATGAGTTGCATGAGTAGTTAACTCATGCTAGCTCAATTAATCACAAAAGAAAACTCCTTAATTGGAAACTCACTAAACTTAGCCATTCGAATTGCTTTAAGAGGAATAAAGGCACAATTTATTCATTATCTTGTGAGCATGAGTTGGTGAGACAATATAATATAGCTCATGGGTTTGTGAGCAGCTTTCAGAGGTTTGTGTGTGTGATCCTATGAGAGAAAGAGTGTGCAAGAGAAGCTTGTGCACAGGTTGGTAGAGGGAAGCAAATATCAACAGTCTTGCAAGGGTTTCAAGCCTAGATCAAGTGGGAAAGACAGGTGTGACTTGTAGATTAAAACATTGTAGTATTTTGTAGAGGGCTTTCCCAGTTGGGTCCCCTAAAAAAAACAATGTGTTTTTATTGTGTGATTATGTTTATTTTTGTTCCTATTCCGCTGCAAATTTTAGTAGATAAATTATGATTCTATATGAAAAGAAATTATATTTTAGATTGTTCATATTAGAAAATCAGAATTTCCTGGATTTTCTACAGAGATCACAATGAATAGTGAACAAGGGACAACCCAACCAATCTTTCCTTATGAGAGAGAAACTATGTTCATCAATAGTACATCAAAGAACATTCCAACAAGATTCCAAATATGACATCAAAATGTCCAACTTAAAAACTAGTCAATGAGGAGAGAGAAAATTTAACATCGTTCAAAGATTACAGTCTGCACAGAGGGGCTAAATATCGGCTTATGGTAGCTGAATGGAATGAAATTTAGTCCTGAAGTTGCATCATAAAACTAATCAACGAGCTAGTCAAAACCCTCGATCAAAGCATGCAGTCAACATCAGTCAATGAGCCAAAATAGGGATGAAATCTTAGTCAAACAATGCCAAGATATCTCTGCAATCTTCTGCCCTCCAAAACAGTCAAGACCTCAGTCAAATAGATGTGAAATATCTTAGGTCAACAAAAGTCAACTACAAGAATAAATGTTCGTCAACACAAATCAGAAAGCTTCCTTGACTCCTTTGCATGTCTGATGTCTCTTTGTGATTTCAAATCGAACTTGAGTGTGATGAGATGGTCCAAATGAAGTCCAACGATGCCATATTTATGAGTCATAGGAGGTGGATTTTTCACGCATGTGGGGCCAACTTGATGATCATGAGGTCGACTTGGTCAAAGTAAAAAATATGAATTTCCTCCATCGCTTTGTTAGGTCCCTATATTACTAGTTTAGTCCCTTATTGTTATTAGTGTAGCCCCCTTATTGTTATTGTTTTACCCCTGTAACCCCAATATTTTTATTATTGTGCCCTTACATTGTTATTGTTAGGTCGGCTAGGATTATATTCTGGGCCCATGGACTCCTAGATATAGAAGGAGGTTTTGGTCATTTATATCATCCAAGAATTATTCATTTATGTAATGTATTGGAGGTTTCCCCCTCAAAGTGGCTGATTTCTAAGGCGTTGATCTCTCTTTTCTTCTATTTTTGGAGTTGGTTTCATAACATTTGGTATCAGAGCTTTGGATTCTAGGGTTTCGCTGCTCCAAATAGGCCATCGTGGAATTTTCGCAATACATTTTTTTCTACGAAGGTTCAGAAGCTAAAATTTGTAAAGCGCGAAGCCTAAATCCTGAGGAACCTCCTGTAAACATTTGACATCTTGGTTCACAATATTTTCGGAGATATGATATGGGGAATTTAGGGTATTTTCAGGCTCCTGAATTTCAACTAAAATAGGTCATCGTGGAATTTTCGCTATAACATTTCATATACAAAGTTTCAGAAGCAGAATTTTTAATAGTACGGAGCCTGAATCCTGAGGAACCTCCTATAAAAATTTCAGATCTTGGTTCGCAATATTTTTGGATATATGATCTGTGCAAGTTAAGATTGTTTCAGGCTCCTGAATTTCATCTCAAAGAGGTGACCGTGTGAAAACATCATAACTCTCTCTTTGAGCGTCGGATTGAAATTCTGTAAAAAGTGACCGCAAGTACACAGACTGTAGTTTTCGGTATATCAATTTCATATCCGAAGGAGGAAATAGTGACACGTGGAAAGTCGTACAAGTTCGCTCTACTGAACCAATCCATAATTAGGTCATTGTGGGAGATTGGGCATAAATTTGTCCTAAAGAATCCAAATCATGTTAGACCTGTGGCATTCGAGCGAAGATTCAGAGGGCTACTTTAGGGCCAAATTTCAGATATTGAAGATACGAAATCACAGAGACAATTCAGTTTCAATATCGAGCTCCTCAAAAGAAAGAAAAATGTGTGTATTTTTTCGAATTACATAAGTATCATTTGAAAACAATTAGTTTGAATTTATTCCAAAGGAATATTGAAGAATATATATCAGTATTGGATTCTAAAATGCCCCCTGAAAATAATTCAACACCCATTAAGCCTTCAGAAGGCTCTACTATGACTCATGAAGATGAAGAAACAAAACATGAGATATCAAAATTACAAAAGCAAGTGCACCAAATTTCACTATCGCAAAAAGCAACAAAAAATGAAATGGAAGTTTTGAAGAAAGGTGTGGAAACTAATATAGATGTGTTTGAAGAAAGGCATGGAAGCTAATATGAATGGTTTGGAAGCTAAGATGGAAGACATGGAAGTGGGCATGGAAGCTAAGATGGATGACATGGAAGCTAATATTGATGAAAAAATGAAAGACGACATGGAAAACACGAAGAATGATCTAAAAGTAGACATCGAAGGTTTGGCAAAGTTGATACAAGAAATGTTTCCTAATGGCGAAAAGATAGTAGAGGAAACTCATGATGAGAACAAAATAAATGTTAATCGTGATTTCATAAACTCTAATGTTGGATGGAAGAACCACCATATTCCAAAGATGAATATGAGGAAGTTTGATGGCAAGGATCCCGTAACATGGATACTACAGATGGAGCAATATTTTGATCTCAATAATGTGCAAAACACACAAAAGGTACGCATTGCAACTTTACATTTAGAACAAAATACATTTGTATGGTATCGATGGCTTTGCTCCCGTAAAAGAATTGTCACTTGGTCAATTTTTACGGAGGAAATGATAGCACATTATGAGGATACAAAGAGCAACACCTTCTTTAGCCAATTGATAAATCTCAAACAAAAGGGTTTAGTGGGGGAGCACATTGAGGACTTACAAAAATTGAATATAAGGGTAACTGATATTCCAGAGGAACACAGGATTGATCTCTTCATAGGTACTTTAAAGGATAACATCCAACATGAAGTTCACGTTTTGGAACCTGATTCATTGGAGAAGGCATTCAGGTTGGCAAGAAAATTGAATGTAAAATTATGGCGACAAGGAAGCCTACCACTCACTTCTATAAAGAGGGAAGTGTTGCTACTCCTAGATTTCCACAACCTACAAGGTTGGCACCACAACAATTGGAAGAAAAAAGAGCAAAAGGGCTTTGCTACAGTTGTGATAGAAAATACACTAAAGGTCATAAGTGTGCTGAGAAGAAATTATTTTACATAGATTGTGAAGAGGAAGAAGAAAATGAACAAGAAGAGGATATACACCTGGAACCAGCCTTAGAAGAGGAAGAAATGAATCCGACCATATCGTGTAATGCACTGGCAGGAATTACCACTCCTCAAACTCTCAAGATACAAGGACAAATCAAGAAGAAAAAGGTAATAGTGTTGATTGATTCAGGTAGCACCCATACTTTTATTCATTGTAAGGTAGCCAAGGAATTAAATTGTTTCCTATACCCAGCACCAGAATGTCAAGTGATGGTTGCAAATGGAGGAACTATAAATTGCTCTGGAAAATGCCATAATATCAAGCTAACCATGGGGGAATATGTATTGAATAATCCAATGCTTTCCATTCCTATGGGAGGTGTTGATGTTGTACTAGGAGTACAATGGTTACAATCTTTGGGGACGGTAGCTTTTAATTTTCAGAAAGTACATAACGAATTTTTTGGAAAAGGAAGGAAGTTGAATTAGAATTCTTCAACGGGGGAGACGATAAAGATAATAAGCTCTAATGTCATGCAAAATCTTCTAAAGAAAGAACAATAGGGTGTAATTGCAGAATTATGCTCACTAGAAGTTCCAACATCCGATGTATCTGTTACTGTATCTCCAAAAGTCTGGACAATCATTTGGTGTTTGAAACCAAAGGACTCCCACCTATTCGTGATCATGATCATGTTATTCATTTGATTCCAGGAAGTGTTCCTCCAAATATCAGGCCTTATAGATATCCTTATGTCCAAAAGAGCGAAATTGAACGTATGATTGCAGAAATGTTAGAGGCTGGTATAATTCATTCTAGTCAAATTTATTTCTCTGCTCCAGTAGTATTGGTGCACAAGAAGGATGGATCATGGCGCATGTGTCCGGATTATAGGGAGCTAAATAAACTCACCATTAAAGATAAATTTCCCATTCCTGTGATTGATGAATTATTGGATGAATTACATGGAGCAATTTATTTTACCAAGTTGGATCTTTGTTCATGATATCATCAAATTAGAATGAAGACTAAAAATATTCCGAAAACAACATTTCGAACTCATGAGGGTCATTGTGAATTTTTGGTCATGCCTTTTGGCCGTACCAATGCACCTTCTACATTTCAAGGGTTGATGAATTCCATTTTCAAACCCTTCCTTAGAAAATTTGTTCTAGTATTTTTTGATGATATACTAATCTACTGCAGGTCTTGGAAGGATCATGTTCAACATATTGACAGGGTGCTCAAACTATTGCAGGAGAAACAATTATATGTAAAAACATCCAAATGTTTCTTTGGAGTACAAGAGGTGGAATATCTGGTCATATTGTATCTCACGAGGGTGTTAAGGTAGACCCTAAAAAAATTAAAGCCATTAAGGAATGGAAAGTCCCGACAACCATAAAGCAATTGCGAGGATTCCTCGGGTTAACAAGGTATTATCGCAAGTTTGTTAAGAATTATGGGAGAATAGCAGCACCTCTAACAACATTATTGAAGAAAGATGCATTTTCATGGACTCCTGAAGAAATTAAGGCCTTTGAACATCTTAAAGAGGCAATGTGCCTAGCACCGGTCTTAGCTACGCCAGACTTCACAAAAACCTTTATTGTGGAATGTGATGCCTCAGGAAATGGAATTGGTGCAGTTTTAATGCAGGAAGGAAGACCCATTGCTTTTGAAAGTCGTCCAATCAAAGGAAAGTATTTACAAAAATCTATTTATGAGAAGGAAATGTTAGCAATACTGCATGCACTAAAGAAATGGCGAACTTACCTAATGGGAAGACACTTCAAGGTAAAAACTGATCATGATAGTCTTAAACACTTTTTTGAACAAAGACTATCTTCAGAAGAGCAACAAAAATGGGTCACAAAGATGTTGGGTTATGACTTTGAAATAATCTACAAAAAAGGAAAGCTTAATGTTGTTGCAGATGCACTCTCAAGAAAGAATGAAGAGGTGGAAGCATTGCCTTGTGCCATTTCTATTATCCAACCAGATTGGATAACTGAAGCAAGAGATGAATGGAAGAAGGACAAAGATGTATGGACACTCATTCAAAAGTTGCAAGAAGATCCTAGTACATCTGATACATTTAGTTGGAAAAATGATTCCTTATGGTACAAAGATCGCTTATATCTTTGCAAGAATTCCCAACTAAAACAAAAGATTCTTCTGGAATTGCACACTTCTCCTTTAGGAGGACACTCAGGATTTTTAAAAAACTTACCAGAGGGTGAAGAAAGAATTTTTTTGGGATGGCCTTAAATCTGATATTCGAAAGTTTGTGGCGGAATGTTTGGTTTGCCAGCAGAATAAAGTGGAAACAATTAAGACCCCAGGACTTCTATAACCTTTATCCATTCCAAGTCAACGTTGGGAGGAGATTTCAATGGATTTTATCACAGGTTTACCTAAGTCCGAAGGAAAGAGTGTCATCGTGGTGGTAGTTGATAGACTTACCAAGTATGCACACTTTTGTGCATTATCTCATCCATTTAAAGCAAGTACAGTTTCTACTACATTTATGGACACAATTAAAAAGCTACATGGAAACCCAAGGGTTATTGTGAGCGACAAAGATCCCATTTTTACTGGAAATTTTTGGACGGAGTTATTTTCTTGTTTGGGTACTCAATTAGCTCATAGCTCATCTTATCATCCTCAATCTGATGGTCAAACTGAGATAGTAAATAAATGTTTGGAAGGATATCTTTGTTTTTTTGTATCTGATAAACAAACACAATGGGTCAAGTGGTTACCTCTTGCTGAATGGTGGTATAACACTTCCTTCCATACTGCAGCAAAAATGACCCTATTTATGGCACTTTATGGATATCATCCACCATCGATCACATCATATTTAAGGGAAAATTCGAAGGTTCAAGCAGTGGAAGATCACATCGAGCATCAGCAAGAAGTTCTCCAACTCTTAAAGGATAACCTGAATTTGGCACAAAACCAAATGAAACAACAGGAAGATCAACATCGCAGCGAGAGAAGTTTTGATGTAGGAGATTGGGTATTTTTACGGCTACAACCATAAAAACAAATGTCCCTCAAGCAAGCTAAGAAGGATAATAAATTATCGCCAAAGTACTATGGTCCTTACAAGGTGTTGCAAAATATTGGTACTATGGCATACAAATTGGAGCTTCCTGCTTCTTCGCGAGTGCATCCAGTTTTCTATGTTTCATGCTTAAAGAAGGTTATAGGTGAAAATATTCCAGTTCAAACAATATTTCCAGAACTTGATGAGGAAGGAAAAATCATATTGGAACCTGAAGTGGTCACGAAAACAAGAACTCGACAACTACGGAATCGATCAATTTCAGAGTATCTCATCAAGTGGAAGAACTTACCCACTGAAGATTCTACATGGGAGGATGAGAATTTTATACAGAAGCACCTAGAGCTACTCAAGCATTGAGGAAAACACTTTTTTAAAGGAGAGGGGCATGTTAGGTCCCTATATTACTAGTTTAGTCCCTTATTGTTATTAGTGTATCCCCCTTATTGTTATTGTTGTACCCCTGTAACCCCAATATTGTTATTATTGTGCCCTTATATTGTTATTGTTAGGTTGGCTAGGATTATATTGTGGGCCCATGGAATCCTATATATAGAAGGAGGTTTTGGTCATTTGTATCATCCAAGAACTATTCATTTATGTAATGTATTGGAGATTTCCCTCTCAAAGTGGCTAATTTCTAAGGCGTTGATCTCTCTTTTCTTCTATTTTTGGAGTTGGTTTCATATCACGCTTGCAAATGAAAATGTTGACCATAGCTATGCAAATTTTAAACACTCCCTCTTAGCTAGGGAGGTAGTTTTCATTCTCTCCCAAAATCAATTTCCCTAACCAATTCATAGGTCTCCCAGATCAGATCACAGCATAAGGGACAAACAAAAGTATCTCTCTCTATCAATATCAATCTCCCCAACCAATCCATAGGTCTCCCAACACCCATCCTAAGGGAGAGATCATCAATCTCATCATAAGGAAAGATACACAACGTAATGCATGAGACCAAGGTCCTTTATTTAAAATTTAGAAACCAACTACCTCTTATGCTAGAAAATCAAAACCTTAGCCCTAGTCATAAAAAAATCATCCACATACAGCGACAACATCAAGGGATCCCCATCAACAACTTTAAAATACAAGTTCAGATTAGCACTAATATTTTTGAAACCAAGACTCATTAGATTTTTCTTCAATTTTCAAATATGTGTTTATCTATCATGGACCTCAAAACCCTAAGGTTGCTCAATATAAACTTCCTCTTCAATGACCCCATTCAGAAGAGTTGTTTGACACCCATTTGATGCAATTTGCAACATGTAATAAAAGTAAGAGAAATGACAGATCTAATAGATGCATACTTGGCAATGAGAGAAAACATGTCTTTGTGATCCTCTCCCTTTTTCTGGGAGAATCCACGAGCCACAAATCTACCCTTGAACTTTTCAACACTTCCATCAGCAACATGCTTAATTTTGTAGATCCACTTTGAAGACACAACAAAATTTCCTTCAAGCCTTAGCCCAATTTCCCAAACATCGTTCTTCAATATAGATTGATGTTATTCAATCTTACCATCTTTCCAAACTTGTTCCTTAGTGGCTTCTTCATAGGTGGATGGATCAGATTCAATGATCTTGCATATCAAGTTTGTATAACTAGAGTACCTTTATGACTTCTTGCTTTCTTTGAACATGTCCTTCAACTTCCTTCAATGTTCTTTAGGCTTTGATTCCACATTCTTCGAAGCCACCCATATCTCATCATCAAAGTCCAAGTGTGAACCCTTGGACTTCCAAAAAGCAACATCTTCATCAAAGATAACATCCTTGCAAGTTTCAATAAAAAAATTTCGTGGAATATAGAGACTGAAGGCCTTTGAATCGTCATTGCAGGCCACAAATTTTCCCTTCATCCCAGAAAACTCCAAAATTTTCCTCTTTTCCTTAGGAACATGAACGTAAACAAGACAACTAAAAGTTCTCAAATGATCAACATTGGGTTTCCCACCTGAAAGTACTTCTTTGGGAGTCTTGTAATTGTGGGCATCTATTTTGAACATACAGTATAGTATTTTCAACTTCTCCACATAGAAACATTGGTAACTCTTTATCATGAAGCATGCCTTTGGAAGCGTCCATAATAGTCTTGTTCTTTCTCAACAATTTCATTTTGTTGAAGATAGTAGGGAACTATCAGCTCCCTCTTAATTCAAACATCCTTGCAGAAAGAAATCAATTCCTTGGATACCTATTCACCACCATTATCAGACCTCCTTCTACCTATAGCATTTTCAACTTGATCTTTGAATTCACAAAACTTCTCAAATACTTGATCCTTGGACTTTAGAAGATAAATCCATGTTTTGCGAGAATAATAATTAATGAAATATACATAATACAAGTTGCCACCCAATGTGTTATCAGACATAGGCCCACAAACATCATAATGCACAAAACCCAATATTCCTTTGGATCTACTATCACTATGCATATTCCTTTCACGTTTTTCCCAATGGCACATCCCTTGCAAACTCCAAAATGATCAACCTTGATTTCTGGTACACCCTTAACAAAATATTTCATTCTAGTCAAAGCTTTATAGTGAATATGAGTGTACCTTCGATTCGATAGCTCATAGAGATCAATTGTGTTATGAAGAAAAGCTAGAATTAAGTGTCCAAGGAGACAATATAGGCCTCCAATTCACACACCAATGGCCTTTTTAGATTCAAAAGAGGCATCATTTTTCCATTTTAAGACTTGTCCATCAACAAATTAAATTTTATATCCTTTGTCTTCAAGGGATGAGATGGAAAACAATTTTTTTTCATATCAGAAACATATAAAATATTAAGTTTAACATTACTTTCAGAATCTAGTTGAAAAGATGATGAGCCAATATATTTGACTTCGTATTTTCCCTTGTATCCAAGCTCTACTCTGTGCTATCTTCTTTTCAACCTATTCATTGAGATGAGAACGATTCCCAGTCATGTTCCAGAGGAAGTACTATCCAGCAACCGTATCTCATCATGACCTGCAATGGTACTTGCAAAAGCAGAATAAAATGAGTATTTTTCATTGTCATTTCTTTTCTTAGGCCTCCTCTTCGATTCATCAAGGTCAGCAACAAAAGCATGTTTCTTCCTCTTTCCATTCCTTTGATAGTCATCCCTTTGATTTCTTTTAGGACAATGATCCTGATAGTGACCATATGCTTGGCAATGTTAGCATTGAACATTAGTAAAATATCTTCTATCTCTTCTAACTTGAGAGGGAGGAGGTCTTCTTCGAAGTGTAGTTCCCCTTCTTGAAGCAGATATTGAATTTGGTCTTCTACTAAAACTTCTTTGAAGCCTTCCAAAACTAGGTCTTCTTTTATTCTTTTTGGAATGAGTTGATAAAGATTCTTCATTTGTATCTTCAATAGGGTCTCTTGAATGAATTCTTGAATCTTCTTGAGTGCAGGAAGCCCATAGCTTATGAAATTAAGGTGCATTCTCCTTTGCACTAATTCTTGTTGCAAAAGGATCCCAAGTGTTAGGACAGTTCTATGATAAGTCATGAGTCTATTTTAAATATTTTGTTTTCTAGGATAGAATTTGTAAATTTCAAAAAAAAATTCAACGCTACCGAAATTTCTAGTAGCGTCTGTTTTTTCCCTTTTCGAACAGTCTGTTTTAATTCTGTTTGTGTCTATTTTTCTTTAACCCGATGCTACTGGAAATTTCGATAACTTCCCCTGTTTAAAATAAAATAAAATAAAAGTGCATCCAATTTGTGTCAAGCCACATGTTCCTGTTATAAAATATGTTTTAAATCTTTTATCATGAATTTAGGTCATGTAATAAGTAAGGTTTATGGTCAGTGATGTTAAGTTAGATTCGTGGCCGTTATACGTGAACACTAGGTGTCAATCCATAGTTAACACAACCAACTGTTGTTCTGTCCTGTCTATTAGCTGAGTCACCTCATTCATATGTCAAAGTATGTGATTTTCATTGGAATAAGATTGTGGATCCGCTGTCTTAATGCGATGACCGTTTGGTTGATCATGCATAGACGTTGCCAGAAATTTAGGCCAGTAATAAAGATTCAGTGGAGGTTACTATGAGTTACATATCCACTCATCTGCATCCACCTGTAGCATACCATCTGAAGCTACGTAGCCAACTGAAGATCATAATGACTATCACATGGTGCATGCTACGGTCCAAGATACTTACCATGATGAAAAATCTCTTGCATGGGAGGGTGAACTAATGTAGTTGTTTTAAACCACTGAGAAGGAAGAAAGACTATTAGTTTTGAGTTTAATTGTTGGTGAACGAGATTTTCCACTGAGCAACTTGAGAAAGGAGTCTCATTTAGACAATATCTCATAGGAGACACAACAACACTTGTTAGGTGAGCTCTTCTAGCCTTGCCACCTATAAAATTTTAGCAGACAAGATTATTTATAACTGAAGATGAACAGGAAAGGAGGAAAGCTAAAAATAATTGAACCACAAGGAGCTGACCTAGTGGATGCTAATTCGAATATGAGGAGGTTTTTTGTTCAAGAAAGGTGGTATCCACTATGTTCAAGACTAGGAAGCTCTCACTTAGGAGTAGCTCAGGAGTTTGCACAGTCTTTCAATGGACAGGAAGCAACCATTTATGGTCTTAGATTGCAGGTATCAGTAAATTCAATTTATGAAGCTTTCAACCTTCCATAGGAAGGAGAAAAGTGGTTTAAAGTCCAAGTCATCACTGGAGGGGACCTCGATAGTTTCCTTAAAGATGGACACATAGATCCCAACTGGGCCAAAGGAATTCCCAGCAGTTACTGTAGAAATTTGAATAATAGATAACTTATTCACCGAGATTATCCTGATCACACACTATTTGAGCTTCATGCATAATACATAACCTCTTCTACTATTGATCATCAATTTGCGGAATTATAAACAATCGCATGCGCACATTAAAACCGCATAACCAATCACAGATATAAACACAGTATGTAATGGGAAAGCTTAAAGCTGAAAACCCCCAACTATCTGTATATTATAATGATAGAGTTCATGTAACAATACATAGCACAAAGCCCCTCACAAGCTCTCAGCACTATCTCACATGCTACATACTACACAAGCTCAGATCAAGCAAGTCACATGCTCAAATCTCCTCCACTTGTTAGCCAACCTCTACTGCGCAATCCAATATGGATAATCATGAGATCCAAGTTCGAATCCCACTAAGATGTACTGCGCAATCCTCATTGGCTTCTCCATCAATGTGTGTGCAAATATCATGCACCAGTATAGTCACAACTGATAGTCAACCTGCTCTTTCACCTACCTCCATCACTGATCTCCACTGAAACTGTCCATGCACTGAAGTTAACTGATGTGTTCATTAGTTGATTTATGATTTAATAATTAGTGAATTAATTAATAATTAATTCACACCACTCATCACTAGTGTATTAATCAGTTAGACTAAATACAACTATTTCAACTAAGTCAAACTGAACACAACTCCATCAACTCCTCAATCAAATCCACCAAACTCACTCACATGAGTTCTAACTGAAGTCATCATGCAATAGCTCCACTTAGACCCTAGGAATAGCGTAATTCCTTCTGTCAGCTGCATGTGCCACGTCCAGGCATCAAACTGAAGTGCTCCAAGAGGATAAGATAATGTTTAGAGTCTAAATATTATTAAGAGCTAATAATATTCGACATATCTATTTTTAGACTGGCAATCTAAAAATAGATTCCGCCCAATATGTCTAAAAATAGAAGTCCATCTTTTTTTTCCGACTTGACCAACCATCCACAAATAGCATCCTGCAACTCATAGAACATGATCCATATGTCTGAAAATAGACATAGTCTAAAAATAGACTTTGCGCCAAAAATAGCCTGCGGGCCCACTTAGTGAAGGCGACTCCTTTCCACTAAGCTCATCATCTTGTTGCAATATCAACACTCCCTCACAACAAGATAAGGATTATCTGCAACACCTATCCTGCCCCTGTGGTATTCGAATTTGCTCCTGGTGAGCGCCTTCGTCAAGATATCAGCATCCTGATCCTCCGTAGGAATGTATGAAAGTAACATGATCCTCCGCTGCACACAATCTCTGATATGATGATACCGGATGTCAATGTGTTTGGATCTATCATGAAATACTGGATTAGCCGAGAGTTTGATGCAACTCTGGTTATCACAATAAATCACAGTAGGCTCCAAGTGTGAACCGAACAACCCGACCAGGATCTTCCTCATCCATATGGCCTCGCATGCAGCCAAGCTTGCTGCCATATACTCAGCCTCTGCTGAACTGAGTGCCACGGATCTCTGCTTCCTGCTGTACCAAGAAACTGTTGTCGACCCGACACTGAAGATCCCTCTAGATGTGCTCTTTCGGTCCGTTGGGCTCCCTGCCCAATCTGCATCCGTGAAGCCAGAAAGCCTCACTTCATCCTCCTGTCTGTACCACAGTCCATATCCCGATGTGCCACTGAGATAACACAATACATGCTTGCCTGCCTTCCAGAAGAGCTTGGTAGGCTTAACCATAGCTTCAGGAAAGCCGGTTAACCGCATAGCACGGCCGCAGGCTGACTCGACATAAGCGACCCCACCAACTGTCGATAGACAGTGGCATCCACTACCTCCGCTGAGGTAGCATCCTCCTTCCTCCAACCACCAGGAAGAGGAGTATCAACAGGCTTGCAGCCATGCATGTTGAACTTCTCCAGTATCTCCCGGGCATACTTACCCTGAGAAACAAACAGTCCATCACTGCGCTGCCAAATTTCCAATCCCAGAAAATAATGAAGGAGGCCCAAGTCCTTCATCTCAAACTCTTTTGCAAGATCCTCCTTGCATGAGAGTATCAACAGCTCATCACCTGTCAAAATCAAATCATCTACATAAAGTACAATGATCAAGAACTTACCCTCCACCACAATCTGGTACAGGTTTGGATTCGCCTCACTCTTGGAGAATCCAAGTCCCAGGAAATAACCGTCTATCCGTGTGTACCAAGCACGAGGTGCTTCGTTCAAACCCATACAGTCAGCTTCTCTTTGAGTTCGCACACACATGCGACTCACTGCTGAAGATCTCAAAACCTTCAGGCTGCTCTGTGTACACCTCCTCCTCAATAACTCCATTGAGGAACGCAGTCTTCACATCCATCTGATGAATGTGCCACCCCATCTGCGCTGAGAGAGCAAGGATCGTCCGTATGGAAGAGTACCTTGCGACATGTGCAAAGGTCTCCTCATAGTCAATCCCCTCGATCTGTGAGCCTCAGCAACAAATCTTGCCTTGTACTTCTCCACACTCCCGCCGCCCGCCCGCTTCACTTTGTAGATCCATCTCGAACCCACCACTAATTTCCCTTCCGGCCTTGGGACAATCTCCCATGCACTGTTTCTGACAATCGAATCATACTCTTCCACCATGGCATCTACCCATGGGGGATCCTCCACAGCTTCCTCGAAAGAGGATGGCTCTGTCACGATACACTTGCTCACAAGAGCCATGTATCCAGTATACCGGTCAGGTGACTGTCTCTGTCTACGCTGTGATGTAGGTGCTCCTACAACCTTCTCTGCATCTTGAGCTAGTCGCTCAGCTTCTGTAGTGCGCTTCCGCCCTCTGATGGTTGGCGCTGCATGAGTGGTCTCTTCCACTCCATGAACCTCATATTGTGGCTGATCCACATCCTGAGACTCATCCTTAGGAACTAATAGCTCCTCATCTACATGCAAGTGTGGCACCCTCTCAAGCGAACACTTCATGGCTTTCTCCTCATGAAATTTGATATCCCGTCGCACAACAGTCTTGCGACTGTCTGGAAAATACACACGATGGCGTATCGATGTACTCCCAAAATATCCCAACTTCGCAGCTTCGCCTCCAGCCTTCTTCCCTTCCCGGTATTCTTTGTCACATGAATGTAAACAAAGTGAAACAAAAATCCTCAAATGGGAAATATCAGGCCTCTTACCAGAAAACGCCTCCTCGGGTGTACTCATGCCAAGTATCCTGTGAGGACAACGGTTCTGCACATATACTGCAGTATTGCATGCCTCCGCCCACAAGTGAATGGGTAGGCCCTGATCATGCAACATTTCCCATGCAACACCCATGATCGTCTTTTTCTTCTGCTCAGCAACCCCGTTCTGCTGTGGGTTATGAGGTGCTATGAGCTCTCTTCGAATTCCTTCTGCGCTGCAAAAGTTCTTGAATTCGTCAGAGATGAATTCACCACCATTGTCGCTCCTAAGAACCTTCACCTGCTTCCCCGATTCTTTCTCTACCAGCGCCTTGAACTCACAGAACTTTGAGTATGTCTCGCTCTTCTTCTGCATGAATAAGATCCAACACTTCTGAGAAAAATCATCAACAAAGATCACATAGTACCCGGTGGCTTTCAATGTCAAGCCATCAGAAAGGTCCACACATCGTCACAGAATTCTCTCAAGGATCGTCAGTGTGACGACTATCCTTCTGTGAAAGGTGGCTTTCACAAATTTTCCTAAGGTACACCCCTTGCACTAATCTGACTGCGCAAGAGTTCCTTTAGGAAGCCTAGTAGAAATCTGCTGCAGTATCTTCAAAGCTCCATGGTGAAGGTGGCCCAATCTCCGGTGCCACAACTCGCCATCATCCCGGCTCACCACTCCTTCTGCCTTGCCTGCCATTGTTGCGCATCCATCTACCTGCAATTGATAAAGGTTCTTAACTCGAACCCCTATCCTCCGGGTCTCACCAGTTGCCTTACTGCGCAGGAAAGCCTTTCCCTCGCTAAAGACAACATCATATCCCTTGTCTTCTAATATCGCCACAGAGATAAGATTCTTCTTCAATCCTAGAACATGCATCACTTCCTTCAATCTAAAGGGTTTACCAGACTCCCTCTCAAAGGAAATGGTACCGATACCGTTCGCACTGTATCTACCATCATCGCTCATCTTGATGTGCACTCCAAGATCTTTCTCATCCATATCAGTAAACAAATCTCGATCTCCTGTGATGTGAAAAGACGCACCACTGTCCAGAAATCACACTGAACCCATCACACTTGAAACCAAGCATGCGATCAGCGAAAAATCCAGCTCAACTCGTGAGGTTATGTCTCCAAACTCGCAGACTAGTGCAGTCGTTTATTTTTCTTCTTCTGCGGAAAATTTGTGGCATAATGTCTGTGTTGGTGACAGTGAAAGCACTTCACCTTGGACATGTCCTTCTTCTTTCCTTTCGCACTGGAATGAGAAGCTTTCTTGCTCTTCCCCTTCTTTGCTCTGGCAGCCAAAGCGCAATTCTCTTCATCAGAGTTCCTTGATGAAGATTTGTCCCTGGTACTCCGCCTTATCTCCTCTTGCACAAGATCCGACCAAAGTCGCTCCCATCCTGGCAATTTCTCCCGACCATTGACAGAGTCCTGATAAGAGTGCCAACTCTTCGGAAGCCCAAGGAGAGCCAAGCTCACCAAGTCCTCATCATCTAAATTCACCCCCACACTTCCCAGCTCATCCCTGCATTGGAGGAACTTCGTGAGGTACTTGGTCATACTATCTCCTTTCTCCATATTTATGTTTCTGAGTTTATCCTTGAGCGCCAACTTCCTCTGGTCGCTCTTGCTTTGGAATAAATCTGTCAAGGCTTTCCACATCAAGAATGGAGAAGCCTTACCATGCAGGCTGGACATTATGTGATCCTTCACGCCCTCCAATAGAATCCTTCGACACTTTGCTGTCTTATTTTTCCAAGCCTCAATTACGGCAGCATTGCTAGAAGTAGGCTTTGGGACTTCAGCATCTATGAACTCCTTCAACCCATTGTCATCCAGCACTGCCTCCATCTTGTCCTTCCATGCAATATAATTCGAGCTGCCCTCAAGGGCATACTCCAATCGCAATCCATTGAAAGACATCTCAACTTTGACACCAAGAAAACAATGCTGCAAATTCGAATTCCACCAGCTCAAAACTCAACCGCTTCAATGTTCTTCAATTGCTCCAATGATCAATACAACTTTGATACCATGTAGAAATTTGAATAATAGATAACTTATTCACCGAGATTATCCTGATCACACACTATTTGAGCTTCATGCATAATACATAACCTCTTCTACTATTGATCATCAATTTTCGGAATTATAAACAATCGCATGCGCACATTAAAACCACATAATCAATCACACATATAAACACAGTATGTAATGGGAAAGCTTAAAGCTGAAAACCCCCAACTATCTGTATATTATAATGATATAGTTCATGTAACAATACATAGCACAAAGCCCCTCACAAGCTCTCAACACTATCTCACATGCTACATACTACACAAGCTCAGATCAAGCAAGTCACATGCTCAAATCTCCTCCACCTGTTAGCCAGCCTCTACTGCGCAATCCAGTATGGATAATCATGAGATCCAAGTTTGAATCCCACTAAGATGTACTGCACAATCCTCATTGGCTTCTCCATCAATGTGTGTGCAAATCTCATGCACCAGTATAGTCACAACTGATAGTCAACCTGCTCTTTCACCTACCTCCATCACTGATCTCCACTGAAACTGTCCATGCACTAAAGTTAACTGATGTGTTCATTAGTTGATTTATGAGTTAATAATTAGTGAATTAATTAATAATTAATTCACACCACTCATCACTAGTGTATTAATCAGTTAGACTAAATACAACTAGTTCAACTAAGTCAAACTAAACACAACTCCATCAACTCCTCAATCAACTCCACCAAACTCACTCACATGAGTTCTAACTGAAGTCATCATGCAATAGCTTCACTTAGACCCTAGGAATAGCGTAATTCCTTCTGTTAGCTGCATGTACCACATCCAGGCATCAAACTGAAGTGCTCCAAGAGGATAAGATAATGTTTATAGTCCAAATATTATTAAGAGCTAATAATATTCGACATATCTATTTTTAGACTGGCAATCTAAAAATAGATTCCGCCGAGTATGTCTAAAAATAGAAGTCCATATATTTTTCCAACTTGACCATCCCTCCACAAATAGCATCCTGCAACTCATAGAATCATGATCGACATGTCTAAAAATAGACATAGTCTAAAAATAGACTTTGCGCTAAAAATACCCTGCGGGCCCACTTAGTGAAGGTGACTTCTTTCCACTAAGCTCTGTCATCTTGTTGCATTCTCAACAGTTACCTAAAAATTGAATGGGATGAGGTTTTTAAGCTCATCAAAATTTACCTCACTTGTGAGAGGAGAGATATTGTAGTTTTTCTTTATCATGTGGTATTTTTGTTTCATATTGTAGGTATGAAGACCCTTAACTTGCCATTCTTTCTGCTGAAGAGCTTGAAAAAAATTTCAGCCAAGATTCAAACACACACAATTGCTTCATAATACAACCTATATCATCAAGCTGTTATCAAAGTGTTTGTTGAACACCTAATCCTCTATGGGTAGGTGTGGAAGGTGAAGAGTCACAAAGGAGTCCAACTGACCTTGGAAGATGAATCCAAGAGTCACATTAATGGAATATAAATGTACATCTATGAGTAATAGAAATGCAACGAATGCCTATCTTTCCTACGTGTGTATTTTATCTTCTCATACACCATGTGTGTGTTTAACATGGTATCAGAGCGTAGGTTAGGCCTGGGAATTTTTAGATTCTGTTAGATCTTTGTTTGGCCTGCCATCTATGTCCGCTCCACATAGGTGTTCTTTTACACATTTCTTGGACTGCTCTCCTCCTCCAGAGCCTGTTAATATTTCAGTTTTCTGCCAGAGCCTGAGTGAGCTATTGTAACGTATATTCTCTGCCATATTTCCTGAAATTTAGACTGTCCAACAGAGTTGTAGCCTTTGTAGCGTATATTCTCTGCCCTCTTTCCTGAAATTTAGACTGTGCAAGCAGGGGGTTTGACCTTGCAACCTCCACCAAGCTAATTATATTGTCCTTCCCTTCTTTTCTCAGTTTTCTTAACCAGAATCGATATGAAAAAAATTTGCACCAAATTTCGATGTGACGTTGACTAGATGGTGTGCAGAAAACACGACAGTTCCCCTACAGGTTTCACTTCAAGCTCAATAAGCTTCAACGCCAAAATACGCGTTAATAATCCACAGTTTCTCTGGTGGGGTTAATGGGCAATAAAGAGTCTAATCTCACACGCCCATGATCTACCGACTTGGCCATGTGGGACGAATGAGCATTGTGTTTGGAAATTCAATTTCAGGGAATTCAACATCACTGTTGATGTCTATGCACACGATTCCATTGAGTTATTGAAGCGGAGTGGGAAGTTGCCATTCCCGAAATTTCTACCTGAATCTCTGAATGTTTGGCCTCAATTCTCGTTGTGAAATTGTGTTGACGCACCCCGTACTGATTCCCAACCCAATCCTTAGCATTTTCCGGCGTTCAATTTGATGTTGGCAGTAGCTTTTGCGATTGTAAAACTCTCCTCAGTTAAATAAGCGTGTGGGCCTCTGGATTTTAATGCTCATCGGTTTATTTTCTTAATTTTAGAGGTCGTAGGGACGAGTCCCACGATGTACATTCATAAAAATCTGCATTTTTCTCACATAAATTTTTGAATATAAATTTGACCTCTTTCTCCCACAATGGACCGCATGTTAGAAATTCATGTATTTTAAGTCAAGTATCATCATTAAAGGTTTATGGTGATCTTATGGTTCACTAGAAAATTGATGATTCTGTAACTTAAGCAGTTATAGTTGCAAAGAAATGGTTTTCCAGATAATCCATTGAATGTTGTGGTGTATTACTTCTGCAGCAGTCCACTCTTTTTCAGCCTAGCCATGGAAATTGTTGTGCGTTTGATACATTTGGAGGGTTGCTTCCACAGGCCTATTAAGGAGAACAAAGCTCGTGATTGTATGTCATGTTGATTGGAAAATTCATCATTGATTGTTGGACTAGAGGGTGGCATGAGTATGGAATTGTAGTAGCACTCATATGTATTGTTTGTAATTGGTTTGGCATGAGAAGAAGGTTTCAAGAGGGAAAGGATATGGTATATTGAGAGGAGCGTTAATGGTTTTCCTTCATGGGAAGGACAGAGGGAAGCTTTGTATTGCACCATATTTGCAGCTTCCTCTTGTGAACAGAATGAGGGCACTTAGAATGTGATTTAATTATTGTCAAGTCAAAGTTAAGTGCATTTAGTTGTTTTACATACTGTTTACTAACTATTTTATGATCTGGTAGTAGTGAAATATTTCAAATCATTCAATGAATAATCTCCATTTTAGTGTGTGAGATTGTGTTGTATGATCACTTTCTACACATTTGATACTTTTTATATTTGGAATCTGAAATAAGCCTAGGATTTTCAAGCCTTTATTTCTACTGAGACAATGGCTAGACTTGATGGCATATTAGAGTTTTTGAATACTCTAAAACATTTGAGTATGGATGGGATGATAAAAATCAGCAAGGATACTATGTCTAATACTATATTTTTTCTGTAAAATGCACATGAGAATATCGAATTTTTGCAGTTTGAATCTCAACTTCAGCAAGAAGAATTATAGCAGCAAAGTCATCATTCTGAACTTGTTTCTCTTCAAAACATTGAAACAGACGCCCATAAGTCAGTAATGTTGCAGTCGATTCACATTCAGTTCCTTGTACAAGAGCATATTTACATGTAGATGCAGCAATTCAGTCTGCACTTCCTAAGCCCATCATCAGACCTTGGGAACAACTTGTCCACAACAAGCACAAAACAGGTCTTGGATATGACAAGGAGTTTTCCTTTCATATTCCGAACTACTCCAAGCCCATCAAATTTCAGAGTGTCGGATTTCTTCATGATAGTTCACCTTCAGCTGTTCCAGATCTTGCTCCTCTTCCACATCAACAACAAAAAATTGTAAAATGTCAACACTGTGATCGCGTTGGCCATATGAAAGATCACTATTTTTATCTTCACCCATGAAATCACTGTGGTTGGCACACCCATTCTTCACACAGATGCTTCAGAAACAAGCCTCCTGCAAGAACAAAGATTCATCTTAGATGGATCGCTTCTCGGTAATGGGCAATAACAGCCGAGATGATGTTTAAGTCACATATCAGAAGTTGTTTTAGAATATTTAACAATCTTGCAGTTGAGTTTTCGCCATCATATCACCTTGTACCTGACAGGGGGAAAATGGTGGTCATCTACAAGCTTCGACGCCACATCAAGCGTGCTTGAGCCACAATCTCTCATTCCAGATTCAGAGTTGTAGTCAGAGACACAGCAGTTCAAGTGAGCCTGAGCCACAATTCTTCATTCTAGATTTAGAGTTTTAGCCAGAGACATGGATGCCCATGAGCATGCCTTTGGTTGGTGGACAGCCTTAAACCATCTATGTGAGGTTGATATTATTCCTCTTTCAGAACACTTCCTCTAGCAGAAAACTTCAGTTTCTTACCAGTTTTGGTTGAGTTCTAGGAAATGCATTAAGCATTCTAGTGTTGGTGGTCATCCTTAAACCATCACAGGTTGTAGACCTCCCTTCTTCTAGGTTGAAGGTCTCCCTCTTCAAATATGATGGACACTTCCTCTAGCAGAAGCCCTTAGCTTCTTGCCAGATTTGGAAGAGTTCCAGGAATTGCAATAAGTGTTGCGTTCCAGTGTTGGTGGTCACCCTTAAACCACCACTTTATGCCAACATTTAAGAGAGCTAATTTAGCCTAAGTGATGCCATGCATACTTTGCAGATTTTTATTACAACTCTCTTCTTGGACTCACACATACCCCTTCAGATTAAGGGGGGGAATGTTAAACACCTAATCCTCTATGGGTATGTGTGGAAGGCGAAGAGTCACAAAGGACTCCAAGTGACCTTGGAAGATGAATCCAAGAGTCACATTAATGTAATATAAATGTACATCTATGAGTAATAGAAATGCAACGAATGCCTATCTTTCCTATGTGTGTATTTTATCTTCTCATACACCATGTGTGTGTTTAACAGTGTTAGTTGAGGAAGAACTATGGAAAAAAAACCAATCATGGAACCATTTTATGTTTTACAGGGCATGCCAACTTGCACCTACACCAAATTTTCTAGCTCAACCATATTCAGCTTCACAGGAACATCTTTAGCCTTCCAAAAGAATAAAGAGAAAGGCTAAGAAGAAAATATCCATAAGAAGAATAAAGGCAAAAAAAGAAAAGACTCCTTCAGCCAAGGTTGAGAGGAAGTTGGAGAAAGGAGAGATATCATCAATCAATAAACCTAAATCCATGAAAATGGTGCCTCCCATTTCTCCTTTCCTAATGTTTATACCAGAGCTCGGAGAGGAAGGTCTGCAACTGCAGAAAAATTCAAAGCACGGGTGCTACCGAAATTTTCAAAAGTAGACAATCAACAAAAAATTCAGAAAGAATATCAGCCCACTGAGTTTGATGAAGAGCTCCTAAAATATGCAGGGTATGAAATCAACAGCAAGAGAAAGAAAGAGGAGGCAAAACCTATTGTTGGTACCAGAAAAAGACACACTAGAGACAACACAAATTTTAGGCTCAAGTCTAAAGCCCTGCATAATCCATGTTTTCTGACAGAGGTCATAGATGTAGAAGGAAAATATGAAGGGTTACAAACTAATGAGTCCAAGAAGAAAGACAAAAGAAAATCCCCTACAGAAAAACAAACAGAATCCTCAAAAATAAGAAAGATCCAAAATGGTTCAAAAGAGGAAAATACCATTGTCAAAGAAACAACCACAAGGACTACAAGATCAAAATCAGTTGTTGAAAACAAATCAGACTTGGACAAGCTTGCTAAAGTTGCAGCCCATATGGAAGAAAGGTAAAAAGGTTTCCTAATAAAACACCTTTTTTCTTATCAAGTGCATTTTTGAATAGTAGCTCAAATTTCAAAGTGTATAAGTCTACATAGGTTTTTCAAGTGTTTGTTGTACATTTTTGAAAAGGAAATAGAGTGCTACCGAAAATTCCAGTAGCATTGCAATTTTTGCGTAGTTACAAGTTTTTACCGAAATTTCCGGTAGCGCTTGTTTTAAATGATTTTTGACAACTGTTAGCAAAGTTTCCGAGCAAGTTCAAGAAAGATAAGGACTCATAACGATATGGATATAACAAGTGATGGTTGATAGGTGGTTATGAGGTTGTTGAATGTCATATTTAATGAAGACACATGGTTATTAAAGAACCAAAGTCATGTGGAGACAAATAAGTAGAAAAAGGGGCAGAATGTCAGCATACTCAGCAGTTCAGTCCAAACAGACTTATTTACTTTCATCTACATCTGTCCTTTCTGTTATATTTCAATGGGATATAGCTTTAATGTCCTATAACACCTATGTAATGTTAGGAATATTGGTTCCTTCTTTTAGGAGAGATGGAGTTGGTGCCTCTCTCTATACATATACCATTTGTAAATACCATTTCAGGGTTGGATGTTGGTCTACCCGAAGACTCAATATAATAAAGAAAACTCTTTTTCACACTTCATGCTGGAGGATTTTTTGATTCAAGGACTATCTAATGTATGGTGTGTTTCTCTCATTGTTTATTTCTTCTGATTTATGAGTTGCAGCAGCTATTAAGGTGGGAGTAAGAAACTATTAGAGTATCTTTAATAGTAGATTATCTATTTCTTAGTTTCCTACAAATCATATTAATGTTGTGTAGAACATGTTTGTAATATTCCTTTTCAGGAATTTTAGCAATTTCTTCAGTGAGGACACTGTATAAGGAAAACCATGCAATAAAAACACAGACCAGGACTTGGATCCTCTAATATATGTTTTATGTAGCTTAAATATGAAATTGCATCAGAAACAAATCATTCTAGCTACTCTAAACAAATCTCCCCAGCTCATATATGCACAAAAGCACCCCAATCCCACTGCTTCATAAAATAGAAATGCCGGAGACTGCAAAAGCATTATTTTTATTATAGCATCTACAGAAAAAGATATTTTAATACAAATATAGAGCTTTCATTAATCATGGAATCAGAAATGAGAGGTTATACCTCTTTAACAAGCACCTCGAAATACCACGGCAAGGGTTTCTAGCAAAATAGCAACATACAATGCAGCTCTGCAGAAAATAACGTTGTACCCAGCAACTCTGTATTAATAAATACCAAATATGATCTGAAATGGACAAAAAATACAATAATTGGCCCAAGGCCTTCCTCAATAGATCTCCTGGAGTGAAATAGACTCCTCCTCCTCTGAAACAAGCACAAATGGAATGATGCAACCCCAACTACTGTAGCTACTGCAGAAATAACGCACTCACTGGGAGTTACTGCACTGTCTAGGTTGGAGAATGGTTCCCCTCAAGATAAATGATGAGAATTGAACTCAGGACCTTCTCCTTAGATCTCCCAATCAGCTATACCAATGGTGAGGATAGAATTCCCGCATAAGAATCCTTTTGCACTAAACAATGCTGCAAGTCCGGCTAAACAACTGAAGCTTGCAATTACTCATAAGACCGAGACAAGATGAATGAATGAATGATCTCTTTTCTGCTATCTCCTCCCTCTTATCCTTAGTGAGATTTCCCATCCAGGGCCCCACTCATTGGTGATGTGACTTCCTTGAGAAGTTTCCTCCTTCAAAACTGCGCTGCCGTAGTAGCTTTCCCTCCTCTTGTGACAGTGTTGTTGACTTGGTCAACTGTAGCTAACTCATTGTTTTTCCCCTCTTTCACACCAAAGAGGCTTTATTTTGTCCTCCTACTTCAATCCATTTTCACACTGGGATATGTTTTATTGTCTTCCGTGCTTCTTATTTAAAAAATGGAACAGTTATAATATTCCAAGTAGCAGTGGCTAATTGGGAATATTACAGTCCTCCCCGCTTAAAATTTTCTTGCCCACAAGCAACAGTAGAAGGATGCTGCAAGATCTTCTCTCCCTCCCAAGTGGCATCCTCATCTAGTAGATTCCTCCATCGAATCAGATATTCCTTGATGACTCTGTTTCTCAACTGCCTCTCCCTTGTGTATAATATTTCTTCTGGCTGCAAGATTAAGTGGCCCTCATCATCAATAGTGGGGAGATCCATGTTGGCAACTACATTCCTCCCAATGGCCTTCTTGAGGCAAGAGACATGGAAGATATTGTGGATCTTGCTCCCCTTAGGAAGCTCCAACTCATATGCTACCTTATCGATACACTTGAACACCCTGTATGGCCCATAGAAATGTGGTTTGAGCTTCTCAAATCCCTTCTCCTTGAGTGTGGAATGTTTGTAAGGCTGAAGAAATAGGTAGACAAGATCTCCCACCTCAAACTGTCTCTCTATCCGACCACGGGCTGCATACATATTCTGCTGGTTCTGGGCAGTGGCAATTTTGTCTTTGAGTGCCCTGAGTATGTCTTGGTTCTCCTAAATCCAATCCTTTGCCCTTGGAGCTTAACTTGCCCCAAAAATAACATCAGAAAATGAGAGTGCCTCATACCCATATAAGGCTCGGAATGGAGTCATGCCAATAGAAATATGGTGAGTAGTGTTGTAACAATACTCTCCCAAGTGGAGCCAACACAGCCAAGCTTTTTGCTGCCCTGCCACACAGTTCCTCAAGTAGCCTTCTAGCCACTTGTTCACTATCTCGGTCTGTCCATCGGTTTGGGGATGATAGCTAGTGCTTGGAGTCAAATCAGTCCCCACTAACCAGAAAAGTTCCTGCCAAAAGCCACCCATGAAGCGCCTGTCCCGATCACTCACTATGGTCCTTGGGAAATCATGGAGTCTAAATACATCTATGAAGAAGAGCTCAGCTACCTGTGAAGCAGTATAATGTGCAGAAATGGAAAAGAAATGAGAGTACTTTTTTATTCTATCAACAACAACAAAGATACAGTCCTTACCCTACACTGTCAGTAAGCTGGTGATGAAGTCCATAGATATACTTTCCCACTTCCCATCCGGAATGGGTAGTGGCTGCAACAGTCCAACAGGGTGAGTGTGTTCTCCCTTATTCTGTTGGCAAATGGTGCATTCTCTGACTTGTTGGAGCACATCCTCCTTGAGACCCTTCCATGAGAATCTCTCTCTGATAGATCTGTAAGTCTTTGTGAAACCTTGATGCCCGACAAGTGGTGAATCATGTGAGGTCAATAAGATCTTCTCCTTGAGCTTAGAATTCTTAGCCAAGAAGATCTGGTCCTGGTAATAGATAACCTCATCCATCACTCTAAACCTCTCATCTGATACCACCCCATCAAGTATCTCACATGAAAAGTCATCTTTGGAATACTCAACTAAGAGTTGAGCCTTCCAATCTGCGTCCATGCCCCTCAAGGACAGCGTTGTAGGCCTCCTGGATAGTGCATAAGCTACTACATTGCTCTTCCCCTTGACATATTCTATGTCAAAATCATAGGCTTGGATTTTTCTCACCCACTTCTGTTGTCTCTCCTGGAGTTGTCTCTATTCAAGGAGGAATCTAAGACTGTTATGATCAGTCTTCACCTTGAACTTATTCCCCACCAAGTATTGCCAGAATTTGGCTAATGCATGCATGATAGCCAACATTTATTTATCATAAATGGGGTATAACCTCTCATGAGGGAGCAGCTTCTTTCTCTCAAAGGCTATATGATGCCCACCTTGCATCAAGACTTCCCAAATACCTTCACCTAATGCATCACATTCTAGCACAAAAGGTTGATAAAATTCAGGTAAAACCAAAATAGTACAACTACTCATTACCTCTTTGAGCTTATCAAAAGCCCTTTGCGCTATAGGTGTCCAAGGGAAATTTCCCTTCTTTGTCAAGTGTGTGAGTGGTGCTTCTAGTTGTGAAAATCCTTTCACAAACTTCTGGTAATAAGTGCATATGCCCACAAACCCTCTAAGTTCTGTAACATTCCTGGGTTCAGGCCAATCTCTGATAGCCTGGATCTTCTCCTCATGTACCCTCACTCCATCCACTCCTATGATGTGCCCCAAATACAACATCTCTGTGAGGCAAAAATCACATTTGGAGAGATTGGCATAGAATTGCTGCTCCTTTAGGATATGTAAAACTGTCTCAATATGCTGCAAGTGCTCCTCCCAAGTGCGGCTGTAGATAAGAATATCAACAAAGAAGACCAATACAAACTTCCTCAAATGACCACAGAAGATGTGGTTCATGCAGGATTGGAAAGTTGTTGGAGCATTAGTCAATCCAAAGGGTATTACCAGAAACTCAAAATGCCCATAGTGACATCTGAACGCTGTCTTGGGGATATCTTGCTCCCTCACCTTGATTTGATGATACCGGACCTCAAATCAATCTTGGAGAAGTATTTAGATCCCCTTAACTCATCCATGAGTTCATAAATCCTGGGTATAGGGTACTTGTTCTTCATAGTCTTCTTGTTCAAGGCCCTATAATCAATGTGCCATCTTTCTTCTTTACCAAAACCACCGAGGAATCAAAATGACTAGTACTAGGCCAGATGTGTCCTAGAGCTAGCAGCTCTTGGATAGCTCTCTCAATCTCATCACTATAAGCCTTGGGATGCCTATAAGGAGTGGTGATTACTGCTTGTACCCCTTGTTCCAACTCAATGGTGTGTTCAAACCCTCGGTTAGGAGGTCTCCCTAGTGGAATATCTCCAAATACTGTAGAATATTGGTCCAAGAGAGACTGAACATCTGGATGCACTGGTGGATCCTTTCCCTTCACCTCTGATATATGCAGCTCCACTGCCCATTAAACATCCCCTCTACGCAGATCTGCCTCCATCCTGTGTGCTGAAACAACCTGAGGGGGGTATTTGTTTATACCCTTGATTTTTTGTTGCTGGCCATCCTTCCCTCCTGTCCATTCCATCTCCAAGGTTCTCCAGTTAGTGGTAACTCTCCCAAGAGTGATTAACCACTGGACTCCCAATATGACATTGGTGTCTGGAATATCTACCACAAAGAAGTGGTTTGTCAATGTATAGATCCCCATAGTAATGGTTAGTGCCAGAACATACTTGGCACATTGCAAGGTCATAGCTCTTGGGACTAAAACTGAAAATCCCTCAAACTCCTCCATGTGGATTCCTATCCTTTGTACCAGTTGTGCATCAATAAAATTATGAGTGGCTCCACTATCTATCAATACAAAAACTCTTTGCCCCATGATAGTGCCTCTCACCCTCAAGGTTAGATACTTTAGGGCTCCTCTTAACGCTGCAATAGCTCCCCCTCTTGGAGCAAAGTCTTCCATGGATTGTGCAACACTGGCATCCTTCTTGGAGAAGGTATTTGATCTAGATCTTCGGGGGAGGCCCCCAAGATCTAAAAAAGTTGAAATGGATCTCGCAAGATCTGTAAAATTAGAATGCCAGAAAAGAGAGAGAACACAAAGAAAATAAAACCACAAAGAAACTTTTATTATTAAAACAGAGAATAATTGTAGAAGCTACATTGTGGCGGACAATTTGTCCTTTTACAAAGTGAGGCTTGTTATTTATAGCCTTTTTTGAGACACAATACCATAGATGGATACCATGGGCCAATACCATGGGTAGATACCACTTACAATACCATGGGTAAATTCTATGTGTGGATGAATACCATGGGTGGATACATACCATGGGTCACTTATAATACCATGGGTGAATAAATATCATGGGTGGATGAATACCATGGGTCGATGCCATTTACAATACCATGGGTAAATTCCATGTGTGGATGGATAACATGGGTAGATGAATACCATGAGTTGATGCCATTTTCCATTCGGATCATTCCTCCCTCCTTAAGAAGCAATGGTCCCCATTGCGTGAAGTTCCCTCCTGAGAAGCCTTTTTTGAATATGAAGAGCCACTAAAGATAAGGGTTTTGTGTAGTTAACCCATAACAGTGATGAACAAAGATCCGAGGATAGAGATACCCTGTAATGCTTGTGACCAACTGTGATATTGACAGTGTGCGGCCTGGAAAATGGACTTCGATGAAGTGTGGGTTTGTGGATGAACCAAAACCATGAAAAATGAAGATCCAAGGATAGAGATACCCTGTAATGCTTGTGACCAACTGTGTGACTAATAGTGTGCGGCCTAGCAAATGGACTTCGATGAAAAAGATTTTGTGTGGTTGACCCATAACCGTGATGCTGATTGTTGATGAAGTAGCAGGTGCCTACATAGCTTGGGGTGGGAGGGCACGTCTCCAAATAACCCAAGCTGGACACTGCTATGATGAAACTGATGAATGTGAAGCAGGTGCCTACTAAAGTGGCGTGGGAGGGCACATCTCCAAAGGGAACCCGCTCCGAATGCTGCTCCAGAATTAAAATGAGCATAACTCGGTCAATATAACTCAGAATATTTATTATAGCCTGTTTTTGGAAATGGAATGATCATTCTGCATCTTCTCATGTGTTTGAAACCATTATTTGGAGACTCTAGACCCGCAGATTCACGCTCGAACTATCTCGCCGTCACAAAATTTTTGAAAAAATAGTTGATTTTAAATCAACGATAACTCCCACATCTAGACTCCGATTCGACCGATTTTTTTTTTGAAATTGGGTAATTTTTCAAGAGGAGCTCAGATCTATATCCATTCTTCTGAAATTTTTCACTGAAAATTGTGAAAAATTACAGGAGAGCCGTCGTCCATGAATTGTCGTCAGAAAAATTGCTTCAATATTACTGATTTTGAATCAGCGATATCTCCCTCATCTGAACTCCAATTTGGCTGAATTTTTTTTTTGAATTTGAGTATTTTTTCGCAAGGAATCCAGAGCTGGTCTTTTATTTTGTAAATTTTTCACCAAAAGTTTCAGATCTGATCTTCAAACTCGTCGCCCAAGAAATTCATGGAGTTTGTTGAAGATTGCTGCCAAAAATTGAAACTGAAATATGCTTCAAACCCTCATTCCCATGGATTCGTAACCTGAATCTGATACCACTGATCTAGATCTTGGGGGAGGCCCCCAAGATCTAAAAAAGTTGAAATGGATCTCGCAAGATCTGTAAAATTAGAATGCCAGAAAAAAGAGAGAACACAAAGAAAATAAAACCACAAAGAAACTTTTATTATTAAAATAGAGAATAACTGTAGAAGTTACATTGTGGCGGACAATCTTTCCTTTTACAAAGTGAGGCTTTTTATTGATAGCCTTTTTTGAGACACAATACCATAGATGGATACCATGGGCCAATACCATGGGTAGATACCACTTACAATACCATGGGTAAATTCCATGTGTGGATGAATACCATGGGTGGATACATACCATGGGTCACTTATAATACCATGGGTGAATAAATATCATGGGTGGATGAATACCATGGGTCGATGCCATTTACAATACCATGGGTAAATTCCATGTGTGGATGGATAACATGGGTAGATGAATACCATGAGTTGATGCCATTTCCCATTCGGATCAGTCTTGACATGATGTGTCCTTCCTGTAACACATTCTCCCTCCAAATCTTGAACATGGATTGTCTCTCTTGGTCTTGAGTGAGTCTCTTGTTGCAAAAAGGTTCTTGCCCTGGGCAAGATGTGTTGTAGATCTCTAGCTTTCTCCACAACTTCAAGGAGTGTGGTTGGTTTAGTAGATTTGACCAACCCTTGTAATGGTTCAACCATCCCATTCATAAACATGCATACCTTCCTGCTCATAGTGAGGTTGGATACCATCACTGAAAACTGCAAATACTCAGCAATGTAATCCTCAAGATCTCCCTCCTACTTGAGCTTGGTTATCTTGGCAAAGTGGGCTTCTGGATCCCTTGGATCAAACCTCTCCACTAGCTTCCTGGTGAAAGCTGAGTATGAAGTGATATGATGATGCCCAAGTGTGGTTAGTCCATGAAACCACCAATATTGAGCTTCCCCTTCTAGGTGCAACGTAACTATCTTGATGGCTTCTATCTCAGAAACCTTGTTGAGCTGGAAGTATGTGTCCAGCTTCTCCACCCAAGCCTTTGCTGTGCACTTAGGTGTCCCATCAAATGTGGGCAAGAAGAAACCTACCATACTGCGTTGTAGGGCTGACCCCTGCATCAATTTCTCCTCCTTTTGATGAGGATTAATCCTCCTCCCATCTTTGATTCGGCAAAACTCTTGAAAGCTCAAGTGCTCCTTGAACCTTTGAGACTGGAGTTCATACTCTTCAAAATATTCCCCCAGAGTGCCCTCCTTATCTCCTCTAGTTAGAAATGAAGGCATGGTGGAGCATTGTGATGTAGCTGAATTCCCCATGCCATTTGCAGTGCTGGTGCTTGCCTCATGGCAAAACCCTAAAGAGTCCTCTTCATGTCTCATCTCCTTGAGATCCCTTGCAATGTTCTGCAGGGTTTTACGTACTAGATTTGATATTTCTTCCTTCTCCATGCTGAAGATAAATCTCCCCCCCCGCCCCCCCCCCCCCCACAAGCTGAGCCAAAAGCAGAGCTTTGATACCACTGTAATATTCCTTTTCAGGAATTTTAGCAATTTCTTTAGTGAGGACGTTGTATAAGGAAAACCATGCAGTAAAAATGCAAACCAAGACTTGGATTCTCTAATATATGTTGTATGTAGCTTAAATATGAAATGGCATTAGAAACAAATCATTCTAGCTACTCTAAACAGATCTCCCCAGCTCATATATGCACAAAAGCACCCCAATCCCACTGCTTCATAAAATAGAAATGCCGGAGATTGAAACAACGCTATTTTTATTATAGAATATACAAAAAAATTTAGTTTAATACAGATCTAGAGATTTCATTAATCATGGAATCAGAAATGATAGGTTAGACCTCTTTTACAAGTACCTCGGAATACCCCGGCAAGGGTTTTCGGCAAAATAGCAACATACAATGTAGCTCTGCAGAAAATAACGCTGCACCCAACAACTATATATTAAGAAATACCAAATATGATATGAAATGGACAAAAAATACAATAATTGGCCCAAGGCCTTCCTCAATATATCTCCTGGAGTGAAATAGACTCCTCCTCCTCTGAAACAAGCACAAATGGAAAGATGCAACCCCATCTACTGCAAATACTGCAGAAATAACGCACTCACTGGGAGTGACTGCACTGTCTAGGTTGGAGAATGGTTCCCCTCAAGATAAATGATGAGAATTGAACTCAGGACCTCCTCCTTAGATCTCCCAATCATCTATACCAATGGTGAAGATAGAATTCCCGCATAAGAATACTTTTGCACTAAATAGTGTTGCGACTCCGGCTAAACAGCTGAAGCTTGCAATCAGTCATAAGACCAAGAAAATATGAATGAATGAATGATATCTTTGCTTCTATCTCCTCCCTCTTATCCTTGGTGAGCTTTCCCATCCCGGGCCTCACTCATTGGTGATGTGACTTCCTTGAGAAGTTTCCTCCTTCAAAATTGCGCTGCCCTAGTAGCTTTCCCTCCTCTTGTGACAACGCTGTTGACTTGGTCAACTGTATCTAGCTCATTGTTTTGCCCCTCTTTCACACCAAAGAGGCTTTATTTTGTCCTCCTACTTCAATCCCTTTTCACACTGGGATATGTTTTATTGTCTTCCGTACTTCTTATTTAAAAAATGGAGCAGTTATAATATTCCAAGTAGCAGTGGCTAATTGGGAATATTACAATGTTAGTGAAAGTTTCATGAAAGATTTATGAGATAATTTATGCATGCACTCTACTTTCTGAATGTTGTTTACTTTACATAAAACATAGTTTGTGTAAAGAGCCATCATTATAGCCGTGTGACTGGTTTAGGATATCAATATTTATTAGAGTAAGTACTAGCTATCCATCTCCTTTATTTGTTACACTCTGCTTCCTATACTACCAATTTACCCATACAATTTATACTTGCCACAATTTTCCAAATGCATGAAAGTCTTAAAGAATAAAAAATCACTTCAAACTCTTTGAGAAGCCATCCCACCACTCAAAACCTTTAAATTTGAAATGAGCTATGATGTGTAAGGATTACTCCTTTTTCAGTTGAGTGACTCCTTGTGCTAACACCAAGAGCTAGGAAAGCCACCCAAAGCCACAACTACCAATTCCTTGTCAAATAATTCTTCTCCAATGGCCTTGAGTTGATCTCTTATTTGAGATATCTTTAAAAAATAGGAAGCCATTGTATCATTCTTCATCATCTTGATATTGAGAAGTTGAATCCTCATGTTTATAGATTGATTGATGTTGTTGACAGTGTATAAGCTAGTGATGGAATCATACATCCCTTTGGATGTTTGGTGTTCAACAATATAGGGAATTAGATTATCCCTAACATAATCTATAAGAATGCTTCTTTCCAAGATGTCATCTTCTTGAAACTTCTATTTCCCTGCTTGATCAGTTGGTTCAATCACTTTACCTGTAAAAATGCCCAAAACTTTGTGCCTTCCAAGAAATAGATCAATCTTGGCCTTTAATGCCCTATAATTAGTAGCTCCTTCAAGCTTGTTCTCTGTCTTCATGAAGGAATTCATGATGAATATGAAGACGATCAATCAGAAAATCAAAAGATGAAGACTTCCAAACTATTCAAGGTTCTTTGATTGCTTCTTCAAGGTGATATCATAGCTCTTTATCTTCACCAAAGCTCTAATACCATGTTGATTTTCTATTGCATCCAAGAATAGTGTAGTTTTTCAAAATTGATAACTACTTCCAATGATATATTTAGTATTATTTTTGCATTCCAATTATAAATAAATTACACATGAAAAAATTCAATAATTCAATTTCATTAATAGAGAAATAGAGATCACAATGAACAATAAAAAAGAGACAAAAGACACCAGAAATTAGGCTTCAAGCTAGGGGAAAACCCACCCAATCTTTCCTTATGAGAGAGAAATTGTGTTCATCAATAGTATATCAATGAAGATTCCAATGAGATTCCAAATCTGACCTCAAAATGTCTAAGTTAAAATTTGATCAATGAGGACAGAGAAAAGTCAACACTAGTTAAATATTACAATTGGCACAGAGGGCTGAAATTCAGTCTTGAAGTTGCCTCAGAAAACCAGTCAACGAGCTAGTTAAAACCCTTAGTCAAAGCATGCAATCAACATCAATCAATAAGCCAAAACAGGGACAAAATCTTAGTCAAACAAAATCAAGATATCTCTGCAATCTTCTGCCCTCCAAGACAATCAAGATCTAAATCAAACAAATGTGAAATAACATAGGTCAACAAAATTCAAATAGAAGAATAAAAGTTGGTCAACGTAGATTAGAAATCCTCCTTGACTCCTTTGCATGGGTTATGTCTCTTTGTGATTTCATATTGAACTTGAGTGTGATGAGATGGTCCAAATGAAGTCCAACGATGCCATATTTATATGATTCATAAGAGGTGGTTTTCCACACATGTGGGGCTGAATTTATGATCATGAGGTCGACTTGGTCAAAGTCAAAAATATGAATTTCCTTCATCGCTTTCCAATGGAAATGTCAACCATAGCTACCCAAATTTTCAACACCTTATATGTCACTTCTAATGCTAAATTTAAAATTTTGCATGTTAGATGCATTTGAGACTTGCTTCACTACTGCTTTGACTTCAGTCACTAAAAAGAGTGGAAAAAACTTCTTTATTCATGGGTGAGTGATTGGATTGTTCTCAAAACTTTCCAATTTGGTATGAGCCACATAGGAAAGGCATCAAACTAGAGTTCTTAATGTTATCATGTTTGGAATGATAATCTTCATGAGACTAGTGGTGACACATACTGTTGTGATGAAGATAAGTGTAATGGTCATTTTCCCCATTGTTCTTGCTATCATCCATAAATGAAGCTTTATTGACACCATAAGTGGCATTACATACAATTTCCCCATAATTTCCACCAAAAGTAACCACATTGGACAAACCAAATTGAGGAATTGTCAGCATTGCCATGGTGTCCATACTATGTTCTCCCTTTGATAAATGTTGATGTGGTTGTTTGTAATATTATTGTAAAATTTGAGGAGGCGTAATTAACTAGTTATAATGAAAACCAAAATTATACACATATTATCTCTTTGTCATGTGTTAAATGGCAAAATTTATTGAAAATGCACAGGTTCGATGATGAATCATCGCAATAAATGTTGCATCCAAAATGACAGTTGAAGAATATCCTCCCAAACTTTATGTAGTGATGGTTGCACAACTAATCCAATGGTTGTCAATTGAATACCATCCAAAAATATGTCATTGTATGCCTGTACAAGTTTCCTTTTAATGGAAATTATATGAAGTTATTTTGGATTTACCACCCCACTTAAGATTTTCAACCTTTCTCTAAAAGGCACAATTGAATCTACTACAAAACCTTTAGCCTTTTTTCTTTCACCATCGATCAATTTCTTGATGTTTTCTTGAAGATGAGGAGGGATTACCTTTGCATAATTCTTAGGAAGCCTGAAATATAGAACGATATTTACCCCTTCACCATCACTATCACCCATAAAATTTGTAGCTGATGGAATTTGAATATTGAATAGTGGAAGAGATGGCAGTTTGTAATTAGATTCCCTACTAGAAATTTCCTCATACTTGTTGATTTTCTTAGTTAAATTAGGGTTAGCACAATATTTCTTAAATTATGATAATTAATTTTGATGTAGAACTTATTTTAACTTATTCCAATATATCATTTAATAATCAAACTTAAGAAGTTCAACCATAAAGAACCGTGGAACACTAAAGATCACAATACAAAAAAGAGGACAAGATTTACCCTGGGAAAACCCACAAAGGGGAAAAACCCAACAACCTTTTTGGATAAAGAAATTCTTCTTGTTCAATGAAAGCACATCTATACCTATGGTCAAACTTGGTCTTCTCCTCCAAGTCAAGTAAGCTAATCATATATAGTAATTTTGTGTATTGATCTGCCCCCAAAATTCAACCTTCTGTGTCAGCTTTAGAAAATCGGTTTTTGCGACATAAATTACACTTTCTACGATTGCTTCAAAATCTCAACTTTCTGCGACAGAAACTATCCGATAGAAACTCGGCTTTATGTGACTGCATTAAAAAATCAGCTTTCTGTAACAGAAACTGCCTAGAAAATCAGTGAACCACAAAGGAGAGAAATTATCCACATGTGTGCGATAGAGAGGAGATAAAGATATTTTCTTCCTCTTTTCGTCCTGCTTGTCCTTCACTTGCTTGCCCAGAAACTGTCTTGTGTTTGAGAGATCAAATGCCCAAGTGGAGGAGGAGGTATTTCCTTTATATAATTATCTTTCTAGGTCAAATGGGTGTCCTTTAGAGCGAGGGAAGACTTTACTTGGAGGGAGGATGACTTGTCGCTTTTGAAGCCAAAATTACATTTCAAAAATTCAATTTTTCATATTTAAAAAAGTCGTAATGGGGTTTGGAGTCAAAATATTTTTTCCTTTGACTCAAGAATCTATAAATATGTTTTATAATTATAAATTCAATTACATTATGTGACCAAATGTACATTATGAAGACTGACCATAGTTACAAATTCAACACTCCCTCTTAATTAGGGAGGTATTCATAATCACTTTCATAGATGTTTTCAAATTGAAGAAATTTCTCTAAATAAAAGGTCATCCATCATTACCAACATCATCATCTGTCATCAACATCTGCTAGTGGCCATATTTGGGGTGGTACCAAACCCATGGAAATGTCATCATCATATCAGTACTCACTCCTTTAGAGTGATCAGTCCTCAAATCCCATGGCCTCTACTTAGGCCAAAATTCTAAGACCCTCAAATAATAAGCACTCACTCACCCTTCCTAGTGAGCACTTTGGGCTAAGACCTCACTCAACCCCTTCCTGGTTGGTGATTAGGTCTAGATGTTGAAAGGACGTAACTCCACCCTACTCGATGCATGATGAGGGTCTAGAACCTTAATCCACCCTTCTCGGTGTGTAATAAGGGTATAGAACCTCACTCCACCATTCTCAGTGTGTAATCAAGGTTCAGATGTTCAAGGACCTTAATCCACCATGTATGATGTGTGATCGAGGTCCAAGACCTCACTCCACCCTTCCTAGTGTAACATCAGTGTCTAGATGTTGAAGGACCTCACTCCACCATGCCTAGTGTGTAATCAGGGTCTAGTACCTCACTCCACCCTTCCTAATGTGTGATCATGATCCTCCCCCAAGGTACACTCACTCAAATCTACTAGTTGATCCCTCTAGGTCTCTTGGAACCATTCTCCATATGGGTTTCTGGAGAATATCCATATGTGTTGCAGATATGTCAACACTCCCTCTCATTGAAAGGGGTAATATCCAAAATCCCCATATTATCTCTAAAGTACACAAACTTCTCTCTGAACAATGGCTTCATTAAAAAACCAATTGTCTTCTCATATGTGGAGATGTACTCAAGCTTTATTTCTCTCCTTTGCACCATGTCACAGATGTAGTGGTACTTGATCTTAATATGATTTGACTTGTCATGGAAAATGGAATTATCTGAAAGCTTCAAACAACTTTGATTGTCATGGTATATCATCGTTAGTTACAACTCTTGTCCAAACAATCTTGCAAACAACTTCCAAAGCCATACTGCTTCAGTATAAGCCTCATTAGATGTGATGTACTCTACTTCAACATTTTTGAGTGCAATAGACCTATGCTTCGTGCTCATCCATGATATCATAGTGGATCCCATACTCCCAAGGTACTCTTCTTATCTTCAACACTTCTTGCCCAATCAACATATGTATATCCCTAAAGTTTTACATCCTTGGTCGCAACAAATCTCAAGCCTAATTCAATGTACCATGCATATATCTCAAAATGTGTTTTGCTACAATCCAATGCTCATGTGTCTGTTCAACCTTGAACTGGCTCAATGTGTTCATGGAAAATCATATGTCTGGCTTGGTGTTAACAAAATACATCAATGAACCAATCAAGTGTCGGTACATAGATGGATCTACTAATCTAGAGTCAGAGCCTCTTAACTTCTTTAAGTTAGTCACCATGGGAGACGCCATGGATTTGCAATCCATCATACCAAATCTCTGAAGGATATCTAACACATACTTTCCTTAACCAAGGAAGACTTCACCAGGTTTTTGCCATACTTCTAATCCCAAATAACAGTGCATCAACTCAATATCCTTCATATTGAACTTAGAAGCCAACTGCTTCTTGTAATGAATGATAAGAGGATTGACACCTATCAGAAATAAGTCATTAACATATAATAGTAAGATCACAAGTGCATTCTTCACAATTCTAACATAAATTTTTGGATCAATTCCTCTCTTGGTAAATCCCAACCTTGTTAGATAGATGTTAATACGAGGATACCAAACTCTTGGAGCCCGATTGAGTCCACACAAGGCATTCCTCAACCTGCAAACATGATATTCCTTTCCAAATACCTCAAAGCCTTAAGATTTCTCTATCTACACCTCTTCCTTAATCACACCACTGAGGAAGGCAATTTTCACATCCATCTAGTGCAATTTATATCCCAACGAATTAGCAAGAGAATGATGGATCTAATAGAGTTGTACTTGAAAACTAGAGAAAAGGTCTCATCATAGTCTTCTCCCTCTTTCTGGTAGAATAATCTAGCCACAAATCATGCCTTGTATTTGCCAATACTACCATCTGCAACATGCTTAATCTTGTTTATCCACTTGGAAGTTACCATTGAATTCCGTTCAGTCATTGGCACAATCTCCTAGGAATCGTTCTTCATGATTAATTGGTACTCTTCATTCATTGCCTCCTTCCATACCTACTGGCTCATTGCTTCTTCATATGTGGAAGGTTCTTCATCCGAGTTTTGTCCTGAGAGTTGCATAATTGGAGAACCTCTCAGGTTTCTTCATCTCTCTAGATGTGCCATCAGGAGTTCCATGTCCTTCCACCTCTCCTAATGTGGAACTAAGCCATGTTGGTCTCTTCTTGATCTCTGGAACTATGACTGGTTTTGTTGGATCTTGAGGCTCTTCTGGCCTTCTGGTACATTCTATATAACTTGAATTCTCCTCCCTTATTTCCTCCTGCTTCACCTCATCCAAGGAATCTATGAAGACTTCCTTAGACTTCCAATATGCCACTTTCTCATTGAAGATGACATCTCGACTGATCTCAATTCGTCGCTTCTTTGGAATGTATACTTTGTAAGCCTTTGATGATTCATTGTATCCAACAAATATGCCTTTCTTTCCTAAAGGCTCAAGCTTGTTCCTCTTATCCTTAGGAACATGAATATATACAGGATAACCAAAGATTCTCATGTGACCAATCTTTGGTTTCCTTTTAGAGAAATCTTCTTCAAAATTCATACTTTCCACAACTTTGTGAGGACTTTTATTTTAAATGTACACAATTTTTTGTGTTGCTTCCCCACATAAGAACAATGGAAATTCCAAAGCATGTATCATGGCCTTGACATATTCTTCAATGAACCTGTTATTTTGTTTTTCTACACCATTTTGCTGTGAATTATAAGGAACAATCAACTCCCTCTTAATCCCAGCCTACTTTCAAAAAGAAGCAAGCTCCTTCGAGGTGTATTCTTCTCCATTGTCAGACCTTAGTATCTTGATCTTCCTGCTTGTCAAGTTTTCCACTTCAACATTGAATTCCTGGAACTTGTCAAATAATTCATCCTTAGTCTTCAAGAGATATATCCATGTCTTATGGGGGATGTCATCAATAAACATTACATACTACAACACAACACTATGCGATTTCATTGGCATCAGACCACATACATCAGAATGAATCAAGTCCAAACCTTCCTTAGATCTGTTGTCATTGTTTGGAAATGGTTTCTTGATGTTCTACCCAAGAGCATAGCCTTTGCATATACCATCATTCTTTATCTATAGTTCATGAACCCCTAACACTATCTGACTTAACTCAAGCAACGCTTTAAAATGAAGATGTCCATGCCTTTTGTGCCATAACTCGCTTGGATTTATTTCATCATGTTCTAATGCTTGTAATGGTTGACTTAAAAATCTATATATTCTTCCATCATGAATCCCAATAACCCTAGCATCATCTATACTAAACAATGTGAACTATCAAATGAGAACTGTACCGAGTACCCGTTTTTTTTAAGGTAACAAAAAATCATCCTATTTTGAAAAGCGTTGATCCAAAATACACTTTTTTTTCAAGCATATTTTTGACACTTTAAATTTTCTTATGTTTTTTTTAAATGTTGGTGATTTTCATGCGGATTTTGAAAACCATCAACAAATTTTTTTAAGACATATTTTTTCTGCTTTAAATTTTCTTATGTCCTAAGTATGCACAATTTTTTTTAATTGTTGATTATTTAACCATTTTTCAAGTTGTCTTATTCCTCTGCTTGTTTTTCATCCTAAGATGTTTGTTTTTTAAGGGTTTTTCCAAACATGTGTGTTTTGTCTTTCTTTGCAATGTCTTTTTATAATGAAAATTTTAAATTTTTCTGCAAAATTAAACAAAAAATAATAATATTAATACTTTGAGGTTAAGATTTTTTATATATGTATATATTATTAATTAATACTTCAATACATATAAAATAATTGTCACTAAAAATAATAATTTTAAACACTAGACTATATATATGTGTGTGTGTGTGTGTGTGTATTTCAAGACATCTTTTTACTAAAAATGACACGCTAAATATAATTTTTTTCTAAAAAAATTGAATAAAAAAAGTTTGAAAAATAACAAAATTTTTGAATTTGATATTCAAAGATGATGACATTTAAAAGTTTTTTTTCCCGAAAAAAAATGATTCAGAAAATTTGAAGTAAAATGAAAAAAAAATTTTATATATATATATATATATATATATATATATATATATATATATATATATATATATATCCTTAAAAATAAAAAATAAAAAATACAATTAAAATAAAACATATGAAAAAAAATAAAAACATTAAAAAAAAACTAAACAAAAACATTAGAAAATTTTTTTAAAAAACAAAATAAATTGAAACAAAACAAATTAAAAACAATAACAAATAATTAAAGTAAAAAAAAAAAAAGCCCACGGGCCTTTGTGTGGGATAAAGTCGATTCTGAGAATCGACCATGTTCCGCCTAGGGCCCATTGGGTCACGGGGCTGGGTAGGGGGAGAGCTGCATGTAGCTCCCCCTCCCCGGACCTAGCCCCGCTACTCAGAGGCCCTGGGGCTGGCAATCCAGTTCCCGGAATTATATTGTCACCCTTTGGGCCGCAGATCGGGGTTAGGCGAGTCAACAATTTTTAATTTTATTAATTTATTATTTTTTAATGTTTTTTTTTCTTTTAATTTTTTTTTCTATTTATAATTTGTTTTTTTTTAAATGTTTTTTATGTTTTTATTTTTATTTAATTATTTAATATTGTTTTTTATTTTTCTATTTTTTTTTGAGTTAATTTAAAAAAAAAAATGTTTTTGTTATTTTAATCTCTTAGAGTTTTTTTTTTTTTTTTTTTTAATAGAATGTAATTTCGTTTTTTTTTTACATTTTTATGTTTGATTTTTTTTTTTTTTTTTTTTGTGGTTTGACACACACACACACACACACACATGCAATGTTTTTTATTTATTTTTTTATGTTTTAATCTATATTTTTATTTATTTATTATATATTTTTGGTGTTTTTTGGGTCATGTTTTTTAATTTTTTTTTATGTTTTAATATATATTTTTATTTACTTATTAATATTTTTTAAACTTTTGTACTTTTTTTGTTTTTGTTTTTTTCAATGCTTTAATTTTTGTTTTCTTTTGTATTTATCATTTTTATTTATTTATATATTTATTTATTATTTTGTTTTATTTTATTTTTTCCTGCAAGATACGTGTCAATCCTCGACTAGCAACCTAAGTCTATTATCTGTCAATTTGATAGTTGATTTCAAAGTTTTCACTATAATGGATTGAGTGTGCTGCCACAATGTGCCAATTTCATGGTTGATCTTTAAGTTTTCATTAAAATGGGTCGAGTTCACCTACACTACGTGTAAATTTGATGGTTGATTTTAAAATTTTTGTTGTAATGTGTCAAGTTGTCTTAGGCTCATATTTTAAAGTCGTTATACTTTTAGCATTTAAAAAAAAGGTCTCTTGGTATAATACACTTTCATTTAGGTGTTCATGTTTAAAGTTTTTTTTAATCATAAATTTTTTCATAAATCCATGGTTGATACATGTTGAAAACTTAAGGCTTTTTGTAGTCATGATCTTCAATTTTACTTCCATGGTTGAAAATTATTAAAATTTTAAGGTTTTTCCAAGTCATGATATTTTATCTTTAATGCTATGGTTGAAAATAGTTATAAGTATTTTATATTTAACATGACTGAATTCTTTTGGAATTTTAATACTTTTCAGAGATGTGATATTTTATCTTTAATGTCATGCTTGAAAATCATTGGAAGTTTAAGTTTATTTAGAATCATGATATTTTATCCTTAATGCATTGCTAAAAAATGTTAAAAATTTACCTCGAAAAAAAAATATGTTATTCCAACATCAACACTTTTTGTTTTCAAGGTGTTTTTTGCACAAAAAAAAATGGTTTTTATTTATTTTTACAGTCATTTTTTAAAAATGTTGAAAATTTACCTCAAAGAAAAAAAATTATTCAAACATTAACATTTTTCGTTTTCAGATTGCTTTTAATTTTTTTTGGGGTTTTTGGCTACATTTCCCATTTTGAGTTTATAGTTCTCATTTGATAGTATACATTGTTACTAGAGCCCTTGGACCAAAAATGTACTTTTCCATCCACAAAGACAAATTTATTTCCTTTATCTTATGAACAATAAAGACAGACAATATTCTTTTTCAAACTTCATACATAAAGAAAATTGTTGAGATGTACACTGTTACCATATTCCAGCTCTATGGATGCCTTTCCAACTCCTTTGAATGCATAGTTTTTATTGTCTCCCAGTTCAACCCTTTGAGACAAATTCCTTTATGTCATGCTTAAAAGATTCCCACGCTCTCTGGTCATGTGCCTTGATGATTCACTATCTTCGAGTCACATGTCATCATCATCTGCAAAGGAAACTGTCAAAGCATAATAATAAAAGAAATCATTTTCACCTTTGATGATACATATTTATGATGGAACACACAGAATACACATATAACCATAAATACAAAGATGCAGTGGAAATAACACTTCATTTAATTAATATCAAAGAACTGAAATTTGCTTATAGACAAAATGGAATAAACTAGCTAGGGCGTTGGTAGCTTATCTCTAAGAAGAGTTGTGGTGGCTACAGGCCTCTGAAATGTGTTACAATGAGGCTCGAGGGCCTATTTATTATATAGAAACAATGTAAAACCCTAAACATCCAAAAACCTAACCCTAGGAGATGAAGTGCCAAAACTATGGGCCCCGTTTGGGTAAATTGGTGTTTCAACTTCCTGGAGTCGTAACTTTGGCATACTATCTATGTTTGATGCACATGATACATCGTTAGAAATATTTATCCGAGGACTACAACCAATGACTACAAATATTTATTTTGCATAAGGAATCATATTTTTCGGAGAAGAAATTCCCAAAAAACGTCGTTTAGGGCCTCAAAATGGATTTGGAAGTTCAGGACTCGAAAAAATGCTAAAAATAGTAAGTTGTGCCGAAACTGAAAAACTGAAAGAGACAATGGTGGGGCCCCAAGTGGAATAGGTGGGTGGCCACCAATATCCACTTGGATCATTCCTCCCCCCTTAGGAAGCAATGTTCCTCATTGTGTTGAGTTCCTCCATGAGATGAGGAAACTTCTGATGAACTTGTTCCCTAGTGAACCACTTGCCTTGGTGCAGGAGTTGGCCAGCTTTAACAACCCGATACAGTTGGATCTTCTGTTGGCGAGTGTTCTTGATTTTCATGTCCATGATACAATCTGTGGTGGCATGTTCCATGCAGTATGGGTTTAACTTTGTTGGTGTGAGTTGTTCTGCAATGTCAGAGGTGTCCAGTAGAGGTGGGAAGTAGGGACGAAGGCAGTCCACATTGAATACTGGGTGCAGACCAAGGAATGGTGGAATACTGAGCTCGAAGGAATTGTTCCCTACAACCTTGGTGATGTTGTACGACCCATATCGGAGCAGGCGAAGATTGCGGTGGGGTCCAGTAAGGCGCACCTTCTACAAACTTAGCCACACTTTATCACCCACCTAGAAGTTGTGTGGCGCCCGATGTTGATCATGTTTTTGCTTGTACTTAGCATTGGATCTGTCTAGTATGTCATGAACTTGTTTGCGGATGTGCTGAATGCGCTCTATGAAGATGTTTACTTTGTTTGCTTCAGACCCGACATGAGCCGAATCATCCTGAGTAGTCGCAAATGGAATGGCTACGTCAATGGGACATAGCGGCTGGAATCTCAAGCCCACCTGAAAGGGGTTGTGGCCAGTTGAGATGTGGAGAGCCCGCTTATAACTGTGTTGTACATAGGGGAGGCTCTCATCCCATGTGCGTGGATTCGTTGAATTGTACATGCACATAATGTGTACAATCATCCGGTTGATGACCTCTATCTGGCCATCAGTTTGGGGATGGAAAGTTGTGGACTTGGTGAGCTTGGTGTCCAGCATTGACCAGAGGTTGGACCAAAATGTGCTGAGGAACCTGTTTTATCGATCTCATATGATAGACTGTGGGATCCCAAAGTGCACCCACACTCGTTCAAAGAAGAGTTTAGCAGTGGCTTCTGCTGTGATATTCTTCTGGCTGGCTGCCATAATGGGCATCTTCGAGAATCTGTCGACGACCACAAAAACACAGTCGTTTCCATGCTTAGTAGAAGGAAAGCCTGACATGTAATCCATGGCGATGGATTCCCAAGGTAGACTAGGGGTAGGTAGCGGAGTATAGAGGCCTTGCTTCTTGATGAGATTAGAATGTCATCTAAGTACACCACTACAAATGAGTTGGTGAATGGCAGCAAGATGTCGTCCATCCACCTCATGAAGGTTGTGGAAGCATTCTTCAACCCAAAAGGCATGACCAACCATTCGAAAAGGCCCTCCTTGGCTTTGAAGGAAGTATTCCACACATTGGAGGGTTCGATTGGTACTTGGTGATACCCAGACTTCAAGTTGATCTTGTTGAAATATTTCTCCCCTTTGAGTTGGTCCAGAAGGTCATCAATCCGTGGGATCGAGTACCTATTCTAGACAGTGATATTGTTCAACACCCGATAGTCAATACAGAGTCTCCAAGTGCCATCCTTCTTCTGTACCAACACGATCGGGCTCTCACAGGGCGATGAAATTGGCTGAATGTAAACTTTTTGTAGTAGCTCCTGAATCTTCCTCTTGATTCATCCTTCTCTAGAACAGAGCGCCGATAGATCAATCCATTGGGTAGCAGCGCACTTGGGGTCATATCAATGGGGTGCTTGACCTGACAGTGCAGAGGAACCCCTGTGGGTGAGGTGAAAACGTCCTTGTAATCCTCCACAACCTTATCCATTTTTTGTTGTCGTGCAGAGGAGCCCTGTTTAGAGGTCGTGGCCATGATCTTCTTCTTGCCCTGGGGGCGGATCATCAGGAAAAAAAATTTCCTGGTTTGGGAAATGAGATTACTGCATTTTTTTGCAGTAACCAAAGAGATAGTTGCAGGCGGTGGTACCTCTGGTATCCTATACAAATTATTTCCCAAAGTAACAATAACAGTGCGAGGTTGGGAGTCATACACATCATGTCGCTTCCACAAGTATGGTTGGCCTAATAATACATCAGAAACATCAAGAGGATCAATGTCACATAATACCTCATCCGTGAAGGGCTTGATGTTATAGGGAAGATGACACTGTTGGCTGACGTGGAGATCTTGTCCTTAGCGAAGCCACCCAATGGGGTATAGATGTTGGTGTGTTGTGGTTAGCAAGTCCAACCACTTCACAACATCTACTGAAATGAGGTTCTTTTGGCTCCCATTGTCGACAATGAACTGTAGTGGGGAACCATTTAGTTTATAGCTATCAGTTAGCTTTGCTACGTTGATGTTGTTGGAAATATGATGCAGAGTGTTGTCCTTGATGGCAACCCACTAAATGAAGATGAAGACATGCGACTGTTGACATGTGTTGTCCTTGATGGCAAACCACCTGATGAAGTTATTCTTGACTTGATGGACTTGGTAAATGATGTAAATATGATGTTTGTTGACAATATGATGCTGAGTGTTGTCCTTGAAAGGCAACCCACTTGATGAAGATGATGACAACTTACTTGATGAAGTTGTGCTTGAGAGAATATGTTCTTGATGAAGAAAATATGATGTTTCTACAGTGTGTACAGAAGGCAATGAAGAAAGGAATTCAGAATGTGCTCAAAATATGATGAAAAGAGCATGTCTCTTTGTATACGCGGATGGGCCTAGGGGAAGTCGCGTATGCACGCGGAAAATAACGTGCCAAGTCGCGTATGGGCAAAAGCGCTCAAAAAGTGCAAAACCAAGGGTAACCACCATGGTATTGACCCATTGTATTGGGTAATGATCCGCCTAATTGACCCCGTCCAGGTAGTTTGGGCTCATGGTATTGTTTTTGCCCATGGTATTGAAAAAGGGGCTCATGGTATTGAAAAAGGATAAACCTATATAAAGAGATGAAATTCATTATGCAAATCATGAGTGTGGTGCAAGATGTCTGAGCTTGAATGAATACTTCTCTCTGAAGTAGATCTGAATGAAAGGGTTACACTTGAAGACAAATCTGAAGGTATGATGCACCAATGATGAAGAAGGGGATCTAGATCTGAAATGCACTTGTATCTGCTAGATCTGCTTATGGAAGACCTAGATCTGTGATGAGGCGAACATCTAGGCGAACATCTGACTGAAGTGAAAAGGGTAAATCTGAATTGAACATCTGATTTGATGAAGTATGCAGCTCTGTAATCATTGAAGATCTATACGCTATTTCGCCGCGGAGGAAGCGCGTATACACGCGGCTTCTCTGAAGTAAAAGCGTGTATGCGCAATAAAATATACACTGAGGTATACGCTGGATTGTGTGGACAGAAGCGTGTATATACGCGACATCAGTAAAGGGAAAGCGCGTATGCAAACTAGGGTTTTCTGAAGCAAGGGGTATGAAATATATGATCTATTCTGCTGTGTTTCCACTATCTGATTTGTGTTGATAAGTATCTGTTGGTGATGTATGTTTGTGCTTAAAAGAATGGAAAGGGTCCAGTTCGAAAATATGATGAAATGTGGCTTGCAAGTGTTGTTCTATTGAAGTTGTTGGATCCAGTGTGAAAATTGATGAAACGTGGTCCAAGGTGGTGCTGAGGGTTGTAGCCTTCAGTCAGGGGGTCGTAGCTCCCTTCCAGGTGAGGCTGGTAAACGAGATCGAGGGGTCGTAGCTCCCTTCCAGGTGAGGCTGGTAAACGAGTCAGGGGGTTGGAGCTCCCTTCCAGGAGAGGCTGGTAAACGAGCGCAGGTGGGTGCCTGCGTGCTGGTCAAGTCTGCGCCAGCACATATGTTGTAAGATGTTTTCTCTATAATAAAATATTGAAGGCTGAGCAACTGCAGCGGTGGTTTTCTCCCTATTTGGGTTTCCACCTAAAAATCCTGGTGTTCATGTGTGATGCTTTGTGTGATGGTTTATTCTGTTCTTACTGCACATGTTTACTGTTTATTGAACATCTGATGAATGAATGATGGAATAATAGAAGTGAATATTTAATGACATATCTAGATCTCTGTGTATACGCTAGTTTCATAAAGGGGATCCGCATATATACGCTAGTTTACTGAAAGAAAGTAGCGTATGGGTTTTAAGGAATGAAAAAGTAAAAAGATTTGATTGTTGCAGTAAATACTGATTCACCCCCCCCCTCTCAGTATTTTTCCCAACAGATGTTGTTATGCTACCTTTGGTTCTCTAGGATTCTACATTTTATGTTGTTGTTTCCCATTCTCTTCTCTAATGCAAATTCTTTCAGTTAGTTGAATTTCTTTGTTGGTTGCCTTCTTTTTCTGCTATATATTTTCTTATTTGTTTTCCTCATTAGCTTCCACAATCCATCAATCTCTTTATCCAATCCAACCTTTAGCTGAAATTCACTATTTTTGTCCACAGACTGCTTCATATCCTCCTTTTGCATGAGAATTATGAAACTATTATTCAATTTTGGTTTACATATTTCCTTTACACCTTGTTGATCATTCTTTATAGTCTATCCTTATTGGCTATGAAGAGAATTTCCTCTTCTTCAAGTTTTGATTTGCACGTTGAATATGAAAATTTTGGATTATTATTCTTTCCTCTAAGGAATTAAATTCTTCATACAATTCAAAAAATCATTTTGAATTGTATTTTTAATCTCTATGAAATATGCATTGCTTATGTCTTTGTGAAAATCCCACAATTTCAATAACTAGAAAATATTCTTCTAACTGATGAAATTTATTCATCTTTGATTAATTAATTTAACAACAAATAACAAATAACTCATTACTAAAATATTCACAACAAAATAAATACAGTGCAGAAAAATTAAAATGGAAATAAGAAATTCATGCACACAATTAGCACAATTATTTTGGACTAATGTCCCCAGAAAAACCCCAAAGGGAAAACTGGTGCAACAGATGAGGGTTTATATTATTACTATGAAATAGTAAAAAATTGAGTACAATGATATGGATGTCTGAATGGAAATCCTCTAGGAAATTTTCAGGCAACATTTATGGGAGAGAATTTTATTCCTCTACAAATCAACTAGCCTCCTTCTAGCCTGGTCACACTGTTGGCTTACACATGTCTGGATGGCCCTTGAAACTTCCTCCAACTAGGGACAAAATCTTAGTTAAACAAAATCAAGATATCTCTGCAATCTTCTTCCCTCCCAGACAATCAAGACCTAAATCAAACAAATGTGAAATAACATAGGTCAACAAAAGTCAAATAGAAGAATAAATGTTGGTCAACATAGATTAGAAATCCTCCTTGACTCCTTTGCACGGGTTATGTCTCTTTATAATTTCATATTGAACTTGAGTGTGATGATATGGTCCAAATGAAGTCCAATGATGCCATATTTATATGATTCATAAGAGGTGGTTTTTTCACACATGTGGGGCCGACTTTATGATCATGAGGTCGACTTGGTCAAAGTCAAAAATATGAATTTCCTTCATCACTTTCCAATGAAAATGTCAGCCATAGCTACCCAAATTTTCAACACCTTAGATGTCACTTCTAATGCCAAATTTAAGATTTTGGATGTTAGATGCATTTGAGACTTGCTTCACTATTTCTTTGACTTCGGTCACCAAAAAGAGTGGAAAAAACTTCTTTATTCATGGGTGAGTGATTGGATTGTTCTCAAAACTGTCCAATTTGGTATGAGCCACATAGGAAAGGCATTAAACCAGAGTTCTTAATGTTATCATGTTTGGAATGATAATCTTCATGAGACTAGTGGTGACACATACTATTTTGATGAATATAACTGTAATGGTCGTTTTACCCATTATTCTCGCTATCATCCATAAATGAAGCTTTATTGACACTATAAGTGGCTTTACAGACAATTTCCCCATAATTTCCATCAAAAGTAACCACATTGGACAAACCAAATTGAGGAATTGTCAGCATTGCCATGGTTTCCATACTATTTTCTCCCTTTGATAAATGTTGATGTGGTTGTTTGTAATATTATTGTAAAATTTGAGGAGGCGTAATTAACTGGTTATAATGAAAACCAAAATTATACACATATTATCTCTTTGTCATGTGTTCAATGGCCAAATTTACTGAAAACGCACAAGTTCAATGATGAATCATGGTAAGAAATTTTGCATCCAAAATGACAGTTGAAGAATATCTTCCCAAACTTCATGTAGTGATGGTTGCACAACTAATCCAATGGTTGTCAATTGAATACCATCCAAAAATATGTCATTGTATGCCTGCACAAGTTTCCTTTTAATGGAACTTATATGAAGTTATTTTGGATTTACCACCCCACTTAAGATTTTCACCCTTTCTCTAAAAGGCACAATTGAATCCACTACAAAAACTTTAACCTTTTTTCCTTCATCATCGATCAATTTCTTGATGTTTTCTTGAAGATGAGGAGGGATTACCTTTGCATAATTCTCAGGAAGCCTGAAATACATAATGATATTTACCCCTTCACCATCACTATCACCCATAAAATTTGTAGCTGATGGAATTTGAATATTGAATAGTGGAAGAGATGACAATTTGTCATTAGATTCCCTGCTAGAAATTTCCTCATATTTGTTGATTTTCTTAGTGAAATTAGGGTTAGCACAATATTTCTTAAATTCTGATAATTACTTTTGATGTAGATGTTCTTTTAACTTATTCCAATATATCATTCAGTAATAAAAGTTAAGAAGTTCAATGATAAAGAACCATGGAACAATACAGATCATAATACACAAAAGAGGACAAGATTTACCCTGGGAAAACCCACAAAGGGGAAAAACCCAACAACCTTTTTGAATAAAGAAAATCTTCTTGTTCAATGAAAGACACATCTATACGAATGGTCAAACTTGGTATTCTCCTCCAAGTCAAGTAAGCCAATCATATATAGTAATTTTCTCTAATGATCTGCCCCCAAAATTTGACCTTCTGTGTCAGCTTTAGAAAATTGGTTTTTTGCGACAAAAATTACACTTTCTATGATTGCTTCAAAATATCAACTTTTTGCGACAAAAAATATGCAACAGAAACTCGGCTTTATGTGTCTACTTTAAAAACTTGATTTTCTGTAACAGAAGCTGCCTAGAAAATAAGTGAACCAAAAAGGATAGAAATTATCCACATGTGTGAGATAGAGAGGAGATAAAGGTATTTTCGTCCTCTTTTCTTCCTGCTTGTCCTGCACTTGCTTCCCCATAAACTGTCTTGCGTGTGAGAGGTCAAATGCCCAAGTGGAGGAGGAGGTGTTTCCTTTGTATATTGATATTTCTAGATCAAATGGGTGTCTTTTAGAGCGAGGGCCAACTTAACTCGGAGGGAGGACGACTTGTTTTTGAAGCCAAAATTTACATTTCAAAAATTCAATTTTTCATATTTAAAAAATTTGTAATGGGATTTGGAGTCAAATTATTTTTTCCTTTGACTCAAACATTTATAAATATGTTTTATAATTATAAATTCAATTACATCATGTGACCAAATGTACATTGAAGACTGACCATAGTTACAAATTCAACACTCCCTCTTAGTTAGGGAGGTATTCATCATCACTTTCATAGATGTTTTCAAATTGAAGAAATTTATCTAAATAAAAGGTCATCCATCACTACCAACATCATCATCATCTATCATCAACATCTGCTAGTGCCCATATTCAGGGTGGTACCAAACCCATGGCAATGTCATCATCATATCAGGACTCACTCCTTCAGAGTGATCAGTCCTCAAATCCCATGGCCTCTACTTAGGCCAAAATTCTAAGACCCTCAAATAATAAGCACACACTCACCCTTCTTGGTGAGCACTTTGGGCTAAGACCTCACTCAACCCCTTCCTGGTTGGTGATTAGGTCTAGATGTTGAAAGGACCTAACTCCACCCTACTCGATGCATGATCAGGGTCTTGAAACTGACTCCACCCTTCTCGGTGTGTAATAAGGGTCTAGAACCTCACTCCACCATTCTCAGTGTGTGATCAAGGTTAATATGTTGAAGGAACTTACTCCACCATGTATGATGTGTGATCGGGGTCCAGGACCTCACTCCACCCTTCCTAGTGTAACATCAGTGTCTAGATGTTGAAGGACCTCACTCCACCATGCCTAGTGTGTAATCAGGGTCTAGTACCTCACTCCACCCTTCCTAATGTGTGATCATGATCCTCCCCCAAGATACACTCACTCAAATCTACTAGTTGATCCCTCTAGGTCTCTTGGAACCATTCTCCATATGGGTTTCTGGAGAATATCCATTTGTGTTGCAAATATGTCAACACTCCCTCTCATTGAAAGGGGTAATATCCAAAATCCCCATCTTATCTCTAAAGTACACAAAATTCTCTCTGAACAATGGCTTCATTAAAACACCAGTTGTCTTCTCATATGTGGAGATGTACTCAAGCTTTATTTCTATCCTTTGCACCATGTCACAGATGTAGTGGTACTTGATCTTAATATGCTTTGACTTGTCATGGAAAATGGAATTTTCTGAAAGCTTCACACAACTTTGATTGTCACGGTATATCACCGTTAGTTACAAATGTTGTGAAAACAATATTGCAAAACTTCTAGAGCCATACTACTTCAGTACAAGCCCCATTAGATGTGATGTACTTTGCTTCAGCATTTTTGAGTGCAATAGACCTCTGCTTCATGCTCATCCATGATATCATAGCAGATCCCATACTCCTGAGGTACTCTTCTTATCTTCAACACTTCTTTCCCAATCAACATATGTATATCGCTAAATTTTTGCATCCTTGGTCGCAACAAATCTCAAGCCTAATTCAATATACCATGCATATATCTCAAAATTTGTTTTGCTGCAATCCAATGCCCATGTCTCTGTTCAACCTAGAATTGGCTCAATGTTTTCATGGAAAATCATATGAACCAATCAAGTTTCAGTACATAGATGGATCTACCAATCTAGAGTCAGAGCCTCTTAACTTCTTTAAGTTAGTCACCATGGGAGACGCCACGGATTTGCAATCCATCATACCAAATCTCTTAAGTATCTCTAACACATACTTTCCTTGACCAAGGAATACTTCACCAATTTTCTTCCATACTTATAATCCCAAATAATAGTGCATCAACTCAATATCCTTCATATTGAACTTAGAATCCAATTGCTTCTTGCACTGAATGATAAGAGGATTGACACTTGTCAGAAATAAGTCATTAACATATAATAGTAATATCACAAGTACATTCTTCACAATATTAACGTAAATTTTAGGATAAGTTCCTCTCTTGGTAAATCCCAACCTTATTATATAGATGTTAATACGAGAATACCAAACTCTTGGAGCTCGATTGACTCCACACAAGGCCTTCCTCAACCTACAAACATGAGATTCCTTTCCAAATGCCTCAAAGCCTTAAGATTACTCTATGTACACCTCTTCCTCAATCACACCATTGAGGAAGGTAGTCTTCACATCCATCTAGTGCAATTTTTATCCCAATGAAGTAGCAAGAGAATGATGGATCTAATAGAGGTGTACTTGACAACTGGAGAAAAAGTCTCATCATAGTCTTCTCCCTCTTTCTGGGAGAATCCTCTAGCCATGAACCGTGCCTTGTATTTGTCAATACTACCATATGCAACATGCTTAATCTTGTATATCCACTTGGACTCAGTTACCATTGAATTCCCTTTAGTCATTGGCACAATCTCCTAGGAATTGTTCTTCATGATTAATTGATACTCTTCATTAATTTCCTCCTTCCATACCTACTGGCTCGCTGCTTCTTCATATGTGGAAGGTTATTCATAAATGAGTTTTGTCCTGAGAGCTACATAGTTGGAGAACCTCTCAGGTTTCTTCATCTCTCTAGATGTGCCATCAGGAGTTCCATGTCCTTCCACCTCTCCCAATGTGGAACTAAGCCATGATGGTCTCTTCTTAATCTCTAGAACTATGATTGGTTTTGTTGGATCTTGAGGCTCTTCTAGTCTTCTGGTACATTCTATATAACTTGAATGCTCCTCCCTTACTGCCTACTGCTTCACCTCATCCAAGGAATCTATGAAGACTTCCTTAGAATTCCAATATGCCACTTTCTCATTGAAGATGACATCTCAAATGATCTCAATTCGTCGCTTCTCTGGATTTTGTTAGGTCCCCGTATTTTTGGCAAATTGGCAATGACCAAAAATACAAGGGTAACATCAAACCAATCTTTGGAGTCCTAGGACCTAGCCTTCCTGGACTCAGAGAGGGATCTCTTTATGATTATGTAAAGGATTTAACTTGTTTGATTTTAGAGTTTGATTTTAGTCTAGTTATAAGGATTATGGTTTTCTTGTTTGTTTGTTTGGTTGGATAGGTTGTGAAGAAGAATAAGTAGAGTAAGAGAGGATCAATCCATTGGGCCATGGAGTCTGCAAAGATTTTGAAGAGTGCAAAAATAGTTCAAGGGTGTTTCATAGGGCAAGTAAACCGGGCCAAATGGATCTATGCAGGTTTTGAGTGAGTGAAATGAACATGGAGGAGTGAATATAATAGTTAAGGGGAAATCAAGTATCCTTTAACAAACTAATAACAAGGAAAATCTTTCAGCATAATTAGCATAGTAAAAACTTGAAGAGCAGTGAAGGATTCTTCAACTGAACAATACTAAGCAGACCTTAGAGCAACAAATGAGTAAACTTAGAGAGAAGTTAAGGATTCTTTGAAACTTACTTGAAAACAATTAGATTTTTAACATAACATCTCAGTAAAACTAAAGAGCACTTAAAAATTCATTAGTTAAACTTCAAGGAAGAAAACATAAAGATCAAAGGATGCAGACAAAGTAGGGTGCCAAAAAGACATATCCTACTCTAAGATTTCTATCCCATGATCAAAGAAACATAATGAGAACTGAAGAAAACATGTACAAAGGTGGAATACATCACCATTCAACAAAACTTTATGAATCCTAAGAATGAGCTCAATCCACAGCTGCTCAGTCCAAAGCCACCACAAGACACCAAAGCCAATTTCACAAATAAACTCAAAGCCTATATCATATTATGCTTAGCAATAAACCAAAAATTACAATGAGGTCTCAATTCTCTATTTAACCAGAAAATGAGGAGGTGGAAACCTTAAGAGGCTTCTAGAAACCATAAATACACCATAAATGACATTTATGTCCAAAGAGGCCATTCAAGGCCCAAGGCACATAATATCTAAGCTAATAAATGAAAGATAACTTAAACATAACTCTTCAACCAACTCTGGAGTGATTTGCCCAAAAAATCTCGAAAATATATTTCAGTGTGTTTTGTTGAATTTTTTGCAAGGGGTGTAGCTCAGAGGTCCAAAGGCACAACACCTGCATTGAAAAACTGAGTCACCTTGCATCCAAGTTTTGAAGGCCTTTCCAATGTCGGAATGGGCTCCGTGATGGCGCGTTGGAAATCCTGTCAAGTCTAATTTCCAAAACTTCCCTTGGTTTTCTGATTGGACCCCATTAACCTATTCAAAAATCAAATCTCCCAAGGCTGGTAATGGCGTAGTGCCAGCCCTGAAAACATGACAGTAAGGTGAAAATTTGCATGTTTTTGGGCCTTTTGGAGGACCAAAACTGCTCCAAATGATCTGAAATTTTGTGTGCATGATGCCCTTGGCCTAAGGATTCCACAAATGTAAGCCATTCCTCAAAATATTGCCTCAAGAAAAAGCGCAGTGCCAACACTAGGAAAAATTATCTTTTTTGTAGCTAAGATGTGGAGGCTTTCCCGGTGTCCAAATGAGCTCCATGATAGCTCATTGGAAATCTTGTCCAGTCTAGTTTCCAAAAATACCTTTAGTTTTAATAATGGACTCCATTTACCTATTCAAAAACTCATTCTCCCAAGACTGCTCAGGGTAGGGCGCAACACAGAGGTCCAAAGGCACAACGCCTGCACCAGAAAATTTTCTTGTTTTGTGACCAAGATTTGGAGGTCTTCCAGTTGTCCAAATGAGCTTTGTGATAGCTCATTGGAAAGCTTGTCTAGTATAGTTTCCAAATATTCTTTTAGTTTTCCATTTGGTGTCCATATGCCTGCCCAAAAACTCTTTCTCCCAAGACTGCTCAAGGTGCAGTGCTAGCTCTGAAAATGAGGTAGAAAGGTGAAATTTTGCATGTGTTTGACCTTTTTGGAGGACCATTTTTGCTGCAAATGAGCTGAAATTTTTTGTGCATGATATAATTGACCTAAAAAATCCAAAAATGTAAACCATTTCTCCTGAGGGTTCCCTGATAAAAAGTGCAGCACCAAGGGCGTTGTGCCTTTGGCCCTCAAAATCAGTCAAAAACCAAAATTGTCAAAAGTTGCCAAAATTTTGAATTTGCCTTGCTTATGGTGTTTGGGATTCATGTAGGGGATGGATCAGACAGGTTAAAAAGTTTTTCTTTGTCCTTTAGCCTTATTGGTTTCATCATACCCTTGATAGGCCTCATTTCCCTCACTGCTCTTTTCTTCACTTGTTTGATTTCTCATTGGCATCCACCTCACCATTTGCCTTCTTCTTCATTGCTTAAATCTTGCTTACTGACATGAGCTTCACTGTTCTCTTCATGGATTCCTTCTTCAACTAAATTTGTCTCACTGATGTCTTGGTTATCTGACCTATGGTCATTATCATTGTTGCTCTTTGCCTTATCACTATTTGCCTTACTTCTCTCACTGCCCTTATGGCTGCCATCACCATTTCCCATATCATCACTTCCCTTTGCTTTAATGCTATTTGCCTCACTGAAATCTTCCTTATATGTTATCATTGTTATTTTCCCTGCTTCTTTCTTCTTTACTGGCATCTGCCACCCTGACCTCATCTTTACTGTTTGATTTCTCATTGTTACCTCCCTCAGTGACATTTTGATTGCTCATTGTGAGAGGGTGATGAAGGAGGGTGGTCTTGAGGTGAAGGAATATGTTTGGATGGTGAGGTGGATGAGTCATCATGGGGTGTGATGGTGAAGGAGGAATGGGAGGCTAAACCACTTAATGACAACTCAATTGTGCAATCAAACTTTGTTTAGAAACACCTTGCACTGATGTCAAATGGATATGAAAGAGGGCATGTAATGGAAGCCTTTGCAAGTGAATGGAAAGAGTGTATGAATGAAGGTAATGGGGGCATGAACAAGCTCAAATGTAAGACCACCCTCAATAATGTAATATTCCTCTGTTTTGACTGATATTCTTCATAGGTGGAGGGAGTGAGTTTCAAACAGTGGCTTCAAGCATGAAATTTAGGGTTTGATTCCATTCATTTAAATGATGAAAAAATGCTTGAAGGATGGGTGGATAACTTGTACTTAGCCCTAAATATGCTTGGAGGACCCTCAGCAAGATTTTGGAAGCTTTTGAGGTGATTTGATTTGTTATAGGGATTAGAATCTTTTCCTGCCCAAGGGCGCAACGCTAGTTTCTGAGCGCGCAGTCCCAGTTTCTAAAGGTGCAGCACCTTTTTGCAGAGGGAATTTGGAGGCCTTCCCGGTGTCCACATAGGACCCATGATAGCTTGTTGGAAATCATGTCTTGTATAATTTCAAAATATATATATTTTTTCTATGATTGGAGTTGATTTGACCTATCAAAAGTTGATTCTCCCAAGACTGGTCAAAAGTGTTGAATGATGGTGCAGAAATGCAGAGTGCTAGTGCAGACAACCTTTGGATGCCTTCCTTAACTCCAAATTGAGTTCATGATAACTCATTGGAAATCTATTCCAGTATATTTGTCATTTGAATCGTCAAGAAAGTCATTTGGACACTCCAGCTATGAGAAAAAATTATTTTCCCAAGGTCACTCCAGAAGTGCAACAATTCTCCCGTGACACCTATATTTTTTACATTGCTCTAAAACCATGACACCTGTGTAAAATATGAAGGAGGTTTTTCTTCTTGGACCCATGACGGACAAAAAAATCCCTCAAGTTTGTAAAATTCATCTATGTTTGGTCATAAACATAGTTTGAAGCAAAACCGGCCCTATGAGTGACAAATGGCTTGGCTCTTGGAAATAATTCCTGGAAAAAGATGGAAGCATGATGTTTATGATTTGGTATGGTTTCATGATTGCTAATATAACCTACTATATGGATCTTCTGCTCCTATGCCTCTTTTCCATAGCAAAACCTAACCTAGTGGAAGAGGAAATTAGGCTTCAGTGCTTCCTCCATGTTTTTTTTGCAATTTATCACTTTTTGGCACACTGCTGGACCTTTAAGCTCAAAACCTTAGTCTCTACAAGCACAAGTGCTTTCCTATATTCTTTCCATGAGTTGTCTTGATTCAGGATTAGACCTCCTACCTCATCAAATTTCTGTTGATGGTTCTCTTAACACTCCTATAGAAGTGTCAAAATCTTAACATTTACAAAAACTTTTATTTTTGATAAGGTAGTCTTCTTTGGAGACTTTCAGATCTTCTTTGAATAACCATGTCTCAATATTCCAATACATTTGAGTCAGCCTTTTGCACAATAAAAACAATATTTGGAACACCAATGATGACCTTACAACCTATGAAACCCTAATGACCCAGTGGGAGGGTCCTTTGACCTGGTCTTTGACTGAAATATGGTTTGGGATCTTCAAGTGTAAAAACAGTGTATTGTCAAGGTGATGTATTGAAGATCCAAAAATCTAATGTACTTGATTTATCTGAAGAGCCTACAGAGATAGTTTTGAGACCATTATTGCAAGAGGGACCTGGTGAACATGGGAAGGGATAAGGCTTATAGGTGACCCAAAATGAAAAGTGGAGTGATAGGCAAGGGAAAAACAGAGTTAATGAGGCTATAAGTGGGAAAAAGGGTGGAGATGAGTGATATAAGCCCATGAGGAGTTTTTGGAATGGAAGGGTGATCATGGAATGGCGAAATGGTAGAATAGTGAAAATTTTTCCATAAGGATAATGAAGGCAGTGAGATTTCTAAAACTCACAATATTCAGGGAATTTTGTTTTTAGAAATCTAGAAACCATCTATAGTCATCTACAGATAGCAAAAATTATTGATGAATAACTCAATTTATACTTTGTAAGCCTTTGATGCTTCATTGTATCCAATAAATATGCCTTTTTTTCCTAAAGGCTCAAGCTTGTTCCTCTTATCCTTAGGAACGTGAATATATATAGGATAACCAAAGATTCTCATGTGACCAATCTTTGGTTTCCTTTTAGAGAAATCTTCTTCAAAAGTCATACTTTCCACAACTTTGTGAGGAATTGTATTTTAAATGTACACAATTTTTTGTGTTGCTTCCCCACATAAGAACAATGGCAAGTCCAAAGCATGCATCATGGCCTTGGCATATTCTTCAATGAACCCGTTCGTTCGTTTTTCTACACCATTTTGCTGTGAATTATAAGGAACAATCAACTCCCTCTTAATCCCAGCCTGCTTTCAAAAAGAAACAAGCTCCTTCGAGGTGTATTCTTCTCCGTTGTCAGACCTTAGTATCTTGATCTTCCTGCTTGTCAAGTTTTCCACTTCAACATTGAATTCCTCGAACTTGTCGAATACTTCATCCTTAGACTTCAAGAGATATATCCATGTTTTACGGGGGATGCTACATACTACAATGCACCACCAGGCGATTTCATGGGCATCAGACCACATACATCAGAATGAATAAAGTCCAAACCTTCCTTAGATCTATTGTCGTTGTTTGGAAATGGTTCCTTGATGTTCTACCCAAGAGCATAAGCTTTGCATATACCATCGTTCTTTATCTATAATTCATGAACCCCTAACACTATTTGACTTAACTCAAGTAATGCTTTAAAATGAAGATGTCCATGCCTTTTGTGCCATAACTCGCTTGGATTTATTTCATCATGTACTAATGCTTATAATGGTTGACTTACATATCTATATATTCTTCCATCACGAATCCCAATAACCCTAGCATCATCTATACTAAACAATGTGAACTATCAAATGAGAATTATACCAAGTACCCGTTTTTTTTTAAGGTAACAAAAAATCATCCTATATTGAAAAGCGTTGATCCAGAATACACTTTTTTTTCAAGCATATTTTTGACACCTTAAATTTTCTTACGTTTTTTTTTAAATGTTGGTGATTTTCATGCAGATTTTGAAAACCATCAACAAATTTTTTTAAGACATATTTTTTATGCTTTAAATTTTCTTATGTCCTAAGTATGCACAATTTTTTTTAATTTTTGATTATTTAACCATTTTTCAATTTGTCTTATTCCTCTGCTTGTTTTTCGTCCTAAGATGTTTGGTTTTTAAGGTTTTTTCCAAACATGTGTGTTTTGTTTTTCTTTGCAATGTCTTTTTATAATAAAATTTTCAGCAAAATTAAAAAAATTAATAATAATATTAATACTTTGAGGTTAAGATTTTTTATATATGTATATACGTTAATTAATACTTCAATACATATAAAATAATTGTCACTAAAAAATAATAATTTTAAACTATATATATATATATATTTATTTATTATTATTTTTTTTTCAAGACCTCGTTTTACTAAAAATGACATGTGAAATACAATTTTTTTGTAAAACGTTTGAATAAAAAAAGTTTGGAAAAAAGAAAAATTTATGAATTTGATATTAAAAAATGATGACATTTAAAAGTTTTTTTTTCCAAAAAAAAATGTTATATATATATATATATATATATATATATATATATATATATATATATATATATATATATATATATTTCCTTAAAAATTAAAAATACGATTAAAAGAAAACATATGAAAAATAATAAAAACATTAAAACAATAAAAAAAAAAACAAAAACATTAAAAAAATTAAAATAAATTGAAACAAAACAAATTAAAAACAATAACAAATAATTAAAGTTAAAAAAAAAAAAACCAACAGGCCCACGGGCCTTTGTGTGGGATAAAGTCGATTCCATGAATCGACCATGCCCTGCCCCAGGGCGCGTTGGGTCGCGGGGTTGGGCAGGGGGAGAGTTGCATGTAGCTCCCCCTCCACTGGCCTAGCCCCGCTACTGAGAGGCCCCAGGGTTGGGAATCCAGTTCCCGAAATCATATTGTCAGCCTTTGGGCCGCAGATCGGGGTTGGGCGAGTCAACAATTTTAAATTTTATTTATTTATTATTTTTTAATATATATTTTTTTCTTTTAATTTCTTTTTATATTTATAATTTGTTTTTTTAAATGTTTTTATTTTTATTTAATTATTTAATATTGTTTTTTATTTTTATTTTTTTTGGGTTAATTTTAAAAAAAAATTGTTTTTGTTTTTTTTTTTAATGTTTTAGAGTTTTTAGAGTTTTTTTAATAGAATGTAATTTTGTTTTTTTTACATTTTTATGTTTGATTTTTTTTTGTGATTTGACTTTATTTTGTCTATATATATATATATATATATATATATATATATATATATATATAGCCATGTTTTTTATTTATTTTTATCATTTAATCTATATTTTTATTTATTTATTATTTTATTTTTTTGTTTTTTTGTGATGTTTTTTAATTTTTTATGTTTTAATATATATTTTTATTTAATTATTAATATTTTTTAAACTTCTGTATTTTGTTTTTGTTTTTGTTTTTTTCAATGCTTTAATTTTTGTTTTCTTTTGTATTTATCATTTTTATTTATTTATTATTTTATTTTATTTTATTTTTTTCTGCAAGGTATGTGTCAATCCTCGACTAGAAACCCGAGTCTATTATCTGTCAATTTGATAGTTGATTTCAAAGTTTTCACTATAATGGATCGAGTCCACCACCACAATATGCCAATTTCATGGTTGATCTTTAAGTTTTCATTAAAATGGGTCGAGTTCACCTACACTATGTGTAAATTTGATGGTTGATTTTTAATTTTTTGTTGTAATGTGTCAAGTTGTCTTAGGCTCATTTTTTAAGTTGTTATACTTTTAGCATTTAAAAAAAAGATATCTTGGTATAATACACTTTCATTTAGGTGCTCATGTTTAAATTTTTTTCTAGTCATAAAATTTTTCCATAAAATCATGGTTGATATATGTTGAAAACTTAAGGTTTTTTGTAGTCATGATCTTCAGTTTTAATTCCATGGTTGAAAATTGTTAAAATTTTAAGGTTTTTTCGAGTCATGATATTTTATCTTTAATGCTATGGTTGAAAATAGTTATAAGTATTTTATATTTAACATGACTAAATTTTTTTGGAGTTTTAATACTTTTCAGAGATGTGATATTTTATCTTTAATTTCATGCTTGAAAATCGTTGGCAGTTCAAGTTTTTTTAGAATCATGATATTTTATCCTTAACACCATTGCTAAAAAATGTTAAAAATTTACCTCGAAAAAAAAAGATGTTATTCCAACATCAACACTTTTTGTTTTCAAGGTGTTTTTTGCACAAAAAAAATTGGTTTTTATTTATTTTTACAGTCATTTTTTAAAAATGTTGAAAATTTACCTCAAAGAAAAAAAAATTATTCCAACATCAACATTTTTTGTTTTCAGATTGTTTTTCATGTTTTTTTGGCTATAGTTCTAGTTTTGAGTTTACATTTCTCATTTGATAGTTTACATTGTTACTAGAGCCGTTGGACCAAACATGTACTTTTCCATCCACAAAGACAACTATATTTCCTTTATCTTATGAACAATAAAGAGAGACAAAATTCTTTTTCAAACTTTGTACATAAAGAGCATTGTTGAGATGTACACTATATCTAGATTCCAACTCTATGGATGCCTTTCCAACTCCTTTGATTGCATAGTTGTTATTGTCTCCTAGTTCAACCCTTTGAGACAACTTCCTTTATGTCATGCTTAAAATATTCCCACGCTCTCTGGTCATGTGCCTTGATTATTCACTATCTTCTAGACACATGTCATCATCATCTGCAAAGGAAACTGTCAAAGCATAGTAATAAAAGAAATCATTTTCACCTTTGATGATCTGGATTTATGCAAGAACACAACAGAATACACATATAACCATAAATACAAATATGCAGCAGAAATAACACTTCATTTCATTAATATCAAAGAAATGAAATTTTCTTATAGACAGAAGGGAAATAAACTAGCTAGGGCACTAGTAGCTTGTCTCTAAGAAGAGATGTGGCGGCTACAGGCCTCTAAACTGTGATACAATGAGGCTCGAGGGCCTATTTACTATATAGAAACAATTGAAAACCCTAAAAATCCAAAAACCTAACCCTAGGAGATGAAGTGCCAAAACTATGGGCCCCATTTGGGTAAATTGGTGTTTCAACTTCTCAGGGTCGTAACTTTGGCATACTATCTCTGTTTGATGCACATGATACATCGTTAGAAATATCTATCTGAGTACTACAACTAATGATTGTGAATATTTATTTTACAACGAAATTATATTTTTAAGAGAATAGATGCCCAAAAAACGTCGTTTAGGGCCTCAAAATGGCTCTAGAAGTTCAGGACCCGAAAAACTGCTAAAAATAGTAAGTTGTGCCGAAACTAAGAAAATGAAAGAGACAATGGTGGGGCCCCAAGTGGAATAGGTGGGTGGCCACCAATATCCACTTGGATCATTCCTCCCCCCTTAGGAAGCAATGGTCCTCATTACGTTGAGTTCCTCCATGAGATGAGGAAACTTCTGTTGAACTTGGTCCCTGGTGAACCACTTGCCTTGGTGCAGGAGTTGGCCAACTTTGAAAACTCGATACAGTTGAATCTTATGTTGGCAAGTGTTCTTGATTTGCATGTCCATGATACAATCGGTGGTGGCCTTTGTTGAAAGTTGTAACTAGGCTAGTCTTCATATTGACTATGTAATTATGGATTTATGTAAAGTAGAAGACAAATATAATAAAAATGTATTTTTGTTGTACTTGCTTCATGGGTTTCATGAGCAAGATTTTATAGGTCAGTAGAATTCTTCTTGATGCCTACTAAGATTTTCTTCTAGTCACAAACGTAATTAAGTGTCATATGGATAAAGGGTCTAGTTATATGCTCCAGAACCTGGTCATGATACCTTGAAGAAATGTCTCCTAGAAGATGCTCAAGATACCTTAATAAATGCTGGGATAAATAGACTACACGTCATCCTATACTCTCAAATGGTGAAGTTAGCCTTCATGCAAGCTATATGGTTGGCCTTCTAATAATAAAATGTGTTATATATATATATATATGTGTGTGTGTGTGTGTAGAAACTGCGGCTCAATTGGTCAACTAATAATGCAGATATCTCTGAAGTAAGACATACAATTGAATGCGTCTTACTCTGAAAATTGCAGAGAAGTCTGAGCTTATTACAGGAAGAGATAACAAGGGAATTGCAGATACCACGACAGAGACAGAGTGATACGAAAGGTAATTGCGGACACCACAGCAAAGACAACAAGGGAATTGCGGACACCACAACAGATACTGTGTGTTACAAAAGGAAATTCCGGACTGTCTTGAAGAAGAATAATTGAACAAATATAAGAGCTACCTTGCGGATGACAGCAAGACATAAGAACAGATATAATTCAGGAGAAATTTGACAAACGCTGATATTATAGTGTGGACATTTGGATAGATAAATCATAGCAAAATTTGCGGATGCACCACAGTAACTAAGTGCGAACAAGACAAAGAATTAGGGCAACAAATAAATGTAGATAAAGGATAATCTATATTGAAGGAAGAAGACAGTCTGCGGATGGTGAAATAACACTTTGTAATAGCAAGTGGTTGATATACATAGTTAAGAACTGTGAGCCTAATCTTTGTGTTTTTGTGTTTTGATAATTTACTTGATGAAATATTGACTTAACTAAAAGAAGAGAAGACATAAGTACCTCAAGTACGTTCAAGTACGTTCACAAGTAATTATATATAAGAGAATTTGTATTAACCTACAACTTTTCAAATTCTCAACATGGTATCAGAGCTTTTGGTTACAAGAAAGGGCTATCAGTGATACAAATTCACTTCATTTTGGAGGTTACAATCTCATCTTGGTTACATTGTTGTGCTTATAGCACAAATATTACATAGTCATTCTAAACACAGTCTCGACATACATACATCCCCACAGTTCAGACTCAATATGAGATTCTCGATAGTATATAAGTTTTAAAAAGGAAGCAGAACTTGGATAGCACAGTTTCAGGTATATAAAGATATTAGTGAGTAAATTACAAGTGATTACAAGTGAAATTCTCAACAAATAGCAGCGAGGGTCAACTATATATTCCCCATATACTACGCAGAAAAAGGTGGATAGAAACTCGAACTTCTCTGAGTTTTTTGATGAGGTTTATGTGATAAAAAACAATGGATTACAGAACAAGGAACATGCTTATATGCTAAGAAGATAATAGGAATAATTCTGAGATAAAATTGATGATATATAGCTGCAATAAAAGCGAGATCAAGTCTATGATTGATGCGTATAAGGGACATAGACATATCACCTGATGGAATGCGTTGAAATCTGAAGTTTCATAGTGCGGATGACATAGTGTGAATTACACAGTGCGTAATATAGATGGGAAGGGATAAAGACACTGGCCATTAGTGATACCATAGTAATAGAGCTACGAAACTATCATAATTCACCTTGGAAGAATATAGCCTAAAAGATCAGCTACACAAATGGATGACATGTAATCTCAAGTCTGGAACAGCCTAAGAAGAAGATCATTCAAAGAAGAACAAGGTGTAGATATCCTCTTCACTTTCTAAGTAAGTATCTTTCATTTTCATTTTCATTTTGGTTAAATGACTTCGATTTGCAAGGAGATATATGAGGTGGTTGTATTACCGAAGATCCTTGCATAAAAACAAGGAGGATAATCATTGTCCTCATAGATAACTGAAGTCATAGATAAAGGTCTCCTTTGAATTCATGGAAAGGAACTCTTAAGGTTCTCTCACATGAAAAATATTGGAGACACAAAAGAAGCTGAAAGAAGAATTATGAACAGTACAAGAAAGTTCATGTCACCAGAAAAGATGGAAGGAGTGGATGGAAAGAGGGAGTAATAGGTCATAATAAGTATCTTTGTGGCCCCTAGATCCTACTTAAGATTTGATGCAAAGTGACATCATGTAAGTATAATAAAAAAGAACTCATATGATCGTGAGGGTAAAAAAATCATGGGATAAGTAAGTTACCTCACTCATCAATCTTGGGTTTCTATGGAAGAAGACAAGTTGAAGGCAATATTTTTGCAGACCTCAATCATTTGAAGAAGAAGGAAGAACCTGATTTAAAGAAAATTTAAAGAAAGAAGAAGTAATGGATCTACACTACGATTGAGATCATCTTATTTAAGTGATTTATGTTGGTTATATGATAGGAAGCAGTGTAGCACCCTGATGAAAGCATGGCAGTAGATCTTGGTGAATCGGCTCTGGGAAAACCTCTCTGATGAAATTACTGATGGAAAGCAGTCATCAAGAGCAGGGGTCATCATGGAAACATATTTTCTGGGATATTGATGGAGCATACCAAGAGAATGAAGCTCTTCATTGCTACAGGATGACTCAAGGGAAAAAGGGTATGAGGTATGTATATATTTATATGATAAAAATTGGATGTTGTGTAGTCATGTCATATGGTTGCAGGTAATGGACTTCTGTATTTAGAAGTATGATCTATGGAGGAGTGTCTCTTAGTGCACGGAAAGATGAAATCAACATAATATTTCCTCATGGAATATAAGGTGGTTGTATATGAACAAGAAATTAGAAAGATTATAAGTTCCTAGGAATAAAGAATGTACAGAGAGGAAGAGATCATGAAATGCAATCATGTCAAGAGGCAATTACCATACGGAAGCCAAAAATATGTGACTAGGACATTTCTTGTAAATATATGTAGACTCTGACAGAATTCTGGTAAAGAAGAAGACCTTTGGCAAAAAGCATATTATTAGGAGATGTGTGAATCTGTATGAAGGATGTCGATGCCTACAAGAAGATGTCATGGTGAAATATCGTCACTAAGGTAAATTTTTTTCTAAAAGTTCTTATGAATATGTTTATCTGGAAGAATTTGTGCAGGGATGATAATCATGAGAAATGATGTATGATCCTTGGAAATGATTTGAAGGAAAGCAGCATGGCATAACAGTGGACTAGATAAGGAAATCTGATGAATCACTTCTTAATAGTTGGCATGACTTAGGATAAAAAGTGATGGATGATCTATGCCCTATGAAACTAAAAGTTGGAGATTCCTCAATATTTAAATCCATGACATCGAGGACAAGAATTCTTCATGAGAAAATGAGTGTCTCACCATTGTTGTTGGAGGTCCCTGGTTAAAAGGGAGCCTGATGATAAGTTTCTTACTTGGAAGAAACTTGGTAAATCCTAAGAATGAGCTTAGGTACATTCCTTGTATAGGAATGAGTATATTCCCTTGTGGAATAGGTCCTCCCTGGTTGAGAGGGAGAGATAGACACATCATTCTGGTTTTGGGAAGACAGAATGGAGGATTGGGTAATCATCTGGCATTCGATACTCTTTGAGAATGTGTTAGGGAATTCAAAGTAAGAGTATTTGGGGACCAATATTATTTGAGGGCTAGCTACCCAAGAGAAGAATAGTCTAAGAAGGTCATACTTTGGGAACACCCGGGTGGATTATGTACCTTGGAGAGACAATGACAAAGGTGTCTATAAGTCATGTGTCTCACCAGCATTGTTGAGCATTGTCTCGTTGAGAGATGGGGTTGTTACTCAAGGCCTTGAACTAGGACAATGTTGGTTGATATGATGCTATACAGATGTGATTACCAATCCAATTCTTCTTATGAGATTATTCAGTTTGAAAGTAACCATGTACCTATATGAATACCTCTCTAGTTAAGAGGGAGTGTTGAAAAGTGTAACTAGGTCGGTCTTCATATTGACTATGTAATTATGGATTTATGTAAAGTAGAAGACAAAGATAATAAAAATGTATTTTTTTTGTAATTGCTTCATGGGTTTCATGAGAAAGATTTTATAGGTCGGTAGACTTCTTCTTAATGCCTACTAAGATTGTCTTTTAGTCCCAAATGTAATTAAGTGTCATATGGATAAAGGGTCTAATTATATGCTCCAAAACCTAGTCATGATACCTCGAAGAAATGGCTTCTGGAAGATGCTCAAGATACCTTCATAAACACTGGGATAAATATACTACACATCGGCCTATATTTTCAAATGGTGAAGTCGGCCTTCATGCAAGATATATGGTTGGCCTTCCAATAGTAAAATGTGCTATATATATGTAGAAACTGCGGCTCAGTTGGTCAACTAATAATGCAGATCTCTCTGAAGTAAAACATACAATTGAATGTATATTACTCTGAAAATTGCGGAGAAGTCTGAGCCTATTACAGGAAGAGATAGCAAGGGAATTGCAGATACCACAGCAGAGACAGAGTGATACGAAAGGTAATTGTGGGCACCACAATAAAGACAGCAAGGGAATTGTAGACACCACAGCAGAGAGTGAGTATTACAAAAGGGAATTGTGGATTGTATTGAAGAATAATAATTGAACAAATATAAAAGCTACCTTGCAGATGAAAACAAGAAGTAAGAACATATATACTTTAGGATAACTTTGACAAATGCTGATATTATAGTGTGGACATATGGACAGATAAATCACAGAAAAATTTGTGGATGCACCAGAGTAACTAAGTGCAGACAAGACAGAGAATTAGGGCAACAAATAAATGCAGATAAAGGATAATCTATATTGAAGGAAGAAGACAATTTGCAGATGGTAAAATAACAGTTTGTAATAGCAAGTGGTTGATATACATAGTTAAGAACTGTGAGCCTAATCTTTGTTTTTTTGTGTTTTAATAATTGACTTGATGAAATACTGACTTAACTAAAAGAAGAGAAGACATAAGTACCTCAAGTACGTTCAAGTATGTTCACAAGTAATTATCTAGAAGAGAATTTGTATTAACCTACAACTTTTCAAATTCTCAACATGGTATCAGAGCTTTTGGTTATAAGAAAGGGTTATCAGTGATACAAATCCAATTCAGTTTGTAGGTTACAATCTCAGCTTGGTTACATTGCAGCGCTTATAGCACAAATATTACACATTCATTCTAAACACAGTCTCGACATACATACATCCCCATAGTTTAGACTCAATATGAGATTCTCAAAAGTATATAATTTTGAAAAACGAAGTAGAACTCAGATAAAACACTTTCAGGTATATAAATATATCAGTGAGAAAATTACAAGTGAAATTCTCAACAAATAGTTTTCAGGGTCAACTATATATTCCCCATATACTACGCAAAAAAATGTGGACAAAAACTCGAACTTCTCTGAGTTTTTCGATGAGGTTTATGTGATAAAAGACAACAGATTGCAGAACAAGGAACATGGTTATTATTGGCTCGAGGGGTCCTGACCTAGGTTCGGAGGTTAAGGTTTGCCAACAAACCCCTATACTACTGGCCCTTTCGGCAATGCCTGCTTGCACAGGTCAAAGTCTCACCCGAAGCAGTATGGGTGGGTGCTGGAACTAGGTTTCCGCACCCTGAGAGAGGATAGGTAAGACAAGAAGAGCTGTGTCAGGCTTTATAATGGCCAGATCGCCTATCTCATAACCAGATCTATAGATCTCCTTCGCATCCACGTGCGCAAGGTCAACTATACTTACTGTGCTCAACAAATCATATACTTCTAAAAAAATACTGTAGAATTAGATAAAACACAACAGAACAGGCCCAGATGCAGTAGAAACACTTAACAAAGTACTTTCGCAGCTTAACATAGAATATGAATAATACATTAGCTATCAAATATTCGCATCAAAAATACACATAGATTCAGTTACTCAAACAACCTTTGTCATTCATTAATCCTTCAGTTCCTTCTTACAATACCCAAACCCGACCTACGCACATAGCCAGTAGGAGTCCTTTCCCCAAAAACCCAAACATATCTACTAAGCCACAATTAGCATCAAGATCTCATCATCTTCTTGGGATCTCCATGCACACAGCCAACAAGATTCCTTTCCCCAAAAAACCAAACATATCTACTAAGCCACAATTAGCATCAAGATCTCATCATCTTCTTGCCTTATAATTTAAAACGTTCCTCTATTTATAAAAATCTAGCCTAATCTTTCCTATGGTCCGCAAACCGTGGTTTGCGAACTCTAGGTCTACCCTTTGACCCATTACAATGATTTCGGGGCTTTGACCCACCCCAAAACCCCTGCCCTAGACTAAATATAATAAAAAATATGCAAAATGGGACAAATTTCGCAGCTTGCAGGAGACCCTATTCCAACAGTCCCCCAACACAATCTTGTGACTCGTCTCGAGTCACTGGGGTGGTGCGGTCTCTACCTACGCACGTAGGGCATTGATGGCTGCGATCAGTGGAGGCAATACTTCTTGACTCTGAGCAACAACACTCTGCACGATGTCTACAAGCTTCTGGGAAGTCAGTCCTTCAGTAGCCGTGGTAACCTGCTCTAATATCTGGTTGAGTCGTTGGATCGCACCATTGGTATCCTGTGATAGCTGGAGGGTGGCATTGGCCCATGGCTTCAAGTGTTTTGTGATGGCATGCTTCGTTCGTTGGAGATCCTCAATCATATCTCGGAGTGCGTTTCTAGTCTTCAAGCATGCCAGATGCTGCGCAGGGACTAAGGAGGGCAAGGTAGCTTTGATCTTTTCAAAAGCATCTTCCTTTTTTCGTAAGTCCTGCTTGATGTTTTGAAGAACTGGGTTGAATTGGAATGATGTCAAAAGCTACATGGTCAACTCAAGCAACTAAGTACCCTAATTAAGCTATCTTGTAATGATGTTCGTAGCTTCTGTTACCAGCGCAGCACGCTGGGCTTGTACCTCTTGTGGTGTGGCAGGTTGTAATTGGGCCTGTAATGCGGTGAGTTGCTAGTCCATTTGGGTTTTGAGGGTCTGTATTTCGGTTCTGGATGCCTGTAGTGATGGAACCAAGCCTTCTATTGTAGCCCGGAGTGGAGCTGTAGTCGGGAGCTCATCTAGGACCTCTGTGCTGAGCTGGTGGACCACTGTTTCAAGCTGCGCCGTTTGCGAGATAGAAAGGGAGACGTCTGCGGTCTGTCGTGCGATGATCGGAGTGGCCATATCGAGCTGTTGCTGCGGGGTCCGGTCACGATGATGGATCTCTTGAAGCACGGTGGTGTGTAAACCCTGTCACACCTCGCGGGGCAGCTGTGCCAAGTCCAATTGTAGTCCAGTATCCACTGGAAGGTGGGTGCCGACCAGGACAGTGCTAGGAAACGAATAAGCATGGCTTTCATTTGCAGCTAGCCCGATACTACTGGTAGGGTGCAGCATATCCGTCTTTGTCCGGAGGTCTCGAAGCTCAACCTGCATGGCGTCGATTGCAACCTTTTTTCGTGCTTCTATGGCTACCCACTGATCCTCTGTAGCCAGAGTAAGTGCGTCCATGATTTTCTCGAGATCACCATCAGTTAGCGTGATCATTGCGTCATATTCCGGGCGTTGGGCATGCTGCTTTTTCCGGGGCCCCTTTACAAGCTCCCTGTGCTGCTTCGTACCCTGGGGGGATGTAGTATCTTTGTTAGTCAGTCCTTTCGTTCACAGGATTAGCTGCGAGTCGACCGTGATAGCTCTCACAGTGATTTGCAGTAGTTGCGTAACAACTTTCGTGGCTTCTTCTGAGCCCATTCGGCTGGATCCTATGATCATCCTAGGTTTGGAAGGTGCGTTAACTTCCGTCATATAGCTTTGACTCTAATCCGTGCAGGGTTCAAAGTCAATTTTCCTTGCAGGGAGCTAGAGGGAAATTAGCTTATCAATTTCGGTGTCCCTAGACCCCCTCAATGTAATGTCCGCAGGCTCTGGACTAGTAAGCGCTGAAGCGTTCACGGGGTTAGGGGTTGCCATATTAACGTAAGGATGGGATCTTGAATTTGGAGACTTACAGGCAGCAGAAGTGAGTTGATTGGTTATGAAAAAAATGCGAAATGTCCAGAAAATAATGCAACAGAACAATACATTCAGATTATAGAGATGATATGGAACCTTGGTCGGAGTTATCCTTTCTCCTTTATAGTGCCCGTGGCTATCCAACGGTGAGGTGAATCTTACTTGGAACTTACCATCAAGCAAACAGTAAAAAATCACAAGAAATTTCCTCATTAATTTCCAGCTGCTTGTTTTCCGTAACGGTAATATTCCCTTTTTACCAGAGTTCAGTGTTTTGACTGTCATTGTTCGCACCTTATGGCCTTCCCACGGATCTACTGACCGTGGATGAAGCATCCGTGCTGCTTGTGCATCCTTAATTATAGCTGAAGTAGGGTGTGTTGTAATGCGATTCAGGTGTAGCCTAAACAACTTGGCAACCGTGCGCATCCCATCTAGTTCCGAGTTTGGAGTAGTACGGGGATCATCCTTTCCTTTCGTTGGGTTGAGACTGCAGTATTCAACCATGTGTGGTACCTGCATTCCCCATGATTCGGATGCGATGTGTTAGGTCTCTGTAGTTTGCAAGATTGGAAAATACAAAGCTGCAGAGCCTACATATGAACCACTTTGGGATTCTAGGATCTAGCCCTCTTGAATCCAGAGAGGGATCTCTCTATAAGTGCAAAGATTGATTTATCTTTTAAGGTTTTTAGTATGATATTATACTAGTCATTAAGAACAAGGGTTTTTTTGTTTGTTTGTTTGGTTGGGCATGATCTTTAATTGAGTGGAAAGTCCTAAAAGTGAAAGAGTTTCAAAGGGGTGAAGGTGCTTACAATCAAAACAAGGTTCAACTGATAGGATAGGCATGAAACAACACTTAATCTATTAGGCTATGGAGTCACAAAAGGTTTTAATTGAACAACAGTTTCAAGAGTGGTCCATGGGGCAAGTCATCTGTAACAAAGGATCTTTTAGATTAAATGATGGGATGGAACATTAAAGTGTTGTGAAGGTGGAAAAGGCCAATAATTTCAACAAGGATTTATCAACTTTCCAAACAAGAAAAGCCTTTTTAAGTAACTGTTTGAAACCATCCAAAGGACAGGGCTAACCATAGACTTCTTTGGAAAAGCTTGTATTAAAGCTAACTGTTGAATATTGCAACAAGAAACAGTGAAGGAGGCATCCTGAAACATCATTCCTGATCCTAGTTGGAAAATGATCACCTAAACTAGGTGGGGCCCACACAGGTGATTTTTGGTGCAAAGTCTATTTTCAGACTATGTCTATTTTTATACATGTCGATCATATTCTATGAGTTGCGGGGTGCTATTTGTGGATGGTTGGTCAAGTTTGAAAATAGATGGATTTCTATTTTTAGACATATTGGGCAGAATCTATTTTTAGATTGCCAGTCTAAAAATAGATATGTCGAATATTATTAGCTCTTAATAATATTTGGACTCTAAACATTATCTTATTTTCTTGGAGCACTTCAGTTAAGTGCACAGATGTGGCACAGGAGCTGACAGAAGGAATTACGCTATTCTTGAGGGTTAAGTGGAGCTATTGCATGGAGACTTCAGTTAGAACTCATGTGACAGAGTTTGGTGGAGTTATTAAGGTAGTTGGTGGAGTTGTGTTTAGTTTAACTCAGTTAAACATAGTTGAGCTAGTTGTATCTAGTCTAACTGATTGATACACTAGTGAGAGTGGTGTGAATTAATTATTAATTAATTCACTAATTATTAACTTATTAATCAACTAAATAATGCATCATTTAACTATAATGCATGGACAGTTTCAGTGGAGACAAGTGGAGAGGTAGGTGAAAGAGTAGGTTGACTATTAGTTGTGACTATAGTGATGCATTGATTGCATCCAACACTTAGCGGAGATGCCAATGAGGATTGCGTGAGAAAGGCTGGGGAAATTCGAGTTCATCAGCCATTCTTCACAGGATTGCACAAGAGAAGGCAAAAAAGCATATTGGTTACACGTGCATGGATTCAGTAAGACGGGCCTGATTAGTGTAGTAATTGGAGATTGTAATCGAGAGCTTGTGAGGATATTTAAAGTGATGATTGTTACATGATCTCTATGACATATATAATATACATATAGTTGGGGGTTTTTAGATTTAAGCTTTCCCATAAATTACTGTGTTCATATGTGTGAATTTTTATGGTTTTAATGTGTGCATGCAATTGATTTTATTTCTGAAATTAATGATCAATGGTAGAAGAGATTATGTATTGTGCATGAAGTCAAATAGTGTGTGATCAGGAGAATCTCAAATGTATAACATATCAATTATATAATTTCTACATGGTATCAGAGTGATATTGATCATTGGATCAATTGCAAAGCATTGAAGCGGTTGAGTTTTGTGCTGGTGGAATTCGAATTTGCAGCAGTGTTTTCTTGGTGTCAAAGTTGAGATGTCTTTCAACGTATCGTATTGAGTATACCCTCGAGGGCAGCTCAAATTATATTGCATGGAAGGACAGGATGGAGGCGATGTTGGATGACAATGGGTTGAAGGAGTTCATAGATGCAGAAATTCCAAAACCTACTTCTAGTGATGCTGCTGTACTTGACGCATGGAAAAAGAAGGTAGCAAGGTGTCGAAGGATTTTATTGGAAGGTGTGAAGGATCACATAGTATCCAACCTTCATGGTAAAGCTTCTCCATTCTTGATGTGGAAAGCTTTGACATATTTTTTCCAAAGCAAGAGTGACTAGAGGAATTTTGTGCTCAAGGATAAACTCAGGAAAATAAAAATGGAGAAGAATGACACTATTCCAGTATACTTGAAAAAGTTTGTCCACTGCAGGGATGAGCTTGGGAGTGTAGGAGTTAGTGTGGATGATGAGGAATTGGTGAGCTTGGCTCTCCTTGGGCTTCCAAAGATTTGGCACTCCTATCAGGACTCTATCAATGGTCGGGAGAAATTGCCAGGATGGGAGCGACTTTGGTCGGATCTTGTGCAGGAGGAGATAAGGCGGGATACCAGGGATGGATCTTCATCAAAGAATGATGATGAAGAGGATTGTGCTTTGGCTGCCAAAGCAAGGAAGGGGAAGGGCAAGAAGAATGCTTCTCAATCCGGTGCGGATGGTAAAGAGCGTGACATGTCCAAAGTGAAGTGTTTTCACTGTCACGAACACGGACATTACGCCACGAATTGTCCACAGAAGAAGAAGAACAAGTAGGCTACTGGAGCTGAAGCTGGTGAGGCTCTTGCCTCACAATTTGAGTTGGACTTCTCATTGATCGCATGCATGGTGTCTAGTGCATTGGGATCGGGGTGGTATTTTGATAGTGGCGCTTCCTTTCACATGACGGGAGATGTGAATCTTTTCAGTGACTTGGTGGAGAAAGATCTCCAGTTGCATGTTGAGTTGGGCGACAATGGACGATACAATGTGACCGGAATTGGTACCATTACCTTTCAGAGGGAGTCAGGTAAACTCATTATTTTACAAGATGTTGTGCATGTTCCAGGTTTAAAGAAGAATTTAATCTCAGTCGCAATGTTAGAGGATAAAGGGTATGATGTTGTATTTAGTGAATGAAAAATTTTCCTTCGGTACAAAGCAACTCGATAAGTCAAGAAGGTTGGGATTCGAGCGAAGAATCTCTATAGACTTGAAGTAGATGGGATTTCTACGGAGCTTCCTACTGTTGGGACGCGCAAGAGAGACATGCAATTGAAGCTTGAGAGGGAGCTGGATTTGCATGCAGGTAAGAGTGAACCTTAGGATGTGGAGCAGCCACAAGATGAGATCATGGAGTGGGAGAAACCACTCATGCAGAGAAATTTCGTGCCAGATGGGTAGAGGGAGTGCATGCAGCTATACCACCAGGTGAGAGGTGGGGCGACATGCATGATTAATCCCATGAGGAGATTTCTGGGCAGAATTCATGGAGATGGTGTGGATCTCATGAATTGAACCTAGCTACGAGGTGCCCACAGATCAGCAGTAGCATGATCATTTGGATTGATGTAGGCAGATCAAAGTGACAGTGTCGGACATTGGAGCGCGGTTCAGAGTTGACAGCAAGTGTAGAGTGCATGGGTGCAAAGTTCAACAACGCAGTGGTTCCTGAAGACATGTACAGTTGGTACCAGAAGAGGTCGAAGACTTTGATAGATGCATTATACTAATTGAGTTGTTTGGAGCCTATTCAGTTTCAGAGAAGTTGCAGAGTAGATGCATGGAGTTGCATGGTGCTTGTAAAGGTTACAGGGCGAATGCATGGAGTTGCATGTCGCATGCAAAGACAGTCCTTTCTTGTTGAGAGGGAGTGTTGAAGATTGCAACAAGAAACAGTGAAGGAGGCACCCTGAAACATCATTCCTGATCCTAGTTGGAAAATGATCACCTAAACTAGGTGGGGCCCACACAAGTGATTTTTGGCGCAAAGTCTATTTTTAAACTATATCTATTTTTATACATGTCGATCATATTCTATGAGTTGCGTGATGCTATTTGTGGATGGTTGGTCAAGTTGGAAAAATAGATGGATTTCTATTTTTAGACATATTGGGCAGAATCTATTTTTAGATTGCCAGTCTAAAAATAGATATGTCGAATATTATTAACTCTTAATAATATTTGGACTCTAAACATTATCTTATTCTCTTGGAGCACTTCAGTTAAGTGCACAGATGTGGCACAGGAGCTGACAGAAGGAATTACGCTATTCCTGAGGGTTTACTGGAGCTATTGCATGGAGGACTTCAGTTAGAACTCATGTGACGGAGTTTGGTGGAGTTATAGAAGTAGTTGGTGGAGTTGTGTTCAGTTTAACTCAGTTAGACTCAGTTGAGCTAGTTGTATCTAGTCTAACTGAATGATACACTAGTGAGAGTGGTGTGAATTAATTAATAATTAATTCACTAATTATTAACTCATTAATCAACTAAAGAATACATCAGTTAACTACAGTGCATGGAAAGTTTCAGTGGAGACCAGTGGAGAGGTAGGTGAAAGAGCAGGTTGAATATCAGTTGTGACTATAGTGTTGCATGAGTTTGCACCACACATTGATGGAGATGCCTATGAAGATTGCGTGAGAAAGGCTGGGGAAATTTGAACTCATCCAAAGCCATTCTTCAGTAGGGATTACGCAGTAGAGGCAGGCTAAGGGCTGGCAAAGATTGGTGCATGGATTTGCAAGATCGGGCCTGATTAGTGTGTAGAAATTGGAGATTGTACTGAGAGCTTGTGAGGAGCTTTGTATGATGATTGTTACATGATATCTATGACACATATAATATACAGATAGTTGGGGGTTTTCAACTTTAAGCTTTCCCATAAATTACTGTGTTCATATGTGTGAATTTTTATGGTTTTAATGTGTGCATGCAATTGATTTTATTTCCGCATGTGATGATCAATGGTAGAAGAGATTATGTATTGTGCATGAAGTCAAATAGTGTGTGATCAGGAGAATTTTGGATGTATAAAATATCAGTTATATATTTTCTACACTAACTTATCAGACAAACAATCTAGTAATCCACATGACTACTTTTAGAAAGGATGAAAACATATAAGAGAACAAAGTGTAGCTTAAGATCACGTAAGATATCATTAAAATCTAGGTCTGCTTTTAGCACACTCTTAGGGAAACTTTCAAACAACCTTTGGAGAAAGAACTAGAAGATAGGGAAAACCATAAACTTTCCTAGTCCAACTCTACTTAGCATGTAATGAAAATATCATTTAAGAACAATGTTTAAAGTTTAGACAGTAAGACATGGGCTCACCAACATTCCTTGACTGCTTGGACTGTATCAGATCATTCTTAAATACACAAAGGAGGAAAACATAAAGATAAAGCTTATCAGTGAGAGTAGGGTACCTTTAAGAGTAAATCCTAGCTCTATATTTGTTGTTCTTTATCAGAGAAAAATGAAAAATTTTGTGAAAAAACATAATAAGGAAAACAAGAACAATGAGAGGCACATCACCAATGGTATAGACCAGGATCCCATGAATCAACTTGTATATTGATGTCAATCCAGTTACATACTTCAAGTCCAATTTTTTAGTACAACAACAACTTCTCTTCTCAGCCTAACTTCTTCGATTACAAATAGAGCTTCAACACCCTCTGAGAACTATTTACATGCAAAAATTTTGGAGCAGCAAGTATTACATCAAAGTCCAACAACCAACAATGTGCTCCTCAAGGAGATTTTATAAGAAAATGAGGAGGTGGAATAGAATGAAGGGTCTCTAGGTTAAATTAATACAAGTTAATGCTTCTCGACCTTTGAGGGGCTCAATAGAGAAGTTTTCTGATATTTCTTCTGTATTAATTGGTTTTCATTAAGTATTAAGATATTTAGCAAGTTTTGTTGACTTTAAAACTCTTTTAGGCAGGCTGGAAATAACTCTGGTTGTCTTCAAACAAAATATCACTGACTAGGCAATAACTATGCCTTATTTTGATTTATGAAAGCTGCAGGTGGCTCTTTGGTAGCTGGAGAGGATAAAATTAGCCTCTGATGTGGTAGTTGAGGCCTTTCGGACTGATATATTTCTTTGTTTTTCCTTAAAACACTCTTAATTTTCTTTTGGTCTGTGTCTAGGCTTAATTAGCCTTGATCTTTATCTTCTGGTTTTTGTTCTTTAACACTGTCTTTATCTGTGGATTAGGCCTTTGATTCCTGAGTTTGTGCCTTAATACCTTTAAACTCTGATTAAAATCTTTATTTCTTCACATTATGCTATGATCTTGTGTTTTTAACACTGATACTCGTCAATTAATTGATTGACTGTGTTTTCATGTTTGCAGGTGCGCAGAGGGTTTCATGATATCACCAATGCTCATGAGGCATGGGTAGAATCATAGTTTGAACCCTATAGATTCCCTTTCTTCATGGATAATGGCATGTGGATCGTCATCCCTGGCCTTAGCATTATTTTAAAACTATGGGAAAACCCATATATCCTACACAAAACGAACAAAAATTATAAAAAACCTGCGAAAATAGGTTCAAAGACTGCTTTGGAGGTTTTGGGTGCGAGGGCGAACTGGAGCCATTGATTTAAGACAATCAACAGTCGAGATTGCTTGGTGAAATGTTTTGGGAGCAAATCAGGGTGGAAAGTGAAATGGGGGCAAGATTAAGACGGGACCATCCGATCTCAGAGATCGACAGCCAAGATTAAAAGATGAAAAATAAAAGTGGGCGAGCGCAGCGGTATAGCAGAAAACCATTAATGGTTTTTGCACGGATTTGAGGGGGGTGGGCGGTATTCACAAAAAAAACACGATTCCATACATCCGTTGATGCATGTCCCTCCCAATACCGCCCATTTCACGTAATTTTTTGGCATTAACTCTTGGGCGCAAAAAAATTGCGAAACACATCGTCCTCCATTGGATCGGAGGCTCCAGATCCAACGGTACAGATCGCACACGACGAGGAAGTTGCATGAGCGGGGAAAGTAGTGGGGCCAAAGGATGACGTGGGATATTTTGTCGTGTAGTGGGAAAGTGCTGGGTTAAAACACAAGGATCAGGTTTAGTCCCGATCATCCGATCTAATGAATGGACGATCAAGATTTAATAAGGAGGTGGATGTTTTGAACGGGGGAAAAGGTAGGGCCTGATGGACGGGCGGAAGAATAGGGACTGATGACCTTTGATCTGCAGAGATCAACGGTCCACGTTCATATAAATCAAAACATCAGGGAAATGAAAAAACAAAGGGAAAAGGGGTTCGGAGAGGGTTTTTAGACCTTTTAAGCGCTCGATTGCAGGGCTTCGGCCACATGAGGCGAAAGGGTTAAAGGAAATAAGCTCTTGGGGGCTTGAGACCTATATAATGTAAAAAACTATTTTAAGGCTAAAAAACAAGGTTTTTTAGTTAAAATAAGGGTTCTGATAGGTGAAATAAGAGTTTTTAAACCAAATGAAAGGAAAACATAAGGTTTAAAAGGGTCTTTGGAATGATTTTAGAGGTTAAATGAAGGTTAATGGAGGGATTTTATGAAGGGGGGTAAAGGGAAAAAAGGGGGTTTGATAAGAGTGAAATGGAGAAGTGTAATGAGGGAAAATGGGGCCTCTTAAACAATTTTCTCTTGGTAAAACAACAGGTTATTTAGGATTAATAGGGAAACAACAGTGAAGATTAACTTAAAGAGTAAATATCTTCATAAGACTTTAAGAACTAAAAATTTGGACATGAATTGTTTCTTAAAGGCTAAAAGGGATTTAGCCACCATTTGATATGACAAATTTTATAGGTGGCTAACACAATGTACAGGCGTGGTCTATCCTAAGTCAAGGTGCCAGTGTTCTGCAGAGCTGCGTCGAGCACTCCTGTGCCATCCACCACCCTAAATTTTTGCAGAAACTCATCCCGCAAAGTCTCCCAATGGCGAGTGCATTGATGTAGCTCCACGTCTAAATACCATGCAGCTGGACACAGTCCCAAAGCATGGATAAGCAGGTGGACCCGTTCTTTTGGGGTTCTGTCACACCACTGCATTTCCCATGCAAGAAAATATCTGCGTGGATCTTCTGACCCAAGGAAATTTTTGATCTGTCTCACAGTTGGAGCTTCAAATCGCAGGATCATCTTATCCCAACATTCCTCCCAATCGCAGAATACCTTCCCATGCGTATCCCACCAGCGCGCAGGTGTTCCGTGCAGGGCTAGCTTAAGGGCCCATAGCCTACATCCCTTGGGAACTTCTGCTTCGATTGTGCGTAAAAATTCCTTAATGTTACCCGAATCCCCAAAGTAGAGTAGGTCTCTTACCTCGGAGGAGATGCAGTGGAAGTTCCTTGTGACCCGAAGACATTGCAGCGCCGAAACCTCATGCAACTGGCCTTGCCAATTCTCTAGTTCCCCATCAGAGTCAGAAAAACATTCACTATCTTTTTCCCAGCAGATTATTCCTTCCGCAGTGGGGTTAATCTAATCTTCATCTTGTGTATTCAACTTGCAAATGTGATCTACTTCTTTCTCATCGCACGTTGGCTCTGTATACCGTGCACCTTCCGCGGGATCCAATGGTGCTATTACTCATGTATTGTTATTTTCAAACACCATGCTTCAATTTTTAAGATTGATAACACCCCCCATATCTATATCCAAGTACAGTCCTAGGAGCACAGGGTAGGGGTCTGCATCTTCGACGATTTCTATTACCTCAAAGTCAGCTTGGGCCTTTACTCCTGCAATATCTACCATGATTTTTGGCAGCCTTCCCAGAGGGATGATCTTCTGTTGATTCACCATGCGCAATCGGATGGTGGACCATTCCAACTTAGGTTCTCCCATTCGTTGCCATGTTTGTTTAAGTAACACATTCACATATGATCCAAGGTCCAAAATAACCTAATCCATCTCGTAGTCACCAATCTACGCAGTCAGCCACATTTCTCTTCCGGTACGTTTTTTATACCTGTATAGTTTGTGTACATCCTTGGTCCCTAGGGTCAAATCGGGTCGTGCTCTGCAGCTATTCATTAATGCCTGAAGGTTCTTTACAGCCTTTGGGTTACATAGCAGCTTCATACATGCCTGTAGAAAGGGCTCGACCCCCTCATCTGTCTTGGGGTGTGTCGGTACTTTCACAGTAGCTGCTTCTTCCTGAGCGAAGTCCTGGCCAACTTTGGCCATTGTTTCTTATCCCTTTTTCATGTTCAATCCTTCTTAAAGGGTCAAAGGATCCATGGCAGCCTCTTCCTTTGGTCCTCGGGTGTCTATCCCACTAAGTGTTATGACTTTCACACTTGGGTCCATGTTAGTTAGCTCGGCTTTAACTCTCTGCACATTCTGTGTAGGAGTGGGCTGCTTTTCCTATATTTTTGCTATTAATATTGGGAAATCTTCAATCACAAGGTCTAGTTGTCTGCAATATCAGCAAGATTACGGTGTAGGATTTGGGCAGTCCCTAGCAAAGTGCCCTGCTTATTCGTAATTATAGCAGATTAGATGTCCGCGTCCTCAACCTGCGCTTCCTCCTCGACCTCCTCCCCTGCCCCTTGCTAGAGAGCCACCAAAGCTCGCGGGAGATCTAGGTGACACAGGGTCTGAATGTACCCTATACAAGTTTCCTCGATCTATCATCAGATCATAAGTTCGACAGTTCTACTCATTGCGTCCTACCGATTGGCAGAACCTGCACCATTGTTGCTTCAGTTATGGGACATACGCTCCTAGCCAGGGGAAATGGTTCCTATCGTGCAGCCCTGCGATGCGGTAGTCATCACACCATAATGTAGATCCGCTTGAGCCTGGATGCACTAGGTTAGGTTCTCTCGCCTGTATGTAATCTGTCAATAGTGGGCACTGATCCTTTGTATGGCCAGATACCCGAAATAGTGTGCACCATAGATCTGTGCCAGCTCCTCTTCCTCATTCCTTTCACAGGTTCTAAATTTCCATGTGCATAGCTCCGAGCTGCTCCTGAATTTTTTGTACTCCTAATGAAGTATCTTCTTTGGGCGCAACTTCTAGTTTCATAGTGACTTCCATAGCTTTTTCCTGTGACTCGAAGGTTTGGTGACTCATTGGTATGCGCAAGTGAGGCAACAACATATCAATGAACCATTCTGTATGGTTTCGATCGTCATACTCAAATCCTCCTTCCCTGATTGCTCTCTTTAGTTGTTGATTAGCCTCCCATATAGACTCAGACGCTCCTTGCTTGAAGTCCTTCACGTCTGCTACTAACTGAGAGTAAGATTTTGGCTTTTGGAACTGTTGCTTTAGAGCGTCTTTAATATCTTGAATAGATGCATTCCTGTTCTGGGATATGTATCGCATATACCAGTCCAAAGCTCTTTCTTCGAATGCCAGGGATAGTTGCGCCCTCTTCACCATATCGCTTGCCACATTTTGCACAGAACATACAGAATCTGCAACAAACCAAAATTGTTCCATATCCTCATCTCCTACCCCCTTGAAGGTAGGTAGTTTCAAGTACGCAGCCATATCACTGTCCGGCAGAGGTGGTGGTATGGGCGAATTCTTACCTTTGCGCGACCTTGACGACGGTGTAGCTGGGGAGCTCTGCGCAACCGTCTCTCGCAGAGGGCTATAGATAGATCTTCCCCCTTCAAGGTTGGTTCGATATTATTTACCACTGCGTTTCGTACTCTCATTTGGATCCGAGGTCATTCACTCGGTATGACTACACAAAATACTCTTCTCGCACAGTAATATCTTAATCAGCAAGGGTAATGTCTTTAGAAACTTGCCCCAGAAACCCTTAAAGAATCTCCGCTCTGCTTCGGAGTAGGAGACGAATTGATCAATGGAAAATTCTATCACAAACCCTCCTAGCACACTGTCCACCCAGTGATCCACCATGCGAGTGATGGCATTTTCAGTCCTTTTCCAGCTGCTGGATTAGCCCTGGATTCCACTGAGTGACTCGTTCGTCCTTCCAACACTTCTGGAACTCTATGAGCCTTGCCAGCCACTCCTGAAGCTCGATTGCAAATGTCACAAAGAAAATTTCGTATCTTTCCGTAAGAATGTACCTATCTTTCCAATTTTCTGTCGTTAACCTCGTGCTGCGATTCTCTTTTATCGCAAATTCCTAAATCTGATTTTCGAACCACTCTTCAATTTCCTTCCTTTTAGGCTTCCAATACTCTCTTGTAATTACCCGATCCCTCTCTCAAATGCTCTCGGTTCCGGCAACGGAACCATTTGTTGGCTCGAGGGGTCTTGACCCAGGTTCGGAGGTTAAGGTTTTCCAAGAAACCCCTATACTACTGGTCCTTTCGGCAGTGACCTGCTTGCGCAAGTCAAAGTATCACCTGAAGTAGTATGGGTGGGTGTTGGAACCAGGTTTCCGCACCTTGAGAGAGGATAGGTAAGCCAAGTAGAGTTGTGTCTAGCTTTATAATGGCCAGATCGCCTATCTCAGAACCGGATCTATAGATCTCCTTCACATCCACGTCCGCAAGGTCAACTAACAAATCATATACTTCTAAAACAGTAGTGCAACATTACATAAAACATAACAAAACAGACCTAGATGCAGTATAAACACTTAACACAGTACTTTCACAGCTTAACACAGAATATGCATAATACAACAGCTATCAAAGATTCACATCAATAGTACACATATATTCAGTTACTAAAACAACCTTTCTCATTCATTAATCCTTCAGTTCATTCTTACAATACCCAAACCCGACCTGCACATATAAGAGCAGGGTCCACACATAGTAGGACTTGGGATCTCCGCGCACACAGCCAACAGGAGTCCTTTCCCCAAAAACCCAAATAGATCTACTAAGCCACAATTCACATCAAGATCTCATCATCTTCTTGCCTTATAATTCAAAACGTTCCTCTATTTATAACAATCTAGCCTAATATTTCCTATGGTCTGCAAACCATGGTTTACGGACTCTAGGTCTACCCTTTGACCCATTACAGTGCTTTCGGGGCTTTTCCCCACCCCAAAACCCCTGTGCTAGACTAAATATAATAAAATATATGCAAAATTGGACTAGTTTCGCAGCTTGCAGGAGACCCTGTTCCAATAGTTATATACTAAGAAGAGAATAGGAACAATTCTGAGATAAACTCGATGATATACACCTGCAATAAAAGTGAGATCAAGTCTATGATTGATGTGTAGAAGGGACATAAACATATCACCTGATGGAATGCGTTGAAATCTGAAGTTTCATAGTGTGGATGACATAGTGTGAATTACAAAGTGCGTAATATAGATGGGAAGGGATAAAGACTCTAGTCATTTGTGCTACCATAGTAATAGAGCTATGAAACTATCATAACTTGCCTTGGAAGAATACAGTCTGAAAGATCAGCTACGCAAATGGATGACATGTAATCTCAATTATGGAACAACCTAAGAATAAGATCATTCAAAGAAGAACAAGGTGTAGATATCCTCTTCACTTACCAAGTAAGTATCTTTCATTTTGATTTTAATTTTGGTTAAATGACTTCGATTGGAAAGAATATATATGATGTGGTTGTATTACCGAAGATCCTTACATAAAAACAAGGAGGATAGTCATGGTCCTCATATATAACTAAAGTCATAGATGAAGGTCTCCTTTGAATTCATGGAAAGGAACTCTTAAGGTTCTCTCACATGAACAATATTGGAGACACAAAAGAAGCCAAAAGAAGAATTATGAACAGTACTAGAAAGTTCATGTCACCAGAAAATATGGAAGGAGTGGATGGAAAGAGGGAGTAAGAGGTCTAATAAGTCTCTTTATGGCTCCTAGATCCTACTTAAGATTTGATGCAAAGTGACATCATGGAAGTATAAAAAACAAGAACTCATATGATCATGAGGATAACAAAATCATGGGATAAGTAAGTTACCTCACTCATCAATCTTGGGTTTCTATGGAAGAAGACAAGTTGAAGGTAATAGTTTTGCAGAACTCAATCATTTGAAGAAGAAGGAAGAACCTGATTCAAAGCAAATCTAAAGAAAGAAGAAGCAATGGATCTACACTACGATTGAGATCATTTTATTTAAGTGATTTCTGTTGGTTATATGATAGGAAGTAGTGTAGCACCCTGATGAAAGCATGGAAGGAGCTCTTGGTGAATCAGCTCCGGGAAAACCTCTATGATAAAATTACTGATGGAAAGCAGTCATCAAGAGCAAGGGTCATGATCGAAACAGATTTTCTGGGATATTGATGGAGAATACCAAGAGAATGAAGCTCTTCATTGGTACAGGATGACTCAAGGGAAAAAGGATATGAGGTATTTATATATTTATATGCTAAAAATTGGATGTTGTGTAGTCATGTCATATGGTTGTAGGTAATGAACTTCTGTATTTAGAAGTATGATTTATGGAGGAGTGTCTCTCAGTGCACGAACAGATGAAATCAACATAATATGTCCTCATGGAATATGAGGTGGTTGTATATGAACAAGAAACTAGAAAGGTTATAGGTTCCTGGAAATAAAGAATATGCAGAGAGGAAGAGATCACGAAATGCAATCATGTCAAGAGGCAGTTACCATCTGGAAGCCAAAAAGATGTGACTAAGAGATCTCCTGGAAAGATATGTAGACTCTGATGGAAGTCTGGTAAAGAAGAAGACCTTTGGCAAAAAGCATATTATTAGGAGATGTGTCAATTTGTATGAAGGATGTCGATGCCTACAAGAAGATGTCATGGTGAAAGATCGTCACTATGGTAAATTTTGTTCTAAAAGTTCATATGAATATGTTTATTTGGAAGAATTTGTGCAGGGTTGTGTTAGTCATCAATATTTTTCACTATCTTTAGATGACTATAGGATGGTCTTGGATTTATGAAAACAACATTCCTAGAAATATTGTGAGTTTCAGAAATCTCACTGCCTTCATTATCTTTGTTGGAACGGGGTCTCCTACAAGCTGCGAAACTAGTCGATTTTGAATATTTTTTATTAGATTTAGTCTAACGGAGGGTTTTTGGGGTGGGTCAAAGCCCCAAAAGTGTTGTAATGGGTAAAAGGGTAAACCAGGGGTCTAAAAACCACGGTTTGCGGACCATAGGAAAGTCTAGGCTAGATTGCTATAAATAGAGGGACATTTTGTATTGTAAAAGATAGGAAATGATGAGCTATTGATGCGAATTATGGTTTAAGCTATCTGTTTGGGTTTTTGGGAAAGGACTCCTGCTGGCTGTGTGCGCAGAGATTCAAGTCCAGCTGTGTGCGGACCCTATTGTTGTGTGCACAGGTTAGGAAGGGAATTGTAAGGAAGGATTGATGAAAGAATGAATAAAGAAAGGTTGATAGAGAACTGAATCTATGAGTACTTTTGTGCGAATCATTGGTAATTGTTGCACTGTGTATTTTTTGTGTTTGAGATACGAAGATCTTTGTAAGTGTGTTTTCAGTATCTGGATTGTTTATGTTCTATTATGTTCTGTTTATGTAATGATGTGTTTCTATCATAAAGGCATATAATTATAGATCTAGCGCATGTGGATGCGAATAGAGACCTAATTAAGTCGACGCAGAGCGAAGTAATCTAGGAACTACAGGGCTTAGCGCAGCTTTTCTTGCCTTACCTATCCTTTCTCAGGGTGCGAAAACCTGGTTCCAGCACCCACCCATACTACTTTGGGTGAGACTTTGACCTGCGCAAGCAGGTCATTGCCGAAAGGGCCAGTAGTATAGGGGTTTGTTGGCAAACCGTGCACTCCAAACCTGGGTCAGGACCCCTTGAGCCAACAAATGGTTTCGTTGCCAGGACCGGAAGAAATCTGAGAAAGGGATCGGGTAATGACAAGAGAATACTAGAAGCCTGAAAGAAAGGAAATCGAAGACTGGTTTGAAAGTTAGATCTAGGAATTCGCAGTAAAATAAAATCGCAGTGAGGAGTTAACAGTGGAAAGGTGGAAAAATAGGTACATCCTTACAGAGAGCTACGAAATTTTTTTTTTGACATTTGTGATCAAACTCCAGGAGTGGATGGCCAAACTTGTTGAATTCCAGAAGTGCTGGAAGGACGAGCGAGTCACTCAGTGGACCTCAGAGTTGATTCAACAGCTGGAGAGGACTAATAATACTATCACACGCACGGTCGATCACTGGGTGGATAGTGTACTAGGAGGATTTGTGACAAAATTTTCCATCGATTAGTTTGTCTCATATTCTGAGGCTGAATGACGATTTTTTAAAGGGTTCTAGGGAAAATTTTTGAGGACATTACCATTGCTGATTAAGGTATTACTATGTGAAAAGAGCATTCTGTGTAGTCATACTGACTAAATGACCCCGGATCTAGACGGCAGCGCGACGCGTAGTGGTAAATACTATTGGACCAACCTTGACATGGGGAGATCCACCTATAATCTGCTGCAAGAACTAGCTGCGCAAGATCCCCTGGCTACACCGCCACCTAGGCAGCACAAAGGTAAGAATTCACCCATACCACCACCCCCCCTAAACGGAGATATGGCCGCGCACCTGAAACTGCCTACCTCCAAAGGGGTAGGGGATGAGGATATGGACCGTTTCTGGTTCATTGCAGAGTCTGTCTGGACTGTGCAGAACGTGGAAAATGATACAGTAAGGAGGGCGCAACTGTCATTGTCATTCGAGGACAGGGCCTTGGACTGGTATATGTGATACATTGCCAAGAAAGGGAACACATCCATTCAAGATATCAAGGACGCTCTCAAGCAATAGTTTCAAATGCCGAAATCTTATTCCCAGCTGGTAGCGGAAGTAAAGGACTTAAAACAAGGTGCGTTTGAGTCAGTATGGGAGGCCGATCAGCGATTAAAGAAGAAAATCAGGGAAGGAGGATTTGAATATGTGATAGATAGCATACTGAATGGTTCATCTCTATGTTGTTACCTCACCTACGCATGCCGATGAGTCATCAGACCTTCGAGTCGCGGGAGAAAGCCATGGAGGTTGCTATGAAACTAGAAGCTGCACCCCGCAAGGATACGTCGGTAGGGGTACAACAAATCCGGGAATAGCTTGGGGCTATGCATATGGAGATACAGAACCTGCGAAAGGAGCGAGGAAAGGACAACTGCGTAGATATATGATGCATATGATGTCGGGTGTCTGGCCATACGAAGGAACAACGCCCTCTATTGGCAGATTACATGCAAGCGGGAGGACCTAGTCCGGTGCGACCAGGAGTAAGTAGGGAACCCATCCTGTCACGACCAGGATCGAGCGGATCTACACTGTGGTGTGACGACTGTCGTGTAGTAGGACTACATGATACGAACCATTGCCCTCGGTTAGGTGCATATGTCCCCAAACTAAAGAAACAATGGTGCAGGTTCTGCCGCTCGATGGGACATGATGAGCAGAACTGTCACACTTATGACTTGATGATAGATCGTGGGAACTTGTATAGGGTACAATCAAACCATGCGTCACCAAGAGGGTCTGCGCACTTCGGAGGATCTCTAGCTCGGGGTAGAGGAGGTCGGGGAGGGAGTGCAGGATGAGGACGGGAGCAGCTAATCTGTTATAACTGTGGAGAAATGGGACACTTCTCCATAGAATGCCCAAATCCCACCAGGCCATCATGCAAGTACTGTAGGCATCTGGACCATGTGGTGGAGGATTGCCCAATTTTAATAGCCAAGATGCAGGAAAAGCAACCCACCCCTACGCAGAATGTGCAACGAGTTAAAACCGAACTAAGGAATGTAGATCCAAGCGTAAAGGTCATGAAACGCAGCGAGATGGTCACCCAGGGAGCAAAGGAGGAGCTTGCCCCTGAGGAAGGAGTGAGCCTCAAAGGACAAGAACCACTAGTAGCCCCCGTGTAGCTGTTGGCGCACCTCAAGATAGAGGAAGGGGTTGAGCCCTTTCTACAGGCATGTCTGAAGTTGCTAAGAAACCTGCAGGCCGTAGGAAACCTCTAGGCACTACTGAATACCTGTGCAGCTCAACCCACTTTGATTCCGGGGACCAAGGATGTACACAAACTATACAGCTATAAGAAATGCACCGGAAAAGAAATGCGATTGACTGTGCATATTGGTGACTACGAGATGGATTAGGTTATTTTAGATCTTAGATCAGATGCGAATGTATTACCAAAGCAGACATGGCAATGAATGGAAGAGCCTAAATTAGAATGGTCCACCATCCAACTGCGAATGGAAAATCAACAAAAAATCATTGCTCTGGGTAGGCTACCAAAAGTCATGGTTGATATCACAGGGGTAAGGGTCCTAGCTGAATTCGAAGTAATAGAAATTATGGAAGATGCAGATCCATACCCTGCGCTCCTAGGGCTGGACTGGGCTATAGACATGGGGGGTGTCATCAATCTCAAAAAGCGTAGTATGGTTTTTGAGAACAATGGTACGCACGTAATAGTACCACTTGATCCACCAAAAGGTGCACGGTATACCGAGCCAGCCTACGAAGAGGAGGAAATAGATCACATCTACAAGTTGACTGCACAAGATGAAGATCGGGTTAACCCCATGGATGAATGAGTGATTTTCTGGGAAAAGGACAGTGAGTGTTTCTCCGACTCTGATGAGGAACTGGAAAATTGGCAAGGACGATTGCATGAGGTGTCAGCGCTGCGATGTCTTCGGACCACCAGGAATGTCTGCCACATCTCTACTAAGGTAAGAGCCCTACCCTACCATGATAATGCAGGTACTACCATGATGATGGTTGAAGCCCAAATTCCCAAGGAACGTAGGCTAGGGACACTGCAGCTAACCTTGAGCGAAGCACCTACGCATCGGAGGGGTATGCAAGAGAAGTACCGGGGAAGGATGATCCCGCGCTTAAGGACCCTAGCTGATAGATGAACCCCGAGGTCAGTAGACCCATGTGGATACTTTCTAACTTATGACACTCAAGGATGCGATAGAGCCCCGCCCGAACAGGCTCCCCTGGTTATCAGTGACCAAGGACTGCGTTCAACTATGGAGGTACACAAACCCACGCGCATATGGGGAAATTGGTGAATACTTCAAATGACGAATGGTACACGGACACTGGACATAGCTCTGCCATGCAAGAACGTCCCATCTACGGGCAAGGCACCCCAATCAAGAAGCTTGGTGGCCAAGTTACTCAGCTGGTACCTAAACCCCGTTACAAAACACTTGGTGCCAACCCTACTTCGGGATCTGCGGACGACATGCATGCATCATCCAAGGTCTGATGGTTCGTGGGAGAGTCCTCAAGTATGGCTAACGGTCGTCAACCCGCCCCACAATAATAGGAAAGGAACCTTGCCGTTATGCAAAAGGGGCGGCAGGCCTTCAATGCGGCCATTTATGGTAAGCCGGATTTGAACGGACGATGGTCAGTTCCACGTGCGGGTTACTCTACCATTAAATAGCTCCAGACGATATACAGATTGCAGGATAACTTCGCAATAGGCTACATATTTTCTTGACACCATGCCCCTGTTATCCGATGACTGGCTTACTTGGATCGTTGACATCTCCTGGGACGCTAGTATTTCTGTTTCTATGGCAGATCCTACCCTGCCGGATGTTTTGGTTCCTGGCTGTTCAACACCTACAGACATCATGTTGAGGGGACATGGGAATGCTGAGTTAAATCAACTGATGGAGCGTTGGCTCCCTGCGGAAGGAATTTCCTGGGTATCCTGCACGGAGCGGCAACCTCGCTGCGCGACAGGAGCTCCTGCCCTTCACACCTTAAGAACCACTGTGGGACCCATCTGAATGGCCTTAGAAGATACAACCGAAGAAGGTACGATATCCCCCACCCACAATGTCACAATCAGGTCAAGACTAACTCTGTGCCAGGAAGGAACGATGTGATATAGGGATATGTTACGACTCCTCCGCAAGTCCAGAGTACTGCCTAGCAGAAGCCACATCTGTTCACTACCCCGCACTTCCCTAGCTCACGATCCTGCTCCAACCACTATGGACATTCAAATTGATTTGGCGCAGCTATCCCACGTGGCACTACAAGGATTATACAACGAGGTGTTGCAAGAGGTCCATCATCGAGACCGGATTACGCGAAAGCAGGGTGAAATACCTCCAACAGTACGAGCACAGCGGGTTGCATTGGTCACAAACACAACCAATGTTATTCAAAAGTAGCTTACTCAGGGCACGCATTTGGTTGAAGCAGCTACGCAACTCTGGACAACAATCTAGCACCATTCTATGCTTCGGCACATCCAGAAGGAATTACAGCAGGCGAAAGCTGCTCTTGATCATGTCAGAGCTTCCTCCCCCTCCAACGTTTCCGTAGCGTCTAACCATCATGGAGACGATTGAGAACCTTCGTTGTACCAAGCGTGTCATCTGAAAACGATTGAAACCTTGGGCCGACATCGCACTCCAACTCTCTCAGGATGCTCAGTCTGCCAGCTCCTGATGGTCTTGCCTCCCTGACACTTGTCGACGTTGCACAACGAGCTACTGCCCAAAGTCAAGAAGTGCTCCCTCTACTCATTCGTGCCCTTGATACCTTGCATGCACAGATCTAGGCCGCACCATTGCAGTGACTCGAGATGAGTCACAAGATTGTGTTGGGGGACTGTTGGAATAGGGTCTCCTACAAGCTACGAAACTGGTCCATTTTGAATATTTTTTATTATATTTAGTCTAGTGGAGGGGTTTTGGGGTGGGTTAAAGCCCCGAAAGCATTGTAATGGGTAAAAGGGTAAACCAAGGGTCCGAAAACCACGATTTTCAGACCATAAGAAAGTCTAGGCTAGATTGCTATAAATAGAGGGAAATTTTTTATTGTAAAAGATAGGAAATGATGAGCTATTGATGCCAGTTGTGGTTTAAGCTATCTGTTTGGGTTTTGGGGAAAGGACTCTTACTGGTTGTGTGCACGGAGATCCAAGTCCAGCTGTGTGCAGACCCTGATGCTGTGTGCGCAGGTTGGGAAGGGAATTGTAAGGAAGGGTTGATGAATGAATGAATAAATCAAGGTTGATAGAGAACTGAATCTGTGAGTACTTTTGTGCGAATCATTGGTAATTGTTGCACTGTGTATTTTCTGTGTTTAAGCTGCGAAGATCTGTGTAAGTGTGTTTTCGGTATCTGGATTGGTTCTGTTCTATTCTGTTATTGTTTATGTAATGCTGTGTTGCTATCATAAAGGCATATAATTATAGATCTAGCGCATGAGGATGCGAATAGATACCTAATTAAGCCGATGCAGAGTGAACTAATCTGGGAACTACAGGGCTTAGCGCAACTCTACTTGCCTTACCTATCCTTTCTCAGGGTGCAGAAACCTGGTTCCAGCACCCAACCATACTACTTCGGGTGAGACTTTGACTTGCGCAAGCAGGTCACTGCTGAAAGGGCCAGTAGTATAGGGGTTTGTTGGAAAACCTTGCACTCCGAACCTGAGTCAGGACCCCTCAAGCCAACAATCCTTATAAATATTTTTTCACTATTTCATAAGCTTGCCATTTCATGGTCACCCTATCACTCCTACAACTCTTCCTAATCTCATACCTATAATTTTTAGTCTCCTTCTCTGCCTATAATCTCACTGGTCTATTTTTTGCCTTGTCGATAACTTCACTTTCCTTCTAGGGTTTTCTATAGCCTAATTATTTCCCATGTTCCCCAGATTCCTCAAGCATTGATGGCCTCAAAACTATCTTTGTAGGCTCTTTAGATAAATCAAGTACATTGGATTTTGGATCTTCAATACAACACTTTGAAAAATACTCTGTTTTTTCAATTGAAGCCTCCAAGCCTATTTTCAGTCAAGATCATGGTCAAAGAACCCCTCACTAGGTCAATTATGGTTTCACATGTCTAAGGTCATCTATGGTGTTTCAAACACTGTTTTTATTTTGCTAGAAGCTGGCTCAGATGTAATAGAATGTTGAGACATGGTTATTCAAAAAAAACATAAAGAGTTTCCCAAGAAGACTATCCATTCAGTTTCAGAGTTTGCACATGAGGATTTGAGCTTGATGGTCGAAGTAGAGTGCCAAACAGTGATCAATTGTAGAATAACCATGCAGGAGGCACAAAAAACCAAACATGAAGAAATTCTGTCAAAAAGATTGATGAAAAAGGGAAAAAGGTGAGGTGAACTAGACATAAATGAATGACCTTGAAAGGGCTATAGAGAACTTAGAAGACAACACTGATGATTGTCTTAAAACACTCCAAACATCTAGGGTTTTGGGAAAATGGCCAGAGAGGGTGAGATGATGAGTTGAACTCCATGATGACAACAAAGGAATGATTGTGAAGGTGCTGTTGTGTGCAATCATCCAAAATTTTTCCAAGGTGAATGTGTCAGGCCTCAAAGAGAAAAGGTGTGGAGAATATCAGTAAGAAAGGTAAATTCAAGGTTTTTAGTCACATTCCAAACAAAAGATGATTTAAGCTCCAAGGTAGGAAAAAAGGAATTTTTTGGAGATGCTGTTATTGTGTAAGCATCCTAAGGTTATCAAAAGTAAAATTATCATGTTTCAAAGAGTAAGAGAAAGCTAAGGAAGTATTTTCAGTCACCTACCATCAAAAGTGTCAAAGAAGGTAAAAAAATGGTTTGAAACTCCATGGTGCAGACAGAAGAAGGTTTTGAAAGAGCTGATACGAGAAATCCTCTCAAAGGTGTTTAATGAGTTTGTCATGCCTCAAGAGAAAAATAAAGGTGAAAGTCAGTGTTTTCAGGCACATGCAATAAGAAGTGGCCAAAGAAGGTGAAAATCATGAGTTGAACTCCATGATGACAGCAGAGCAGTTTTGAAGGTGTTACTTTGTGTTTGAATCCCAAAGGTGCCAAAATGAACATATCAACTCTCAAGGAGAAAAAAAGAAAGAGCCACCTTGAATGATTCCAGTCACCTACAAACCAAAGTGTTAAAGGACATCAATTAGCCAAGAAAAGTCAACTTTATGACTCAAAGCAAACCTCCAGAACAAAAGTGTCGAAAGAGTTAGTGAGAAAGGCAAAGGGAAAGTGACTTTAAAAAACATTAGAAAGTGCGTTCATAAAGATAAATCAAACTTTAATTTGCCTATAAAGCCCATCTAAACACTTTAGACAAATCATTGTGCCATTGCAAATAATTATAAATTTCAAAGGGAGAAGAAATTGTGAGTTTTCAAGTCGAAATTTGGCTAAGTGTTGTGACATTGCGCCCTTGGAAACCGGCGATGTGCATTTGGAAATTCCTCCCCATGTATTTTACATAGGCATTTCATGCATGGTAGAGCATTGTGCTCTTTCCTGACACCCACATCAAGTTTTTCCTTAGGTGTTGCGTGCCTAGATTGAGCGTTGCGTGCCTAGCATAGGCGTTGCGCCCTTGGCCAGGAGGGCCTTCAAAGCAACTCAACCACTCAAATGAACTCAAATTTCTTTCAAGCTTCCTCCAAGGTCCTCCAAGATACTGATGAAAGGTAAGTGGATACCCTTGCCACATCTTCAAGAATTTTTTATGGTTTAATTGGAAGCAATCAAACCCTAAAGAGAAAACCCTAAAAAATCATGCTTGAAGTCACTGTTTAAACCTCTTTCCTTTTGCCTATGAATAATATAACTCAAAACAAAGAGTGATTGCACAGTTGAGGGTTCTCATTAAGTTTTTTAACCTCTCACTCAGCCTAATATACCTATACCTTCACTTACTCATTCCCTCATTAGCCTAAACTCCCATTTCATCACCATCTTTTAATTCCATTTCCATTGACACTCCAATGTTGGAAAAATAGAGTTTGACACATCAACAGAGGGTTGTCATTGAGTGGTTAGCTTATCCCTCATTCTCACATACTTACACCATCATTCATTCATCTCATTCACAAGTAGACTGCCATTCCATTACCCTCTTCCATATCAGTTTCATTTGTAGTCCTAGGGTTTCAAAGGCAAAGTGGTCAAAATGTCAAGAGAAGGAGACATTGGCAGTGAAGGAGAAGGTCAGATGACAAGGAGGCATGAGAAAAAAGGTGGAAAGTTCAACAGATTTGAAACCCTCAACACAATAGAGCTAATGGCATCTCCCCTAACTGTTTCCTGCTTCCAACATGTAGGCTGGTATGAATTTTGTGAGACGGTACAGCAGGTGCAAAACCACCCTGAGCTAACTAGGCTCTTTATCATTAACTTGCATGACAAACAAGTTAACCTTGCAGGGGTCACCTTTGAATTATCTACTGATGCTATTGCCAATGCCACAGGAATACCTAGTGTAGGGGAGAAATGGTTCAAGCAAGAAAATCTTGACATGAGGTAGTTTGAACCCTACCTAAAACCTAGATACAAAGACCACTACAAATCCATTTTTCCTTTCTCATATTTGCTGGATAGATATGCACCTATGATGAGGATCATTATGAAGTATTTAACATATGAGGGAAGGTTCTCCCAGCTTTACTCCTATCACATTAGGCTGGTTATGCACTTTACTAGAGTGACGATGTTGCACATACCCTATTACCTCTACAAAATCATTGATAAAATGTCCTATATTGTACAAAAGAGATACTATCCTCAGCAGATGCAAAGCCTTTTTCATCATTCTTTGGTCAAGATGGTTGTTATGCACCAACTACAACAAAAGGGTATTCCATGGGAGACCTTCATTTCCAATGAAGTGTTTACTACTCCATAAGCCCATCCTCAGCAAGATATGCCTACATCCTCTCATCCTCCCATTCCTCCTTTACCATCACACCCCACTACTCATGCTTCACCATACACCCACATTCCCTCACCCCATGATGATTCATCCACCTCACCATCCACACACATTCCTTCACCTCAGGATAATCCTCCTTCATCACCCTCTCACAATCCCTCACCATCCTCTCATGGCACTAGTGCATCAGACAGTGAGGAAGGTGGAAATGAGAAATCAAATGTCAATGAGGGAGAGGGAAATAATGAAGAAGAAGGAAATGAGGAGGTAGATGCCAATGAGGAAGAAAACAAGGAAGAATAAAACAAAGAAAAACCAATCAGTGAGGCATATGTCAGTGAAGGAGAAAGCAACAAGGAAAAGAGAAATGGTGACAGTAAGGAGGATGTCAATGAGACAGAGAGCAATGAGGCAGAGATCAACAATAATGATGTTGGAAATGATAAGGCAGAGAGCAGAAATGATGATGGAAATAGGTCAGAAAGCCAAGATATCAGTGAGGCAAATATAAATGAAGAAGAAATTAGTGATGATGTGGGAAGTGATGATGACAGTCATAAGAGCAGTGAGAGCAGTGAAGAAAATAATGATGAAGCACATAGCAGTAAGGATGATGAGAGTGGGTCAATAATCCATGATAGCAATGATGATGGAAATCATGATGGCAATGATACAAATGGCACTGAAATAATCAAAATTGAACCTTTTCCTTTGATCTACCATAGGGGAAATAGGCATGTGTTTTTTTCCCTCAAGAGGCAAGGGGCCATGACTTCTACATCAACCAAGAAGCTTGATAAATATAAGGAAAAGGTCATGGATGAAGAAGAAGAAGACAAACATGAGACTGAACAAGAATTTCAACTTATTCACCCTGACAGTGATGATGAAAATGAGGAGAGGATCACAAGCATACTGCTCAAAAGCAAATATGCCCAGATCAAGGACCTACAAACAAAAGTAGGTAGAGCTAAGAATGTGATTCACTATTTTGAGGTTTAAAACAAGCAGCCAGAGGCACAAAAGGCCATCTATGATATCAGAGCTATCAGGGATCAGAAAGAGGTTGGAAAGACAAAGGAAAAGCTAGAAGAGGTCTTGGGCACTCATGATGACACTAAAGAAGAGGAAGAACAACTTCCTAGGAAGAGACCAAGGACAATTGGCTTGAAGAAAGCTTTAGCCAAGGAGAAGGAGCAAGGGACAGCATGGGCAGAGCAACTCACTCCAAGTGAGCTGCTTGCCATGGAAATAGAATATGATCGAGAACCTTGGCTAGATAGGGCAAACATACAACTAGAGGGTTAGTTGGAAAAGACCAAGAGGGACCTTCACCTTCAAAAGAAGATGCAAGGCATTATGCCTTAAGAAACAAGATTGCAAGGGCCAAGCTGAAAAGAGCCCTTGCAAAGATTCAAGCCCTAAAGGAGATAAAATGCAAAGAAAATCTTGACATCCTTGCTTATGCTTCCCTACAAGCATCTCAAACCTAATTAGCAAGGTAGATCCAAATTTGGGCACAGTTTTGAAGTTTTTGGATTTTTGACTATTTTGAAGGGCCAAAGGTGCAGTGCCACTGGCGCTGCGCTCTTTTTTGGGACACCCATTGGAGAAAAACTTGACATTTTTGGGATCCTTAGGAAAAATACATCACCCTCACAAAATTTTAGCTCATTTGGAGCAGAACTGGTCCTCTAAAAGTGCCAAAAACATGCAAAAAATCAACTTTCTGCCCTATTTTTAGAGTTGGCGCTACACCCTGAGTAGTCTTGGGAGAATGTAATTTTGAGTAGGAAAATGGACACCAAATGGAACACTAAAGGTATATTTGGAAACTATACAGGATAGGATTTACAATGAGCTATCATGGAGCTCATTTGGACACCTGGAAGGCCTCCAAATCTTGGTTACAAAACATGAAATGTTTCCCAGTGCTAGCGCTACACCCTTGAACCTCAGTGCTGCACCCTTGCCAAAAGTCAAAAAGACACACTTGGAGATATTTTGAAAGTTATTTAGGAGCCTCAAAGTCAAATTTTTTTGCCAAAGTTAGTTGAGGAGTTAATTTTTCGTTTATTGAATTAAGATATTTGTGCCTTGGGCCTTGCATGGTCTTATAGGACAAAAATGGAATTTATGATTGTAATTAATGACATTTTACAACCCTAGTTAGGGTTTTGACCCTCCTTTGCAAGTTAAATACTGCATGGAGGCATCATTGTAGTTGTTGGTTGAATGTTGGTTGATTATTGAGAAGAATATCATAGACTTGAAGATTGAGGAGAAATTGGCTTTGGATTTTGTGGATGTCTTGATTTGCATGACAATGGAGCAAGCTCACTTGCAGGATTCATGAACATAGTTAATGGTGATGTCTTTCTTATTTAGTACTTGTATTCTTATGTTTTAATTTTCTTTCATCTTTCTCATGCAGTAGAACAGAAATTTTAGGCTAAGAAATGTTGTTTAGAGGCACCTTAGCTCTGTCTTCTTTCTATTGCTTGTATGTTTTCCTCTGCTCGGTCAGATTAGAGAATTATTAAATTCTCTCTAGTTCCACTTATGCTTTTTTATCTCAATAATGATTTAGTGGAGCCAATGTCAAAGTAGTTTATGGTTAGCCCTTATTTTATGTAACTTAAACATTGTTTTTGAGATCTTTGCTTTGAAGTATTGCTAATTAGGGTTTGGTTGAAGAGGTTTATGGTTTTCCCTACCCTTTTGTTCATCTTAAATGGTTGCTTTGAAGATATTTGTAGTTTGATTAAAAAAATTAAGAGTTCCCTACTATTTGATTATTACTATATGTTGTCTTAAATGTTTTCTTTACCTGAAGGTGAAATCACTAGAGGACTTACAAGTTTCTTGCTCTCTATGGTTCACTAGATTGTTGTCTTAATATTTACTTGCTAGGGTTTGGTCAAAGAAGTTATTGGTATGCCCTGTCTTTGGTTATTTCTTTATGCATATTGATATTAAAGGCCATTCTTAAAAAAAGTATTTTTTAAAGGATTATTAACTGCCCTTTGCACCTACTATGTTCACAATTTAATGTGCACTTCATTCACATAAGCTTTTAGATCCATTTGGCTTTGTTAGACTTGCCCTATGATATACCATTGACCTATTGTGGTACTTTTCAAGACCTTTTGTAGACTCCATAGCCCAATGGTTTAAACCTCTCTCACTCTATCTATTCTGCTTGACAACCTACCTAACCAAACAAACAAACAAACAAACCTTGTCCTTACAACTAGCCTAAAATCAAAACCCTAAAAGCTATCAAGTTACATATTTCACACAAATATAGAGAGAGCCCTCTCTGAGTCCAGGAAGGCTAGGTTCTAGGACTCCAAATATTGGTTTGATGTTACCCTTATGCATTTGGTCTTGCCAATCTGACAAATTACGGGGACCTAACATAATGGCGACTCCTCTAGGGAATCTGAGTAGGTGACAAGCTTAAACATTCCTTAAGAACTCACAAATTCCCTGCCGAAACTTATACAAATCAAGTGTTAGCCAAGAGTTATATCTAGTTGAATCATCATACTATCACCATGTTGACTATGCTGGAGAACACTCATTGAAAAGCTTAGTGTTACATAAAGAACTCAGAAAGCCCAAAAATATCTTTAGATTGGTATCCAATTGTTGATGGTGGACAACAACCAACCTCAAAATAGTTGAAATCATCCACCTGACGACTCCACAACTCTGAATAGACCTGAAGACTCCACTGGTATAAGAATCCATACTGGTTAAAGAGATGCAGTGATCCCTTTTCTCTAACTGATTGACATATATGATTCCAAGGATACAACACATGTATGCTCCAATGAACAAAGATCATATTCCTAGATTCCCCCACAAGATGCCTCAAATAAATTGGGACACAAACCTGCCTATATTTCAAGATGAAAAGTTTGATGAGCCCTTGTTACATCTCATCAAATTTCATATACATACATGGAGGTTAAAAATTGAATGGCATGAGGACTACCTCATGAATATGTTCATGCTAACATTAGAAGGGAAGGCAAGGGAATGGTATGAGGGTCTAAAACCTGGTAGCTTGTTTTCCTTAAATGATCTCCACAAGGTATTTTATGAGAATTATAAATAAAATTCTCCATCCTTATCATTGGCTGAAAATTGTTGTGATCAATCTCAGGATATCTTAAAATATCTTGTAGATATTGATGAAGATTTAGGAAATTTGCATCCTGAAGATCTCTTAGCAGCAATTCATGAATTTCATTCTCAAATAAATTGTCATAACAACCAAGAAGAGTTGATTGAGGACGAAATCCATCAGGGAATAGAAGAAAACCCATAGGATCTCTCTAAAGGGACAAGTGATGATTTACCATATCCTCTATGTGAGGCTCAAGAAGACCTTTAGCATTATGACCAGCATTCACAAGAAAATTAAAACCATTGTGTTTCAATCCCAGGGAAAGAATAATCTATTGGCCATAGGCACTCCCCTTCTAATCCCAATTACCATAGATTAGAAAATTGATTTGTAGATCAATTCGAGGAGAAACAATCTGATAATCTAATATGTATGAGTGGTGACACTAATTATAATGACGATATTCCAAAGTTTGATCAGTGTGATGATGATTATGTTCTCCAAACAGAAGCTAACCTTGCAAAGAAATAAACAGTTGGTTTGTGGGAGGAATGCTCTACAGAATCAGCCAAGGAAGAAACAAATGATACAAACCCTTTTTCAGACCCAGAAGTTCTCCCCCTAAGCCACCTTGAAAATACAGAATCTGAAATAGATGAGGATTTCACACATTTGGGTTCTTTACCCTTATTCTTTAATTCATTTCAGATCATGAAGGGGAATTGGCATCCTGAGGATCTATCAGATGAAATTCATGAGTTTCACCCTCAAGTTAACTATCATGAAAATCAGGAGAAGTTGGTTGAGAATGAAAGAAATAAGGAAATAAAATAAAATCCACAAGATCTCTCCAAAAAGACAAATGTTGGTTCATATGCTCTCTTGTGTGAGGCTCAAGAAAATATTCATCCTCGGAATCAACCTTCACAAGAGAAAGAGAACTATTGTAGTTCTATCCAAAGAAAGAGAAAAATGCCTCCTCTTTTAACTGAAGAGGAAATCAATCAGATTCTAAACATGCAGCCAACCTCTAAACCTTCATATAAACAAAACCTTTCCATTTGTTCTCTTGCTGATTTATGTGTTGTAGTCTTGCCTCATAAAGAAACAGAGGAAAATATTGATTCTAAGGCTACACTACCTCTTCTAGAAGAATTATTGCCAAAGGATGCTCCTAATAATGCCTGTCAGATATAATTTGGTTCACTCAATTTTTCCAGGTGGATATTGGTGGCCACCCACCTATTCCATTTGGACCCACACCATCAATTCTAGCAGCGTTTCACATTCACCACAACTTACTATTTTTAGCATGTTTTCGGGTCCTACATTCCCGGAGCTATTTTGGGGCCTTAATGATCCAGGTGGACATTGGTGGCCACCCATCTATTCCATTTGAACCCCCGCCATCAATTCTTTCAGTTTTTAAGTTGCAGCACAACTTACTATTTTTAGCAGTTTTTCGGGTCTTGAACTTCCAGAGCCGTTTTGAGGCCCTAAACGACATTTTTTGGGCATTTTTTGTTCAACAGATATGATTCCATTTCAAAATTAATATTCATGGAAATAGTTGTAGTCCTCGGATAGATATTTCTAACGATGTATCATACGCGTCAAACGGAGATTGTATGCCGAAGTTACGTCTCTGGGAAGTTGAAACACCAATTTACCCAAATGGGGCCCACAGTTTTGACGCTTCATATCCTAGGGTTATGTTTTTGGATGTTTAGAGTTCTCAATTGTTTCTCCATAATAAATAGGCCCCCGAGCCTCATTGTAACATAGTTCGGAGGTCTGTAGCCGCCACATCTCTTCTCAGAGATTCACTACGAGCACCCTAGCTATTTTATTTCCATTATGTTTCTAAGCATATTTCTTTTATTTGATATTAATGAAATGAAGCCTTATTTCCACTGCATCTCTATGTTTATGGTTATTTCTGTATTTTATTGCGTTATTGCATAAATCGGGATCAGTGGTATCAGAGTGGTCTGCTCTTTCTTTTTTTTTCTTGCATGTCCCCAATGTAGTCAAGGTATAAGGAGTTAGGGCTTGATCTGGTTGAACCCTTGCAAGATCAGCCTCGCAAACCTTGACGACCTCCCACGGTGGAAGAAAAAAAATATGAGGGAGCAGGAGATCCTATCAAAATATTTCTTGAGGAGGCCCTCAAGAAACAAAGGAACACAATGATGGATAACTTTTCTTAGATCCTTCAACGACTGCCCACCTACGGCGCATCTGCATCCAACAACCACTTTGGAGGTGCCACTCCCTTCAAGGTATAGGTAAACTTTGACATTCCTGTATTTGACGGCCAAATAGATGTAGACGACGTAGATAGATGGTTGAATTTGATGGAAGGGTATTTCTCGGTCCGTGATTTCTCTGACCAAGAAAATATTATTTTTACACTCCTCAAAGTCACCCCCCATGTCAAAGACTGGTGGGAAACCTACTGTGAGCAAGATTACGAAGGGGAAAACTCTCTATTCTCGGCCACACCCACTTGGAATTCATTCCAAGATGGCATCAAGGAACAATATTACCCCGTGGGGAGTTATGAGGACAAATACATCCAATGGACCACGCTGTGGAAACAAAGGGATCAAGATGTGCACGAACTGACAAATCTATTCTGTTGTACCTCAAAAAATAATCCCTTGGTTGTGGTAAGGAATCAATGCTCGAGACATTTATAAATGTATGTCATAATATTAAGATATCATATGGTCTTTGTTAAGTACGTTTAGAAATTAATATTTATAACCCTCAATGATCTGATATAACGAAAGATTTCACAATGCCATAATCTGCTGATATTACTTGAAATGGAAGGAAGAAAATGGAATGGAAACTTAAAATGATATGTTGTATAACAGAATCTATCACTTTAAATCTCGGAAAGAACTTTATAGAGAGAAAATAGTTGGAGTGAAGGAGCACACATTAAGGAAATTTAAATCTTACTTACAAACTATAAAAAGGGACCCACAGCTACATTAATTCACTTCATTCAGAGAAGAATAAACACATAATGAAACTGGAAAAACACATCAACATCAACAGGTGCCAGAAACTTGATCTTCTTTCATTACTTTTCAAAAATATTAGTACAAAATTGCAGCTCTCCAAAGGTTCAAAACTCGGAACCTCCTTCTCTATTATGATTTCCCTTAAATTCATATTGAAAGTAGTTTGTAACTGCTCAAACTTCTCAGAACTGTCTAAACTACTTTAATTACAATTCGAGGGAAAAAGCATCCTCATTACAATAAGAAGGATAAAAAGAGATAAAAATAAACATCATGAAGCTAAGTCTTTGGGATTGTTGATGAAATGTTTGCTGCAAATGTATTTGCTGCTGGTGTATTTTCAGATGAGTTGGCCATCCAAGTTCTACATGCTTTACACATTTGAATGTTGGCATTTAATTTTGAATTTTAATACATCACTTTAATATTCAATGCATGGAAATAGATAAATGATGTGTGAGCCCCATTGCTTTGACCGCACACAAATTTCCCCAAAACCATAAACCACCTATGGGGGCACTTGTAGCAGTTTCTAAAAAACGATGAGTGATGCCGCATTGCATCGTAGTCGTCGATCTGCGAACAATGGTTTATATCAAACCACTTTGCAAGGGCATTCTCTCACATAAATTCCGAGCAGTTTGTACTTCCGCATTACCGTTGGATCTGGGCACAAGATATCTGAGCCATTGATCTATATTGAATGATAACTTGCTTTCTTGAGGCAGACTACTTCCATATTATATGCGTTTGCTCCTCTTCTTCAATTGACTGAAATACTTGCTTGGAATTTTCCTGGATTTGGATTGCAAGATCAGGGGCTTACACATGGTCATCAAATTCCAAGGGAACATCAACAATGAGGTTGATTTCAATGTGATCACATAGATATTCTTGTACAGAGCCTTCCATATTGCCAAATTCATTTGACATAGTATAACTCACAGTATAACTGCTTACATAAAAAAAAAAAAAACAGTAATTTGCATCATTCAAATCTTCTCCTAAGACGGAAATTGAGATCCCCAATTTGCGTAACATTTTTTAATAAAATTGGTGTTTGAAGGAACCCAAAAAATCCCTGAAACAACTTCAAATTTTTGGAAATTTCTCATGCTAGAGTCAATTGGGGTCACTCTGCAAAAAACCCATGTCGCAAATTTTTTAAATTTTTTTCCATTTGCCCAAAATATGAAATCGAAATTCACTACCTTGAGGGTGTGTGCGTTTTTAGAACTTTGACTTTTCATTTACATCAGTATATTTGCTCAAGACTTTAAATTTTAAATGCATATGCAAATATGATTTCCCATAGATCATATGTGGTTACTTATAGATTTTCTTCACCGCATTCTCATATTTTCAAATTTCTACAGCCTTTTTCTATATAGCAAATTTGTAGTATCATTAATTCTTGAGCAATCAACCCACTGAAGAACTTGTAATTGTGTAAATCACCTCCAATATCGTGCAGACTCCTGTCTATAATTTTATAGAAGATGTGTAATATAAATTCCTGAGATATAGACTCAACCCATAGCTTTTAAAGCTTCGTCTGTGAAATTTATACACTATAAGTGCAAATAATTTGAAGCAGTGCAACCCTGATCTATTACCAGCAATCCAACATCATTAGTAGAATCACAATCCAAGGTTAATTTTTCAAGAGAGTGATAGTGAGCTCTAACAAATTCCATAGTCTTATCAGTTATCCTTGCACATGTTGCAATGCCAATTTCAGTGTATTTGAATAGCCATTTGCTAGTGATGTCATACCTCTATTTGTTAAACCCTCACAAAACCGAGATAACAATCCTCAAGTTGTTTGCTTGCACTCTCCAGCTGATACCATCTCTTTAGAAAATAGCACAAGAATATCTATCTGACTTTTGTCCATCTAAATGTATCAACAACCTTGAATTTCTCAGACCCTCTCTTGACTCTTAGCTGAGTCGAATTAGGCTACAACATCTGGCTCCAATTGGGGAAAACACTTTGGTAGCAAAGCGCTGAGAACTTGTATATCAGTAGAATTTATTGGGCATGGAGTCAATTCAAACTAAATTTTCTCCCAATCCAAAATCTATGAAAATTTCAAACTTCTCTGAAACCTCTCTCTTCTAGGATCTTTTTCCTTGAACTAAAAATGCTAAACTAGAAATACTACAACTGGGAATGCTTTACTCCTGAGCTTATTTATGTACAACTCCTATATATATATATATATATGCATGGTTGAACTTAATCAAGTGAATTCAACCTTCCAATGGCACCAATCTAACATCTGCTTGTTAGATTTAATACCTTCATACTGCTGAAATTTAAAAATCAAAACAGGAATGTACCATGAAAATTTTTCATATACAAAAATTTGTACATACCTTTGCATAAAATCTTGTTGCTGACCAAAGAAATTTGTCATATACTCAGCAACTAGATCATAGAAATCACTAGACAAAATTTCGGCTGCCTCCTTTTCTTGAACATTTTGTTGATGTAGACTTCTTTGAACATGACAACTTCCTTCATTGTTTGACTCCTCTGTTTGGAATTGTGTGCGAGCAAATTGATTGCCATTTTCTGTAGGTAGGCATTTAGGTTGAAAAGAAAAATCCAAGGTTTGTTCCCCATAATGTTGATGTTCTTCGTATAATGCCGATTCTTGACAAAAATCTTCCTCCTCCTGCAAACATGCTTGAGAAGCTCCACTAGTTTCCTCTCTATTCACAAAATCATTAAAATTATGGAAAATATAATAATCTTCCAGGCTTTCATAGTGTAGTTCAGTTGTTGCAACGTATTTTTGACCAGAATCTTCAGAATTCTTAGATTCTTGTGTTTCAGCAATACATGAATCCTCTGACACCTTTTGAAAATCCTTGTTCACCTCTGAATTTCCATTCTCTTGAAAAGAAATTCCAATGTTTTCTTGACAGGCCCTTTGTCTTCAACAAAAATTTCTCTTTCAACGTGACAGGAAAAATTTCTACAAGCCCACACATTATCTTCATTTTCTTGTGCATAACGAAACATCAGCTTTAGAGTGCAAGGCTTTCTCTCCTTGAGATAAAAAGCCAAGACAATAGAAAGATCCCTCAAATAGTAAACCATTGCTACTGCTTCAGGAGGTTGAATTTCTTTTTGCATGCTGAAATAAATTTTTTGAAACCTCCTATTAAACTCAACGATTGATTCATTTCTCTGCCTCTAGATAGAATATAATTCCAAAAGGTGTTTTTCATATGACTTACGCTCGCCCCAATATCTAAGAAAGATATCTTGAAAACCTTGCCATGAACTAATTGAAATTGCTTCTAAACACTGGAACCATTGCTGAGCACCCTTCTTTAATGAATGACAAAACATCCTTAAAGCCACATCTTCATAAATAATTTGAAATTTGTCCAAAAAGTACTCAAATTCTAAGATATGTTGTTCAACTGAAATATCCTCATCCTCTCCAGAGAAACTTGGAAAAAATTTGAATCCTTTTGAAGGATGTTGATGAAGAATTGTGGGCAACTTCAAGGGTTTAAAGATTTCTTTGTTTTTGAGCTGAAATATAGTAAATTTCTTGTGAGGCAGAATATTATCATCTAAAGATGATGAATCAGCACCTTTATGCGCAGACTGTGACTGATTATCTTTAGGAATTGTAATGCAACAGTCATCTCTCCTTTCATATTCAGGAGATAAAGTGTCAAGATCAATAATACAAGCAAAAGAAAATTCATCTTTCTCCAATAAAGAATGTACTTTTCAGACTTTACAATCTTCTGATAATATAAAGTAAGAAACAATATTATTGATATATAAGGGAAAATAGACCACTAAACTGATATTAAAAAATAGAACCTCCTTTAAAAAACTGAAACTATGATACATGTTTTCTCCACGATGCTTTCTCATTTTCTTGCCAGCAAAATTCTTCATCTAATGAAACTTTCATCAATGGAGTCGTCAGGTGAATAATAAACAACCAAATTTGAATTTAAATCTTGTTCACCATCAATAATAAGGGATTATGAGACCTTCTGCTACGAGGTATTTGACCTCGTGTGAAGCCTTTTGAAAGCCAAAATTCTGAAAAGAATAAACACAACCAGAGGAAATTGAAAGAAAACCCAGGGAAATGAACTTCGCTTCTTCGATCCCTGGCAACTGTGCCAAAAAATGTTTTACCTCAAGAAACAATCCCTTGGCTATGGTAAGGAATCAATGCTCAAGACATTTATAAATGTATGTCACAATATTAAGATATCAGATGGTCTTCGTTAAGTACCTTTAGAAATTAATATTTATAACCCTCAATGATCTGATATAATGAAATATTTCACAATGCCATAATCTGCTGATATTACTTGAAATGGAAGGAAGAAAATGGAATGGAAACTTAAAATGATATGTTGTATAAAAAAATATATCACTTTAAATCTCGGAAAGAACTTTATAGAGAGAAAATAGTTGGAGTGAAGGAGCACACATTAAGGAAATTTAAATCTTACTTACAAACTGTAAAAAGGGACTTGCAGCTACATTACTTCACTTCATTCACAGAAGAATAAACACATAATGAAACTGGAAAAACGCATCAACATCAAGAGGTGCCAGAAAATTGATCTTCTTTCATTAATTTTCAAAAAAATTAGTACAAAATTGCAGTTCTCCAAAGGTTAAAAACTCAGAACCTCCTTCTCTATTCTAATTTCCCTTATATTCATATTGAAAGCAGTTTGTAACTGCTCAAACTTCTTAGAACTGTCTAAACTACTTCTTGTTTTAAAAACTTCTTTAATTATAATTTGAGGGAAAAAGCATCCTCATTAAAATAAGAAGGATAAAAAGAGATAAAAATAAACATCATGAAGCTAAGTCTTTGGGATTGCTGATGAAATGTTTGATGCAGATGTATTCTTTGCTGATGTATTTTTAGACGAGTTGGCCATCCAAGTTCTACATGCTTTATGCATTTGAATGTTGGCATTTAATTTTGACTTTTAATACATCGAATATTCAATGCATGGCAATAGATAAATGATGTGTGAGCCCCATTTGTTTGACTGCACACAATTTTCCCCAAAACCATAAACCACCTATGGGGGCACCGTAGTAGTTTCTAAAAAAAATGGTGAGTGATGCCGCATTGCATCGTAGCCGTCGACCTGCGAACAATGGTTTATATCAAACCAATTTGCGGGGGAATTCTCTCACATAAATTCCGAGCAGTTTGTATTTCCGCGTTGTTAGCCACCTATAAATTTGTTATACCACAACGTGGCTAAAATCATTTTCGGAGCCTTCAAGGAACAAATTTTATTGCAAAAAAGAGTTGGCTCTTGAAGACTCTTGAAGGCTTCATGCCTCTGTCCAAATATTCACTTCTTTTTCCTTAACCTCAGAGATTTCTGCCAAATTCCAAGAGAAAGACTGTTGTAGAACCATCATTTTTCCCCTCCCCCTCTTCCAAAACTAACCTTCATTTTTCTCCCCTTTTTCTCCATAAACTCCTTTATTTTCAATGATTCCCCTTCTTCCATTCATGAAAATCTTCTTTACATAGTTTAAAACTCATTTTTAAGCTATACCGAAACCCCCAAATCCATTGAAAACTCTAAAAAATTTCATAAAAACAAGTTTTTATTACTATGGACTTAAGCCCCCTTGGGCTAAGTCCTGACCACTTCCCCACAACACGCTTTGGGGCTAGAACCAAGCGCAAACCCTTTTCGGCGCTTATCGCATCACAAACATCCAAATGAGTAATTCTTTGTACCATTACAAAAACTCTGATGCGATTAAGCCTCGTGTTTTATAAGCCCCGATCATATTATTTTTTATATAAACCATGAGCCCGCCTTCCACGTGTAAAACCTTGTAATAATCCATTCCCGTTCACCTTTTTTCTTTTTGTAAGGACATAAAACCCATTTATCCAAAGTTTTGATCTAAATGTGCCAAAGTTATGTGTTAAATGAAAATGATTAGATTAAAAAGACCCGATCGCGCAATCGCATCGGAAAAATTCACAATGGGTTGATTGAAAGACCCGCATCAAACTTTCCGATGTGATTGGGTCAAATATACATGAACTCCGCCCCGCCCCCCGCCTTCCTACTCCATATAACTTTCACCCGGGACCAGGTGTTAAAGATCCCAAGGCGCTCAAATCGCATCACAAAATTCCAATGGGTTTATTGAAAAGCTCGAGCCCGAGGCTCCGATTGCGATTAGCTCTTTGATATATATGCCCCGGGCCCATCATGTTCCATATAACTAAAGGTCCTGCAGTCAGGCACCTATCCACTTCATACATATATAAAACCCGCCCCCAAAACCAAAAAACTTCGTATAATATTAAACTTTGAGTTTTATAAAGTTTTAAAGGGTTTTTTGCCGGTTCTCTTTAAAAGAAATCCCCGCCGTTGATCGTAAGTCGATCAAAAGGCCAGCGCTAAATCACATCGGAGTTTTTCATCGCATGCCTTTGTTGGCTCCCTCCGATCGGCTAACCCTCCAATTCATTCTCCACCGTTGATCTGATCCTCAGATCAATGGTCCGTGCTACATCGCATCGCAAGTTTTTTTCCGATCGCTGTAACATCATTCCTCCGCCGATTGTGATCCTCCGATTGGATCTGGACCGTCCACGTGTCCAGATCGGATGGTCCCAAATCGTTCCCGCATTATTTCATCGCCTTCCGCCATCTGCCAAGAGGATTCCAACACGTAATCCCCTCCGTTGATCTCTGCACAATTGATGGTCCTCACATTTTTCTTCCTTCGCTCTTCTTTGAGCTCCTCTAAATAAATCTCCACCGTTGGACGATTGCCATCCAACGGCCATGCTCCTTCCTGCAGCCTCCAAAGTAGTTAAACCTAAAAACGCAGGATTTCATAATGTTTTGTTTATTTTGCAGGTTTCAAAAGTTTTTTCCCATTATAAAAGAAAAATTAAAGCCGAGGGTGACGATCCTCTGGACTTTCGTTTATCAAAGGGACAGAGATATAAAGGGTCTGGAAACACGTTTCATCAACGCTTCATGGGCATTGATGCCATATCAGCTCTGTGTGGCCCTGCACATCGACAAGACACTGTGTTATTAAAAACACACTTAAAAGAGTATCAGTGTCGAAGACAGAACATACCAGAACAGAAGATTGAAGATAGATTTGAGGATTACGACCAAATAATGATTATCAAAAGCCTAATCCCCAGAATCAAAACACAGTTAAACGGAATATCATAAGTGTTTTCAGACAGAAAAGCCTCCACCACCACATCTGAGGCAAACTGATTCCTCCCAGCTACCACTGTGCCACCTGTTCCTTAAAAGCATTCGAACAAAGGCTGAAGTTATGGTCCAAAATTAGATATTTGCCTCGAACACAGCCAGAGAGTTGTTTCTGCTGAAGAACTTAATGCAAAAATATCTGCAGAGTTACTCTAACATGACACAGAGCCTCAAAAGTTAATGAAATCTCCCACCGAGCTTAAACTTAAATGTAAATCCATTAATATAGTGAGAACACCTGTAAACTTGTCCATCGAGCCCCTCAAAGGTCGAGAAGTCATTAATCTGTATTAATTATCTTGGGAGATATTTTATCCCATTCCACCTCCTCATTTCTTCTATAAATACTTCTGAAGAAGATGAGATAGGGGTTGGTTGGTTGGTTGATCACTAGTTGTAATACTGAAACTCTCTGAAATAATACATAGTTTGTTGAAGTTGAAGAAGAAACTGAAGTCTTGGAAGCCTTGATGATGTTGTTGCATGCTTATTCGTGAGAAGGCTCTATCATTGGATCCATGAGATTGGCTGTTGGTGAAGTATTCTAAATTGTTCAATGTTTTCTCCTTTTTTCATTATGTTCCATAATTTCTTACTACAGTAGGTCGAAAGTTTTAGGCTAAGAAATGACTCTTGGAAGCACCTTAGACCTGTTCATCCTTCATTGTTTTATGTTTTCTTCTGCTGAAGTATTTTAGAGTCTTTAATCTCTCTCTTTAGTCTTCATGCTTGTTTATTTCCTTAATAGTTTGAATAGTTGGTTTCAGCATGATTTATGGTTCTCCTTGCTTGTCTGCTGCCACTTTAAAACTGTTATTGAAGTCTCCCTTTGTAGTTTTCTGTTTACAGTGAGCCAAGGAGGTTTGTTCTGATCTTGCCCTCTTTCCTTACTTAAACAGTTATCTCAAAGGTCTTTATAGTTGTAATCATAGATGTGTTAGGTGTTCCCTCTTCTATGACTATAGTTATCAGTGAATCTTTTATGTTTTCTAAGTCATTTGAAATAAAATATTTGAGGAAATAGGGTGTTCCCCGAATCTTAGATTTCATTTTAAAAGTTGTTTTGAAATCATTGTTTGCTTAAAGGTGTGATTTGTAGAATTTATGGTTAGCCCTATCTATCAAAAAGATCTTTATTGTTCAAATTGTGTTTTCAAATTCCCTTTGTTTGAGAATTAAACTTCTCTTTCCAAATCATTGATGTCCATCTCATTCCAAAAACCAAAGGATCTTGTGGCCAAGTTAGATTTTCCCTTTGATATCCCATATCCATTGATAAGTTTGTCATGACCTCTTTTTGACTCCATTGCCCAATGAACCAGATGTTTCTCCATTCTATATATATTTCCTAGGCCTTTCATGTTCTGTTGTATCAGTCCAACCAAACAAACAAACAAACACCTGCACTTAATAAGTAGTCTAAAATACATATTCTAAGCACACAAGATAAACCTTTGCAAACAAAAATTCGAGAGATCCCTCTTTGAGAACATGAGGACTAGATCCTGGGACTCTAAAGATTGGTTCTGATGTTGCCTTGTCTTTTGATTTTCCAAACTATCAAAACACGGGACACCAACATAATGGCGATCACGGTGGGACAACTGAGTTCATAGTTGCCTAGCAAGCTCTTATAGACTCATTAGTCTTTCAAACAACCATATAAACTCAGAAAAAACCCAAAAATATTTCAGTTTGGCTTCATAATAAACATGGTGGTGGAACCATAAAATATTTTACCTTCACAAAAGCTAAAAATTTTCCACCTGGTGACTCCACTGGCCTCCAGTAGGCCTATTACTTCATTAGTCCTTGTAGACTCCCTTGGGAATGCATTGAGCAAACCCAATCATGTTGTTGGTGGACAACGAATTTCAAAATATTCCACCTGGCGACTCCACAATCCCAGAAGACCAAATGACTCCACTGGTAGAAGACTCTGAACTGATTGACCAGACACATTGACCTCTTTCATTATTTACAAATATGATTCCAAGAATACAACGAAGATATGCCCCAATGAGTAGAGATCATATCCCTGGGTTTCCACATAAGATGCCCCAGGTGAATTGGGATGACAACTTGCCTGTTTTTCAAGGTGAAAAGTTTGATGACCCTCTATTACATCTCATCAAATTTCATATACATATATGGAGGTTGAAAGTTGAATGGCATGAAGACTGCCTAATGAAAATGTTCATGTTAACATTAGAAGGAAAAGCTATGGATTAGTATGAATGCTTGAGATCTAGTAATTTGTTTTCTTTAAGAGACCTTGAATATGTGTTCTATGAGAACTATAAAGAAAACACTACATCATTATCATTGGGTGCAATATATTATGATCCATCACAAAACATCACCCAACACATTATAGATAATGATGAAGATTTGGAAGAAATGCATCCTGAAGATCTTTTAACAGCCATTCATGAGTTTAATATCTTATTGAAAATTTTTAGAAACATAGATGAATCAGTTGAGGAAGAGATGATCCAAGCAGTAAAGAACATTCCTCAAGATATCCCTGAAAACTCAAAAATTGATTCATCATCCCTTATAGCTGAGGCTCAAGAAGACATCCAGACTCAAAATCAGTCTTCGCATGAGACAGAGAACTGTTTTACTCCTGTTCAAAGGAATGTAGAAACATCCTTCCCTTTGACAGAAAAAGAGACAGATCAGACTATTTATAAATAGTCAGTCTCTAAAACTTTATGCAAAACAAACACTCTTGCCCATTCACACAGAGAACTTTGTTGTGCAGATTTAGAAAGTTATTTTTTCGATCAGAATGAAGAAGGACCTGCTGATAACCCAGTATGTTTGATTGGTAGTATTACTTATATTCATGATTCTCCTAACTTTGATCTATTTAGTGATGATGCTTCCCAAACATAAGTTAATTTTGCAGGATCATCATTAGTAGATTTATGCGAGGAAGGTCAGTTCCTTCAAAGAAGTAATGAGCCAGTGCAGACTATTTATGATACTGATGAAGAAAGTTACGAAAGCATAGAAGTGAGTAAAGATCCATTGGATCTTTGCCCCGCTTCATTTCAGGTTATCAGTAATAGTTTCCATGTGATTGGGAATCAACAGACTTTCAGCTCAAAGGATGAGGAGGAAAGAAACAAAGAAATTTTTGAGCAGGTTGAAATCAACGAGCCTTCTCTTGAAAAAAAGGAAGCAATTGAACATACCCCTGCTCAAGAATATAATAACCTCCTCATAGAGTACAGTCCACTGAACCAGAGCCTACCAGGACTACAAGAGGACAACACTGCCAAATATGATGAGTCCTCCAGTTCAGATGATGATAAAGAAGAGGGAGAGAAACAAATAGAATACTGTCCTACTAAGGATATATCATCTTCTCAAGAAGAATATTCTTCCTTTTCTGTTAAGAATGTTGAAGCTTATAAGCAACTTTCTGAAGATATACTCCTCAAATCTAAAGCCTTGGAAGCAGACAATCTACCAGACATGGAGGACCAAAAGGAAGAGAACCTTCATCTTTTCTTTATTTATCCTTTGGAAGAGTGTGTGGAGATCTCGACTGGCTCAAATTATCAAGCATTAATCCTTTGCAAGAGCCAGAGACATGAAAAGCTGTCACCTTCTATGATAGTTGTTATTTTGAATATTAATCTTCAAAATATACTATGGATACCCCTGACAAGCAGCCAGAGTTTCTTCTTCTTCATGACATTACTCAACTGGCTACATTGGCACTTTTGTATCATATGAAGATGTAAATGTTCCAAAGTAGAATAGGTTAGATAGGAATGCCAATAAAGCTCACTTTTGAGCATGTAGTTAGTCGTTGTTTTCTGCTTTGAAGAAAATTCAAAAATTCAAAAATACAAAAACAATGAATGAAAGAAAAGAGGGCAGATTGTGAAAATAAGAAAGGTATAGCCCCATACTAAAAAAGAGAAACAAATATGAAAGTGTGCAAGCTTAAATGCCACTCCTGCAAAACACACTTCTAGTTAGTCAAAAAGCCTAATCTTGACTAATTAGTTTAAATTTTTTGCTGATAGGATAGTGAAATCGATTTGCCAAACTGTTTAATATTGGCTTATCAATAGATAGTTTAGGATAGAAATTAAAGGTTCAAACATGCTCAAAATATGAACCTAAGGTTTCAAAGAGAAAATGACTCAAATCTTCTTCAAATTCTGAGTCAAAATATGTGAAAATCTGGTTCCAAACAGCTCAAAATCTGAACCAGTTAGCAAAGAAAAGACAGCTCAAAACGAAAGTCAAAACAGAGCTGCAAAAAAGAGGGAGGCAGTACTTTGAACTTTCATATCTTAAGCCTTCCATTTTGTTTTAAAAATTTTCTGCAAAATAAATGTCTATATGTAGCCTGTTTCTATGCCATAGACCAGCATCAAGTTAGACTGTTCAATCCTAACTTGAATGTTTTTAAATTTATGTTGTAGGAATATGGAGAATAAAAATATGTTGGACAATTTAATCCTAACAGATAGTAGATTAGGTAGAGAATTATATGGACTCAACTGTTTAATCTGAGTCCATGGAGAAATAAGGAGTAGAAATAGATTATTTTTCCTGTTTTCAAAAGAATAAAATGTTGTAAAAGAGTTTTCCAATCCAAGTGCACTCTAATGAAGAAAAAATGCTAGATCAGTAGGATTGGGTAGGTAGAAAAGTTTGTATTGATGAAGATCCATTTTTTCTATGACTGCTAATATGTTTTCAAAGCAAGATCATCCCAACAAAGGAAGGGCAGCCCAATGGATGAGGCACAGGTCAGCCCCCAGAGAATGCAAGTCTGAAATTCTTGATGCCTTCAAGAAGGTACCATCCCCAAGTGGAGCCACTGTTAGCCACCTATAAATTTGTTATACCACAAGGTGGCTAAAATCATTTTTGGAGCCTTCAAGGAACAAATTTTATTTCAAAAAAGTGTTGGCTCTTGAAGAATCTTGAAGGCCTCATGCCTCTGTCCAAATCTTCATTGCTTTTTCCTTAACCTCAGAGATTTCTGCCAAATTCCAAGAGAAAGACTGCTGTAGAACCATCATTTTTCCCCTCCCCCTCTTCGAAAAATAACCTTCATTTTTCTCCCCTTTTTCTCCATAAAATCCTTTATTTTCAATGATTCCCCTTCTTCCAATCATGAAAATTTTCTTTACATAGTTTAAAACTAATTTTTAAGCTATACCGAAACCCCCAAATCCATTGAAAACTCTAAAAAATTTCATAAAAACAAGTTTTTATTACTATGGACTTAAGCCCCCCTGGGCTAAGTCCTGACCACTTCCCCACCATACGTTTTGGGGCTGGAACCAAGTGAAAACCCTTTTCGGCACTTATCGCATCACAAACATCCAAATGAGCAAGTCTTTGTACCATTACAAAAACTCCGATGCGATTAAGCCTCATGTTTTATAAGCCCCGATCATATTATTTTTTATATAAACCATGAGCCCGCCTTCCACGTGTAAAACCTTGTAATAATCCATTCCCGATCACCTTTTTTCTTTTTGTAAGGACATAAAACCCATTTATCCAAAGTTTTGATCTAAATGTGCCAAAGTTACGTGTTAAATGAAAATGGTTAGATTAAAAAGACCCGATCGCACAATCACATCGGAAAAATTCACAATGGGTTGATTGAAAGACCTGCATCAAACTTTCCGATGCGATTGGGTCATATATACATAAACTCCGCCCCCGCCTTCCTACTCCATATAACTTTCACCTGGGACTAGGTGTTAAAGATCCCAAGGCACTCAAATTGCATCGCAAAATTCCAATGGGTTGATTGAAAAGCCCGAGCCCGAGGCTCCGATTGCAATTAGCTCTTTGATATATATGCCCCGGGCCCATCATGTTCCATATAACTAAAGGCCCCGCAGTCGGGCGCCTATCCACATCATACATATATAAAACCCGCCCCCAAAACCAAAAAACTTCGTATAATATTAAAATTTGAGTTTTATAAAGTTTTAAAGGGTTTTTCGCCGGTTCGATTTAAAAGAAATCCCCGCCATTGATCGTAAGCCGATCAATTGGCCAACGATAAATCACATTGGAGTTTTTCATCTCATGCCTTTGTTTGCTCCCTCCGATCGGCTAACCCTCTGATTCATTCTCCACCATTGATCTGATCCTCAGATCAACGGTCCGCGCTACATCGCATCGCAAGTTTTTTTTCGATCGCTGTAACATCATTCCTCTGCCGATTGCGATCCTCCGATTGGATCTGGACCATCCACGTGTCCAGATCGGATGGTCCCAGATCGTTCCCACAATATTTCATTACCTTCCACCTTCTGCCAAGAGGATTCCAACACGTAATCCCCGCCGTTGATCTCTGCGCGATCGACGGTCCTCACATTTTTCTTCCTTCGCTCTTCTTTGACCTCCTCTAAATAAATCTCCACTGTTGGACGATTTCCATCCAACGGCCACGCTCCTTCCCGCAGCCTCCAAAGCAGTTAAACCTAAAAACGCAGGATTTCATAATGTTTTGTTTATTTTGTAGGTTTCAAAGGTTTTTTCCCATTATAAAAGAAAAATGAAAGCCGAGGGTGACGATCCTCTGGACTTTCGTTTATCAAAGGGACAGAGATATAAAGGGTCTGGAAACACGTTTCATCAACGCTTCGTGGGCATTGATGCCATATCAGCCTTGTGTGGCCCTGCACATCGACAAGACACTGTGTTATTAAAAACACACTTAAAAGAGTATCAGTGTCGAAGACAAAAAATACCAGAACGGAATATTGAAGACAGATTTGAGGATTACGGCCAAAGAATGATTATCAAAAGCCTAATCCCCAGAATTAAAACACAGTTAAAAGGAATATCATAAGTGTTGTCAGACAGAAAAGCCTCCACTGCCACATCTGAGGCAAACTGATTCCTCCCAGCTACCACTGTGCCACCTGTGCCTTAAAATCATTCGAACAGAGGCCGAAGTTATGGTCCAAAATCAGATATTTTCCTCGAACACGGCCAAAGAGTTGTTTCTGCTGAAAAACTTAATGCAAAAATATCTGAAGAGTTACTTTAACATGACATAGAGCCTCAAAATTCAATGAAAGCTCCCACCGAGCTTAAACTTAAATGTAAATCCATTAATACAGTGAGAACACCTGTAAACTTCTCCATCGAGCCCCTCAAAGGTCGAGAAGTCATTAATCTGTATTAATTATCTTGGGAGATATTTTATCCCATTCCACCTCCTCATTTCTTCTATAAATACTTCTGAAGAAGATGAGATAGGGGTTGGTTGGTTGGTTGATCACTAATTGTAATACTGAAACTCTCTGAAATAATACATAGTCTGTTGAAGTTGAAGAAGAAACTGGAGTCTTGGAAGCCTTGATGATGTTGTTGCATGCTTGTTCCTGAGAAGGCTCTATCATTGGATCCATGAGCTTGGTTGTTGGTGAAGTATTCTAAATTGTTCAATGTTTTCTCCTGTTTTCATTCTGTTCCATAATTTCTTACTACAGTAGGTCGAAAGTTTTAGGCTAAGAAATGACTCTTGGAAGCACCTTAGACCTGTTCATCCTTCACTGTTTTATGTTTTCTTCTGCTGTAGTATTTTAGAGTCTTTAATCTCTGTCTTTAGTCTTCATGCTTGTTTATTTCCTTAATAGTTTGAATAGTTGGTTTCAGCATGATTTATGGTTCTCCCTGCTTGTCTGCTGCCACTTTAAAACTGTTATTGAAGTCTCCCTTTGTAGTTTTCTATTTACAGTGAGCTAAGGAGGTCTGTTCTGATCTTGCCCTTTGTCCTTACTTAAACAGTTGTCTCAAAGGTATTTATAGTTGTAATCATAGATGTGTTAGGTGTTCCCTCTTATATGACTGTAGTTATCAGTGAATATTTTATGTTTTCTAATTCATTTGAAATAAAATCTTTGAGGAAATAGGGTGTTCCCCGAATCTTAGATTTCATTTTAAAATTTGTTTTGAAATCATTGTTTGCTTAAAGGTGTGATTTTTAGAATTTATGGTTAGCCCTGTCTATCAAAAAGCTCTTTATTGTTCAAATTGTGTTTTAAAATTCCCTTTGTTTGAGAATTAAACTTCTCTTTCCAAATCATTGATGTCCATCTCATTCCAAAAACCAAAGGATCCTGTGGCCAAGTTAGATTTGCCCTCTAATATCCCATATCCATTGATAAGTTTGTCATGACCTCTTTTTGACTCCATTGCCCAATGAACCAAATGTTTCTCCATTCTATATATATTTCCTAGGCCTTTCATGTTCTATTGTATCAGTCCAACCAAACAAATAAACAAACACCTACACTTAATAACTAGTCTAAAATCCATATTCTAAGCACACAAGATAAACCTTTGCAAACAAACATTCAAGAGATCCCTCTCTGAGAACAGGAGGACTAGATCCTGGGACTCTAAAGATTGGTTTTGATGTTGCCTTGTCTTTTGATTTTCCAAACTATCAAAACACGGGACACCAACATGCGTTACCGTTGGATCTGGGCATAAGATAGCTGAGCCATTGATCTATATTGAATGATAACTTGCTTTCTTGAGGCATAATTCTTCCATATTATATGCATTTTCTCCTCTTCTTCAATTGACTGAAATAATTTCTTGGAATTTTCCTGGAATTGGATTGCAAGATCAAGGGCTTACAAATGGTCATCAAATTCCAAGGGAACATCAGCGATGAGGCTGATTGCAATGTGATCACGTAGATATTCTCGTATAGAGCCTTCCATATTGAAAAATTCTTTTGACATAGTATAACTCACAGTATAACTGCTTACATCAAAAAACCAATAAAAATAATAATTTGCATCATTCAAATCTTCTTCTGAGACGGAAATTGAGATCCCCAATTTGCATAATGTTTTTTAATAAAATTTGTGTTTGAAGGAACCTGAAAAATCCCTGAAAATGCTTCAAATTTTTGGAAATTTCCTGCGTTGGAGTCAATTGGGGTCACTCTGCAAAAAACCCATGTTGCATATTTTTGAAATTGTTTTCCGTTTGCTTAAAATATGAGATTGAAATTCACTGCCTTTAGGGTGTGTGCATTTTCAGAACTTTGAATTTTCATTTACATCAGTATATTTACTCAAGACTTTAAATTTTAAGCGCATATGCAAATATGATTTCCCATAGATCATATGTGGTTACTTATAGATTTTCTTCGCCGCATTCTCATATTTTCAAATTTCTGCAGCCTTTTGCTATATAGCAATTTTGCAGTATCATTAATTCTTGAGCAATCAACCCACTGAAGAACTTGTAATTGTGTACATCACCTCCAATATCATGCAGACTCTTGTCTATAATTTTATAGAAGATGTGTAATATAAATGCATTTATTGAGATACAGAATCGACCCATAGCTTTTAAATCTTCGTCTGTGAAATTTATACACTATAAGTGCAAATAATTTGAAGCAGTGCAACCTTGAGCTATTACCAGCGATCCAACATCATTAACAGAATCACAATCCAGGGTTAATTTTTCAAGGGAGTAACAGTGAACTCCAAAAAATTACATAGTCTTATCAGTTATCCTTGCACATGTTGCAATTCCAATTTCAGTGTCTTTGAATAGCCAATTTCTAGTGATGTCATACCTCTATCTGTTAAACCCTCACAAAACTGAGATAACAATCCTCAAGTTGTTTTCTTGCACTCTCCAACTGATACCATCTCTTTAGAAAATAGCACAAGAATCTCTATCTGTCTTTTGTCCATCTAAATGTATCAACAAACTTGAATTTCTCAGACCCTCTCTTGACTTTTAGTTGAGTCGAATTAGGGTACAACATGTTCCATACCCTGCGCACAAAGTTGGGTATTAAATATTCAGAGAAACATTTGGTGCTCAAGTACTGTGACTATCTGCACAAACACATTCAGGAGGAAATGGAGTTCCTTGACATTACATTTCTTGGCACGGCATATTGCTATGCTGCCAAGATTGAGCAAAAATTTAAGCAAAAGAAGGGAGACTTTGGATCTGCGAATCCGAAAGGTACCCCCGAACCGAAGAACAAGGGGCAAGGCCAAAGTAGTGCGACTCAGAACAACACCACAAATCCAAAGAAGGACATAGGGAAGTGGTGTGAATTTCATAATAGCCCCACTCACAGCACAAACGAGTGTCGAGCCAAACATTCATTGGTGGCCGAACTAAAGGCACCCAAATCAAATGCATTTTTCTGATCCTGAGTCAGAGCCAGAAAAAGGCAATGAAAAAGGGAAGCAGATCATTGATGCAGTTCCTAGTGCCATTGTTGCCACCACCAAGATCCAGAGGATCCAGAGGAGGGGGTGTGCCTCTTCTATTCGTAGATGTGGGTGAAAGGTTCTCCGCTGCAATTTCTTGTCGATAACGGAAGCCAAAAGAACCTCATTTCAGCAAAGGTCGTGAAGTGGCTCAGCCTACCGACCATAGCACGACCATAGCCGTATACCATCGGGTGGATCCACCCAGGGAGAGATCTCCACATCTGCCAATAGTGCCACCTTCCGTACAGTATCAAGCCATTCATGGATGAGGTATTGTGTGATGTTTCTCCTCTTGATGTAATTGAGGTATTATTGGGCCAACCATACTTGTGGAGGCGACATGCTATGTATGAGTCTAGGCCTCGTGCTGTTGTTATTACTTTGGGAAATAACTTGTACAAGATACTAGAGGTAGTACTGCCTCCTATCATCTCTTTGACTACTGCAAAACAACGTAGTAAGATTGTTTCCCAAACCAGGAAATTTATTTTCCTTACAAATCGCTCACAGGGAAAGAATAATATTGTGGCCACAACCTAGAAATAGGGCTCCCCTGCACGGCTGTAGCAGATGGACAAAGTCATGGAGGAATACGAGGAAATTTTCCTCTCACTCACAGAGGTTCCTCTACACTGTAAGGACAATCAATCCATTGATCTGACCCCTGACGCACCGCTGCCTGATGTTTCCATACCTCATGTGACTACACAGACATAATCCACACATGTACTGTTTGAGGCTAATAAAGAAACGAAATTTACTAATTGCATCCAGCATGTGCGCCCGTAGGTCCATGACATCTTCGACAACAGAACATGCCTCATCTCATGGATAATCTCAATGCAATGGGGACCATTGCTTCTTAAGTAGGGAGGAATGATCCAACTGGATATCGGTAGCCACCCACCTATTCCATTTGGACCCACACCATCAATTCTTGTAGCTTTTCACATTCAGTACAACTTATTATTTTTAGCAGGTTTTCGAGTCCTGTATTCCTGGAGCCATTTTGGGGCCTTAATGATCCAAGTGGAAATTGGTGGCCACCCACCTATTCCATTTGAACCCCACCATCAGTTCTTTCATTTTTTAAGTTGCAGCACAATTTACTATTTTTAGCAGTTTTTCAGGTCCTGAACTTCCGGAGCCGTTTTGAGGCCCTAAACGACATTTTTTGGGCATCGTTTGTCCGAAAAATATGATTCTATTCTGGAATTGATATTCACGACATCAATTCTAGTCCTCGGATAGATATTTCTAACAATGTATCATACGCATCAAACGAAGATCGTATGCCAAAGTTACGTCCCCAGGAAGTTGAAACATCAATTTACCCAAACGGGGCCCACATTTTTGGTGCTTCATCTCCTAGGATTAGGTTTTTGGAAGTTTAAAGTTATCCATTGTTTCTCCATAATAAATAAGCCCTCAAGCGTCATTGTAACACAGTTCAGAGGTCTATAGCCACCACATCTCTTCTCAAAGATTCGCTACCAACACCCTAGCTATTTTATTTCCATTATATTTGTAAGCATATTTCTGTTATTTAATATTAATGAAATTAAGCCTTATTTTCGTTGCATCTCTATGTTTATGGTTATTTTTGTATTCTGTTATGTTCCTGCATAAATTTGGATCATTCATATTCATGTGTTCATATGCTCTCTTGTGTGAGGCTCAAGAAAACATTCAGCCTTGAAATCAGCCTTCACAAGAGAAAGAGAACTGCTACAGTTCTATCCAAAGAAAGAGAAAAATGCCTCCTCTTTTAACTGAAGAGGAAATCAATCTGATTCTAAACATGTAGCCAGCCTCTAAACCTTCATATAAAAAAAACCTTTCTATTTGTTCTCTTGTTGATTTATGTGTTGTAATCTTGCCTCATGAAGAAACAGAGGAAAAGATTGATTCTAAGACTATACTACCTCTTCTAGAAGACCTATTGCCAAAGGATGCTCCTAATAATGTCCGTCAGACAGAATTCAGTCCACTCAATCAAGACATATCAAGATTTCTCAAAGACAACATAGCAGTACAGTATGAGGCTGCCAAATCAGATCATCATGAAGAAGAGGTGGAGTTTCTTTCCCAAAAAAATCCCAAGCTTAGCCAAGTGGAGGAAGGAGTAGTCCTAGATGAATCTTATTTCTCAAATTATCAAGACCATATATTATTCAAATATCCCTTTGCTGGCTTCCTAGAGACATTTGAAAAGGGAGTAAAATATTCCAGGAGCAGTTTGTTACAGGGTTTAAAGAATGTTTTAGGCACTACTGTTCCAAAACAAGTAAGGGGGGAGTGGCCTTTTTATTTTTTCAGCATACTCAAAGAGTTGAACAAAGATCACTCATGGAATCATCAAATTGATTGGTTATATTGGAAAATGGAGTTCACCAAATGAATATATATCATATGTGAGTTAGATTAGGATAGATAGGTATGCAAATAAGTTCAGCACTATGAGCATCTTTCTAGTTTTTAGTCTTAGAATGCTGATCTAAAAAAGACAAAAAAATAGAGAAAACAAGAAAAAGAGGGCAGGAAAAAGAATAGGTACAACCTCATACCAAAAAAGAGTATTGTTGAAAGTGTGCAAGTCCAAATGCCACTACTTGAGAATGTTGTGTAACCAGCTCCAAAAATAGAAGAAAAGAGATATCAATGCCTTAGAAATAAGCCACTTCGAGGGGGCAACCTCCAATACATTACATAAATGAAAAATTCTTGGATGATTCAATTTACAAAACCTCCTTTCTATATATAGGAGTCCATGGGGCCATAATGTAATCCTAGTGGGGCCATAATGTAATCCTAGCCGACCTAACAATAATAATTTAAGGGCACAATAATAACAATATGGGGGTTACAAGGGTACAATAATAACAATAAAGGGGTTACACTAACAACAATAAGGGACTATACTAGTAACATAGGGACCTAACATGCCCCTCTCCTTCAAAAAAGTGTTGTCCTCAACGCTTGAGTAGCTCTGGGTGCTTCTGTATAAAATTCTCATCCTCCCATGTAGAATCTTCAGTGGGTAAGTTCTTCCACTCGATGAGATACTCTGAAATTGATCGATTCCATAGCTGTCGAGTTCTTGTTTCCGTGACCGCTTCAGGTTCCAATATGATTTTTCCTTCCTCATCAAGTTCTCGCAATATTGTTTGAACTAGAAGATTTTCACCTATAACCTTCTTTAAGCATGAAACATGGAAAACTGGATGCACTCGTGAAGAAGCAGGAAGCTCCAATTTGTATGCCATAGTACCAATATTTTGCAACAACTTGTAAGGACCATAGTACTTGGGCAATAATTTATTATCCTTCTTAGCTTGCTTGAGGGACATTTTTTTGTATGGTTGTAGCCGTAAAAATACCCAATCTCCTACATCAAAACTTCTCTCGCTACGATGTTGATCTACCTGTTGTTTCATTCGATTTTGTGCCAAATTCAGGTTATCCTTTAAGAGTTGGAGAACTTCTTGCTGATGCTCGATGTGATCTTCCACTGCTTGAACCTTTTAATTTTCCCTTAAAGATGATGTGATCGATGGTGGATGATATCCATAAAGTGCCATAAATGGGGTCATTTTTGCTGCAGTATGGAAGGAAGTGTTATACCACCATTCAGCGAGAGGTAACCACTTGACCCATTGTGTTTGTTTATCAGATACAAAACAACGAAGGTATCCTTCCAAAAATTTATTTACTATCTCAGTTTGACCATCAGATTGAGGATGATAAGATGAGCTATGAGCTAATTGAGTACCCAAACAAGAAAATAACTCCGTCCAAAAATTTCCAGTAAAAATGGGATCTCTGTCGCTCACAATAACCCTCGGGCTTCCATGTAGCTTTTGAATTCTGTCCATAAATGTAGTAGCAACTGTACTTGCTTTAAATGGATGAGATAATGCACAAAAGTGTGCATACTTGGTAAGTCTAACAACTACCACCATGATGACATTCTTTCCTTCGGACTTAGGTAAACCTGTGATAAAATCCATTGAAAACTCCTCCCAACGTTGACTTGGAATGGATAAAGGTTGTAGAAGTCCCGGGGTCTTAATTGTCTCCACTTTATTCTGCTGGCAAACCAAAAATTCCACCACAAACTTTTGAATATCAGTTTTAAGGCCATCCCAAAAAAATTCTTTCTTCACTCTGTGGTAATTTTTTAAAAATCCTGAGTGTCCTCCTAAAGGAGAGGTGTGCAATTCCAAAAGAATCTTTTGTTTTAGTTGGGAATTATTACAAAGATATAAATACTTTCCTTTGATTGAACGACTTTCAAAAGAAATGGGTCTTCCTTCTTGCATTAAAACAACACCAATTCCATTTCCCGAGGCATCACATTCCACAATAAAGGTTTTTGTGAAGTCTGGTGTAGCTAAGACTGGTGCTAGGCACATTGCCTCTTTAAGATGTTCAAAGGCCTTAGTTGCTTCAGGAGTCCATGAAAATGCATATTTCTTCAATAATGTTGTTAGAGGTGCTCCTATTCTCCCATAATTCTTAACAAACTTGCGATAATACCCTGTTAACCCGAGAAATCCTTGCAACTACTTTATGGTTTTGGGGACTTTCCATTCCTTAATGGCTTTAATTTTGTTAGGGTCTACCTTAACACCCTCGTGAGATACAATATGACCCAGATATTCCACCTCTTGTACTCCAAAGAAACATTTGGATGTTTTTGCATATAATTATTTCTCCTGCAATAGTTTGAGCACCCTTTCAACATGTTGAACATGATCCTTCCAAGACCTGTTGTAGATTAGTATATCATCAAAAAAATACTAGCACAAATTTTCTAAGGAAGGGTTTGAAAATGGAATTCATCAACCCTTGAAATGTAGAAGGTGCATTGGTAAGGCCAAAAGGCATGACCAAAAATTCATAATGACCCTGATGAGTTCGAAATGCTGTTTTTGGAATATCTTCAGTCTTCATTCTAATTTGATGATATCCTGAACGAAGATCCAACTTGGTAAAATAAATTCCTCCATGTAATTCATCCAATAATTCATCAATCACAGGAATGGGAAATTTGTCTTTAATGGTGAGCTTATTGAGCTCCCTATAATCCGGACACATTCACCATGATCCATCCTTCTTGTGTACCAATACTACAGGAGCAGAGAAAGAACTTTGACAAGGTTGAATTATACCCGCCTCTAACATTTCTGCAATCATACGTTCAATTTCGCTCTTTTGGACGTAAGGATATCTATAAGGCCTGATGTTTGGAGGAACACTTCCTGTAATCAAATGAATAGCATGATCATGATCACGAATAGGTGGGAGTCCTTTGGGAGTTTCAAACACCTTGGAATGATTGTCCAAGACTTGTTGGAGATCTGCAGAAATAGATGATTTTGATGTTGGAACTTCTAGTGAGCATAATTGTGCAATTATGCCTCATTTTTATTTATTTAGAAGCTTTTTCATGACATTAGAGCTTATTATCTTTCCCGGCTTCCCTGCAATACCCCGTAATTTGACTTCCTTTCCTTCTAAAAAAAATTTCAAGAAAAGTTCTTGAAAATTAAAAGCTACCATCCCCAAAGATTGTAACCAATGTACTCCTAGTACAACATCAGCACCTCCCATAGGAATGGAAAGCATTGGAATATTCAATACATATCCCCCCATGGTTAGCTTGATATTATGGCATTTTCTAGAGCAATTTATAGTTCCTCCATTTGCAACCATCACTTGGCATTTTGGTGCTGGGTATAGGAAACAATTTAATTCCTTGGTTACTTTACAATGAATAAAATTATGGGTGCTACCTGAATCAATCAACACTATTACCTTTTTCTTATTGATATGTCCTTCTATCTTGAGAGTTTGAGGAGTGGTGATTCCTGCCAGTGCATTACACAATATGGCCAGACTCATTTCTTCCTCTTCTACGGTTGGTTCCTGGTGTATATCCTCTTCTTGTTAATTTTCTTCTTCCTCTTCACAATGTATGTAAAATAATTTCTTCTCAGCACACTTATGACCTTTAGTGTATTTGCTATCACAACTGTAGCAAAGCCATTTTTCTCTTTTTTCTTCCAATTGTTGTGGTGTCAACCTTGTAGGTTGTGGAAATCTAGGTGTAGCAACACTTCCTTCTTTATAGAATTGAGTGGTAGGCTTCCTTGTCTCCATAATTTTACATTCAATTTTTCTTGCCAACTTGAATGCCTTCTCCAATGAATCAGGTTCCAAAATGAAAACTTCATGTTGGATGTTATCATTTAAAGTGCCTATGAAGAGATCAATCCTGTGTTCCTCTGGAATATCAGTTACCCTTATATTCAATTTTTTGGAAGTCCTCAATGTGCTCCCCCACTAAACCCTTTTGTTTGAGAATTATCAATTGGCTAAAGAAGGTGTTGCTCTTTGTATCCTCATAATGTGCCATCATTTTGTCCGTAAACATTGACTGAGTGACAATTTTTTTACGGAGCAAAGCCATCGATACCATACAAATGTATTTTGTTCTAAATGTAAAGTTGCAATGCGTACCTTTTGTGTGTTTTGCATGTTATGGAGATCAAAATATTGCTCCATCTGTAGTATCCATGTTACAGGATCTTTTCCATCAAACTTCCTCATATCCATTTTTGGAATATGGTGGTTCTTCCCGCCAACATTAGAGTTTATGAAATCACGATTAACATTTATTTTGTTCTCATCATGAGTTTTCTCTACTATCTTTTCACCATTAGGAAACATTTCTTGTATCAACTTTGTCAAACCTTCCATGTTTGCTTTTAGATCATTCTTCATGTTTTCCATTTTAGCTTCCATGTCATCCATCTTAGATTCCATGCTAGCTTCCATGCCATCTATCTTAGATTCCACGCCTTTCTTCAAACCATCCATATTATTCTTCACACCATCCATCTTCACTTCCATGCCTTTCTTCAAAACTTCCATTTCATTTTTTGTTGCTCTTTGCGAGAGCGAAATTTGGTGCACTTTCTCTTGTAATTTTGATAGATCATGTTGCAATTCTTCATCTTCATGAGTCATAGTAGAGCCTTCTGAAGGCTTAATGGGTGTTGAATTATTTTTACGAGACATTTTTAAGAACCCAATATTGATATATATTCTACAATATTCCCTTGGAATCAATTCAAATTGATTCTTCAAACAAGACTTATGCAATTCGGAAAAAAAATGCACACCTTTTTCTTGATTTTGAGGAGCTCGATATTAAAATTGGATTATCTCTGTGATTGCGGCTCTTCAATATCTGAAATTCAGCACTGAAGTAGCCCTCTGAATTCTATTTTGAATGCCACAGGTCTGACCTAATTTGGATTCTCCAAGACAAATTTATGTCCAATCTCCCACAATTACCTAATTATGGATTGGTTCAGTAGAGAAAAATTGTACGACTTTCCACGTGTCACTGTTTCGTCCTTCGACTTTGAAATTGATAGCCAAGAAACTAAAGTCCGTTTAATTGCGACCACTTTTTACGGCACTCCAATCCGATGCTCAAAGAGAGACTTATGAAAATTCCCACAATCACCTCTTTGAGATGAAATTCGAGAGCCTGAAAAAGCACTACATTCCACAAATCATATCTCCGAAAATATTGCGAACCAAGCTTTGAAATTTTTTGACGAGTCTCCTCAGGATTTCAGCTTCGCACCCTAAAAATTTCAGATTCTGAACCTTCGTAGAAAAAAACTTATAGCGAAAATTCCACGATCACCTGTTTAGAGCAGCGAAACCCTAGAATCCAAAGCTCTAATATCAAATGTTGTGTAACCAGCTCCAAAAATAGAAGGAAAGAAATATCAACGCCTTAGAAATAAGCCACTTCGAGGGGGAAACCTCCAATACATTACATAAATGAACAATTCTTGGATGATTCAATTTACAAAACCTCCTTTCTATATATAGGAGTCCATGGGGCCATAATGTAATCCTAGTGGGGCCACAGCGTAATCCTAGCCGACCTAACAATAATAATTTAAGGGCACAATAATAACAATATGGGGGTTACAAGGGTACAATAATAACAATAAGGGGGTTACACTAACAATAATAAGGGACTATACTAGTAATATAGGGACCTAACAAAGAAGGAAAGTCTTGTTCATTCATCTAGCCTAATCATGATTGAACACATTTTAAATTTCTGCTGATAGGATAGTGAAAGAGGATTTTCCAAACCATGTAAACTTGGCTTGTTAGTAGATTATATTAGGAAAAGATATTTGGTTTCAATGTTCAAATCTGAACCAAAAGAGAAAGAGAGGGATGCATAACCAATTCTGAATCACAACCCTCAAATTTCTAGTTTAACTTGTACAAAAATAAAGTCTGTGTGCAACTTGTCCAAAAGGCCACAGCCTATGACAAATCAGATTGCTTAAACTTGGTTTGGTGATGTTTTCAATTTCGTGTTAGTAGGTCAGAGAATGAGAATCTGTCAAACAGCTTAACCTTGACAGATAAGTAGACTAGTTAGAGAATAAGAGAGTTCATTAGCCTAATCTGAACTCTTGGAAGTGATAAGGGTAGAAATAGATAGTTTTTATGCTTTCAAAAGAAAAAATGATGTCAAGGGTTTGCCAATCCAAATGCACCCAAGTGAAGAAAAAATGTTAGGCAAAGTATGATGGGTATGTGGAACTGATATTGAAGCAATCATGTCTTTTCAGATTTTGAGATCATAACTTCAAACGAATAGGAGTGAATCAACAAGTGAAGGAAAAGAGGTCTGCCAAGTACAAGTAAGGTACTAATCTTCAAAAACTATGAGATCTGAACTCTAAGGTTCTGGACACCTCCTAAAAAGGAGCTGCCCTCCCCAAGTGGAGCCACTGTTAGTCATCAGTATTTTTCACTATCTTTAGATGACCATAGGATGGTCTTGGATTTCTGAAAACAACATTCCTATAAATATTGTGGTTTTCAAAAATCTCACCGCCTTCATTATCCTTATAGAGAAATTTTCACTATTTCATAAGCTTTCCATTTCATGGTCACCTTGTTACTCCTACAAAATCTTCCTAAGCTTATACCTATCATTTTCAGTCTCCTTCTCTGCCTATAACCTCATTGGCCTATTTTTTCCCTTGTCCATAACTTCACTTTTCTTCTAGGGTTTCCTATAGCATAAATATTTCCCATGTTCCCCAGATTCCTCAAGCATTGATGGCCTCAAAACTATCTCTGTAGGCTCTTTAGATAAATCAAGTACATTGGATTTTGGATCTTCAATACAACACTTTGACAAATACTTTGTTTTTTCACTTGAAGCCTCCAAACCTATTTTCAGTCAATATCATGGTCAAAGAACCCCCCACTAGATCAATTAGGGTTTCACATGTCTAAGGTCATCTATGGTGTTTCAAACACTATTTTTATTTTTCTAGAAGCTGGCTTAGATGTGATAGAATGTTGAGACATGGTTGTTCAAGAAAAACCTAAACAATTTCCCAAGAAGACTATCCATTCAGTTTCAGATTTTTCACATGAGGATGTGAGCTTGATGGTCCAAGTAGAGTGCTAAACAACGATCAATTGCAGAATGACCATGGAGGAGGCACACCAAACCAAACATGAAGAAAGTACGTAAAAAATATTGATGAAAAAGAGAAAAAGGTGAGGTGAACTGGACAGAAATGAATGAACTTGAAAGGGCTATAGAGAACTTAGAAGACAACATTGATGATTGTCTTAAAACACTCCAAACATATAGGGTTTTGGGAAAATGACCAGAGAGGGTGAGATGATGAGTTGAAATCCATGATGAGAGCAAAGGAATTATTGTGAAGGTGCTGTTGTGTGCAACCATCCAAAAGTTTTCCAAGGCGAATGTGTCGGGCCTCAAAGAGAAAAGGTGTAGAGAATATCAGTAAGAAAGGTAAATTCAAGGTTTTCAGTCACCTGCCAAACAAAAGATGATTTAAGCTCTAAGGTAGGAACAAAGGAATTTTTTGGATATTTTGTTACTGTGTAAGCATCCTAAGGTTGTCAAAAGCACAATTATCATGTTTCAAAGAGTAAGAGAAACCCAAGGCGGTATTTTCAGTTACCTACCATCAGAAGTGTCAAAGAAGGTAAAAACATGGTCTGAAACTCCATGGTGCAGACAAAAGAAGGTTTTGAAAGTGCTACTATGAGAAATCCTCTCAAAGGTGTTTAATGAGTTTGTCATGCCTCAAGAGAAAAAGAAAGGTCAAAGTCAGTGTTTTTAGGCACATGCAATCAGAAGTGGCCAAATAAGGTGAAAATCACGAGTTGAACTCCATGATGACAACAGAGTAGTTTTGAAGGTGTTACGTTGTGTTTGAATCTTAAAGGTGCCAAAACGAACATATCAACTCTAAAGGAGAAAAAAAGGAAGAGACACCTCGAATTATTTCAGTCACTTGCAAACAAAAGTGTTAAAGGACATCAATGAGCCAAGAAAATTCAACTTTATGTCTCAAAGAAAACATGTAGAACAAAAGTGTCAAATGAATTAGTGAGAAAGGCAAAGGGAAAGTGACTTTAAAAAAAAATTAGAAAGTGGGTTCATAAAGATAAATTAAACTTTCATTTGCTCATAAAGCCCATATAAACACTTCAGACAAATCATTTTACCCTTGAAAAGAATTATAAATTTCAAAGGGAGAAGAAACTGTGAGTTTTCAAGTCGAAATTTGGCTAAGTGTTGTGGCGTTGCGCGCTCAGGTTGGCACTGCGCCCTTGAAAACCGACACTGCGAGTTTGAAAATTCCTCCTCGTGTATTTTACACATACGCTATGCGCCTGGGAGGTGGTGCCGCGCACCTGGCAGAGCATTACGCTCTTGCCTGACACCCACAACAAGTTTTTCCTTAGGTGCTGCGCACCTGGACTAAGTGTTGTGCGCCTGGCATAGGCGCTGCACCCTTGGCCAGAAGGGCCTTCCAAGCAACTCAACCACTCAAATGAACTCAAACTACTTTCAAGCTTCCTCCAAGGTCCTCCAAGATACTGATGAAAGGTAAGTGGATACCCTAGCCACATCTTCAAGAATTTTTTATGGTTTAATTGGAAGAAATCAAACCCTAAAAAATCATGCTTGAAGTCACTGTTTAAACCTCTTTCCTTCTGCCTATGAAGAATATCAGTCAAAAGAAAGAGTGATTGCACAACTGAGGGTTTTCATTAAGTGTTTTAACCTCTCACTCATCCTAATATACTTATACCTTCACTCACTCATTCCTCATTAGCCTAAACTTCGATTTCAGCACCATCTTTTCATTCCATTTCCATTGACACTCCAAGGTTGGAAAAACAAAGTTTGACACATCAGCAGAGGGTTGTCATTGAGTGGTTAGATTATCCCTCATTCTCACATACTTACACCCTCACTCATTCATCTCATTCACAAGAAGACTGCCATTCCATTACCTTCTTCCATATGAGTTTCATTTGTAGTCCTAGGGTTTCAAAGGGAGAGTGGTCAAAATTTCAAGAGAAGGAGATAGTGGCAGTGAAGGAGAAGGTCAGATGCCAAGGAGGCACGAGCACAAAGGTGGAAATATCAACAGATTTGAACCCCTCAACACAATAGAGCTAATGGCATATCCCCTAACTGTTTCATGCTTCCAACGTGTAGGATACTATGAATTTTGTGAGAAGGTACAACAGGTGCAAAACCACCCTAAGCTAACTAGACTCTTTATCATTAACTTGCATGAAAAATAAGTTAACCTTGCAGGAGTCACCTTTGAATTATCTACTAATGCTATTGCTAATGCCACAGGCATACCTAGTGTAGGGCAGAAATGGTTCAAGCAAGCAAATCTTGACATGAGGTACTTTGAACCCTACCTAAAGCCTAGATACAAAGACCACTACAAATCCATTTTTCCTTTCTCACATTTTCTAGATAGATATGCACCTATGATGAGGATCATTATGAAGTATTTTACTTGTGAGGGAAGGTTTTCCCGGCTTTAATCCTATCACATTAGGCTGGTTATGCACTTTACTAGAGTGAGGATGCTGCACATACCCTATTACCTCTACAGAATCATTGATAAAATGTCCTATATTGTACAAAAGAGAGACTATCCTTAGCAGATGCAAAGCCTTTTTCATCATTATTTGATCAAGATGGTTACTATGCATCAACTATAGCAGAAGGGTATTCCATGGGAGACCTTAATTGCCAATGAAGTGTTTACCACTCCACAACACCATCCTCAAAAAGATATGCCTACATCCTATCATCCTACCATTCCTCCTTCACCATCACACCCCACTACTCATGCTTCACCATCCACCCAAATTCCCTCACCCCATGATGATTTATCCACCTCACCATCCACACACATTCCTTCACCTCAGGATAATCCTCCTTCATCCCTCTCACAATCCCTCACCATCCTCTCATGGCACTAGTGCATCAGACAGTGAGGAAGGTGACAATGAGCAATCAAATGTCAATGAGGGAGAGGGAAATAATGAATCAAGCAATGAATAAGAAGGCAATGAGGAGGCAGATGCCAATGAGGAAGAAAATAGGGAAGAATCAAACAAAGAAAAATCAATCAGTGAGGCAGATGTTAGTGAAGGAGAAAGCAGCAAGGAAAAGAGCAATGATGACAGTAAGGAGGATGTCAATGAGACAGAGAGCAATGAGGCAGAGATCAGCAGTGATGATGTTGACAGTGATAAGGCAGAGAGCAGAAATGATGATGGCAATAGGTCAGAAAGCCAAGATATCAGTGAGGCAAATGTAAATGAAGAAGAAATCAGTGATGATGTGGGCAATGATGATGCAGTCATAAGAGAAGTGAGAGAAGTGAGGCAAATAATGATGAAGCACATAGCAGTAAGGATGATGAGAGTGGGTCAAAAAGCCATGATAGCACTAATGATGGCAATCATGATGGCAGTGATACATATGGCACTGAAATAATCAAAATTGAACCTTTTCCTTTGACCTACCATAGGGGAACTAGGCATGTGTTTGCTACCCTCAAGAGGCAAGGGGCCATGCATTCTACATCAACCAAGTAGCTTGATAAAGGTAAGGAAAATTTCATGGGTGAAGAAGAAGAAGAAAAACATGAGACTGAACAAGAATTTCAACTTATTCACCTTGACAGTGATGATGAAAATGAGGAAAGGATCGCAAGCATATTGCTCAAAAGAAAATATGCCTAGATCAAGGACCTACAAACAAAACTAGGTAGAGCTAAGAATTTGATTCATTATTTTGAGGTTAAAAACAAGCAGCTAGAGGCACAAAAGGACATCTATGAGATCAAATCTATCAGGGCTCAGAAAGAGGCTGCAAAGACAAAGGCAAAGCTAGAAGAGGTCCTAGGCACTCATGATGACACTAAAGAAGAGGAAGAATAGCTTCCTAGGAAGAGGCCAAGGACAATTGTCTTGAAGAAAGCTTTAGCCAAGGAGAAGGAGCAAGAGACAGCATGGGCAGAGCAGCTCACTCGAGTGAGCTACTTTTCATGGAAATAGAATATGATCGGAAACCTTGGCTAGAGAGGGAAAACATACACTTATAGGGTCAGTTGGAAAAGACCAAGAGGGACCTTGCCTCCAAAAGAAGATGGCAAGGCATTATGCCTTAAGAAACAAGATTTCAAGGGCCAAGCTCAAAAGAGCCCTTGCAAATATTCAAGCCCTAAAGGAGGCAAAAGGAAAAGAAAATCTTGACATCCTTGTTGATGCTTCCCTACAAGCATCCCAAACATAATTAGCAAGGTAGATCCAAATTTTGGCACAATTTTGAAGTTTTTGGATTTTTGACTGTTTTAAAGAGCCAAAGGGGCGTTGCATTCTTTTTTGGGGCATCCGTTGGAGGAAAATTTGACATTTTTGGGATCGTTAGGCCAAATAAATCACCCTCACAAAATTTCAGCTCATTTGGAGCAAAACTGGTCCTCCAAAAGTGCCAAAAACATGCAAAAAATCAACTTTCTGCCCTATTTTCAGAGCTGGCAATGTGCCCTGAGCAGTATTGGGAGAATTCGTTTTTGAGTAGGAAAATGGAGACCAAATGGAAAACTAAAGGTATATTTGGAAACTAGACAGGACTGGCTTTCCAATGAGATATCATGGAGCTCATTTGGACACCTAGAAGGCCTCCAAATCTTGGTTACAAAACAGGAAATGTTTCCCAGTGCTAGCGCTGTGCCCTTGGCCTGGCGCTACGCCCTTGGCCTGACGCTGTGCCCTTGAACCTCAGTGCTACGCCCTTGCCAAAAATCAAAAAAACACACTTGGAGATATTTTGAAAGTTATTGAGGAGCCTCAAAGCCATTTTTTTTTGCCAAAGTTAGTTGAGGAGTTATTTTTGCATTTATTGAATTAGGATATTTGTGCCTTGGACCTTGTATGGTCTCATAGGAAAAAAATGGCATTTATGATTGTAATTAATGACATTTTTCAACCCTAGTTAGGGTTTTGACCCTCCTTTGCAAGTTAAATACTGCATGGAGGCCTCATTGTAGTTGTTGGTTGATTATTGAGAAGAATATCATAGACTTGAAGATTGAGGAGAAATTGGCTTTGGATTTTGTGGATGTCTTGATATGCATGACAATGGAGCAAGCTCACTTGCAGGATTCATGAACATAGTTAATGGTGATGTCTTTCTTATTTAGTACTTGTCTTCTTATGTTTCCATTTTCTTTCATCTTTCTCATGCAGTAGAACAGAAAGTTTAGGCTAAGAAATGTTGTTTAGAGGCACCTTAGCTCTGTCTACTTTCTATTGCTTGTATGTTTTCCTCTGCTAGGTTAGATTAGAGAATTATTAAATGCTCTCTAGTTCCACTTATGCTTGTTTATCCCAATAATGATTTAATGGAGCCAATGTCAAAGTAGTTTATGGTTAGGCTTGCTCTTTGATGTAACTTAAACATTATTTTTGAGATCTTTTCTTTGAAGTATTGCTAATTAGGGTTTAGTTGAAGATGTTTATGGTTTTCCCTACCCTTTTGTTCATCTTAAATGGTTTCTTTGAAGGTAATTGTAATTTGATTAAGGAAATTAGGAGTTCCCTAGTCTTTGATTATTACTATATATTTTCTTAAATATTTTCTTTTCCTGAAGGTGAAATCACTAGAGGACTTACAAGTTTCTTGCTCTCTATGGTTCACTAGATTGTTGTCTTAATATTTACTTGCTAGGGTTTGGTCAAAGAAGTTATTGGTATGCCCTGTCTTTTTTTATTTCTTTATACATAGTGATCTTAAAGGCCATTATTGTTAAAGTATTTGTTAAAGGATTCTTAACTGCCGTTTGCACCTACTATGTTCACAATTTAATGTTCACTTCATTCACATAAGCTTTTAGATCCATTTAGCTTTTTTAGAATTTCCCTATGATATACCCTTAACCTATTGTGGTTCTTTTCAAGACCTTTTACAGACTCCATAACCCAATGGTTTAAACCTCTGTCACTCTATCTATTCTGCTTGACAACCTACCCAACCAAAAAAACAAACAAACAAACCTTGTCCTTACAACTAGCCTAAAATCAAAACCATAAAAGCTATCAAGTTACATATTTTACACAAATATAGAGAGAGCTCTCTTTGAGTCCAGGAAGGCTAGGTCCTAGGACTCCAAATATTGGTTTGATATTACCCTTGTACATTTGGTCTTGCCAATCTGAAAAATTACGGGGACCTAACAGGCTGCTAATCATGAGAAAGGATGTATGATCCTTGGAAATGATTCAAAGGAAAGTAGCATGGCAGAACAGTGGAATAGATGTGGAAATATGATGAATCACTTTCTGATAGTTGACATGACTTAGGATTAAAATTGATGGATGATGTGTGCCTTATGAAGCTAAAATTTGGAGATTCCTCAATATGGAAATCCATGAAATTGAGGACAGGAATTCTTCATGAGCAGTTGGATGTCTCACCATTGCTGTTGGAGGTCCCTAGTTAAGAGGGAGCCTGATGATAAGTTTCTTACTTGGAATAAACTTGGTAATTCCTAAGAATGATCTTAGATACATTCCTTGTATAGGAATGAGTACATCCCCTTGTGGAATAGGTCCTCCCTAGTTGAGAGGGAGATGTAGACACATCATTCTAGTCTTGGGAAGATAGAATGGAGGATTGGGTAATCATCTGGCATTCGATACTCTTTGAGAATATGTTAGGGCATTCAAGATAAGAGTAGTCAGGGATCAATATTCTTTGAGGGCTAGCTACCCAAGAGAAGAATAGTCCAAGAAGGTCATACTTTGGGAACACTAGTGTGGAGTATGTACCTTGGAGAGACAATGACGAAGGTGTCTATAAATAATGTGTCTCGCCAGCATTGTAGCCCATTTCTCGTTGAGAGATGGGGTTGTTAGTCAAGGCCTTGCACTAGGACAATGCTGGTTGATATGATGCTATAAAAATGTGATTACCAATCCGATTCTTCTTATGAGATTCTTCATTTTGAAAAAAACCATGTACCTATATGAATACCTCCCTAGTTAAGAGGGAGTGTTGAAAAGTGTAACTAGGTCGGTCTTCATATTTACTATGTAATTATGGATTTATGTAAAGTAGAAGAAAAATATAATAAAAATGTATTTTTGTTGTACTTGCTTCATGGGTTTCCTGAGCAAGATTTTATAGGTCAGTAGACTTCTTCTTGATGCCTACTAAGATTTTCTTCTTGTCACAAATGTAATTAAGTGTCATATGGATAAAGGGTCTAGTTATATGCTCCAAAACCTAGTCATGATACCTTGAATAAATGGCTTCTGGAATATGCTCAAGATACCTTCATAAACATTGGGATAAATAGACTACACGTCGGCCTATATTCTCAAATGGTGAAGTCAGCCTTCATGCAAGATATATGGTCAATCTTCCAACAGTAAAATGTGCTATATATATATATATATATAGATATATGTAGAAACTGCGGCTCAGTTGGTCAAGTAATAATGCATATCTCTCTAAAGTAAGACATAAAAATGAATGCATATTACTCTGAAAATTGCGGAGAGGTCTGAGCCTATTACTGGAAGAGATAGCAAAGCAATTGCGGATACCACAACAGTGACAGAGTGATACGAAAGGAAATTATGGACACCACATCAAAGACAGCAAGGGAATTGCGAACACCACAGCAGAGACTGTGTGTTACAAAAGTAAATTGGAGACTGTCTTGAAGAAAAATAATCAAACAAATATAAAATCTACCTTACAGATGACAGCAAGACATAAGAACAGATATAATTCAGGATAACTTTGACGAACACTGATATTATAGTGTGGACATATAGACAGATAAATCACAACAAAATTTGTAGATCCACCACAATAACTAAGTGCGGGCAAGACAGAGAATTAGGGCAACAAATAAATGAAGATAAAGGATAATATATATTGAAGGAAGAAGACAGTCTGCAGATGGTCAAATAACAGTTTGTGATAGCAAGTGGTTGATATAAATAGTTAAGAATTGTAAGCCTAATATTTGTGTTTTTGTGTTTTGATAATTTACTTGATGAAAGACTGACTTGATTAAAAGAAGAGAAGACATAAGTACCTCAAGTACGTTCAAGTATTTTCACAAGTAATTATCTAGAAGAGAATTTGTATTAACCTACAACTTTTCAAATTCTCAACATCTTGTTCCATGCAGTCTGGGTTTAAATCTGTTGGTGTGAGTTGTTCTGAAATGTCAGAGGTGTCCAATAGAGGTGGGAAGTAGGGACGAAGGCAGTCCACATTGAATACTGGGTGCAGACCAAGGAATGGTGGAATACTGAGCTCAAAGGAATTGTTCCCTACAGCCTTGGTGATGGTGTACGACCCATATTGGAGCAGGCGAAGCTTGCAGTGAGATCCAGTGAGGTGTTACTTTTGCAAATGTAGCCACACTTTGTCACCCACCTAGAGGTTGTGTGGCACCTAATGTTGATCATGTCATTGCTTGTACTTATCATTAGCTCTGTCCAATATGTCATGAACCTTTTTGCAGATGTGTTGAATGCGCTCGATGAAGATGTTTACTTTGTCTACTTCAGACTCGACATGAGCCGAATTGTCCTGAGTAGCCGCAAATGGCATGGCTACGTCATTGGGACATGGCGGCTGGAATCCCAAGCCCACCTAAAAGGGGTTGTGGCCAGTTGAGCTGTGGAGAGCTCGGTTGTAACTATGTTGTACATAGGGGAGGATCTCATCCCATTTGCGTGGATGATTTGAATTGTACATGCACAAAATGTGTACAATCATCCTGTTGACGACCTCTATCTGGCCATCAGTTTGGGGATGGAAAGTTGTGGACTTGGTGAGCTTGGTGTCCAGCATTGACTGGAGGCTAGACCAAAATGTGCTTAGGAACCTATTGTTTCGATCTGATATGATAGACTATGGGATCACAAAGTGCACCCACACTCGTTCAAAGAAGAGTTTAGCAGTGGCTTCTGCTGTGATATTCTTCTTGCAGGTCGTCATAATGGCCATCTTCGAGAATCTGTTGACGAACACGAAAACACAATCATTTCCATGCTTATTAGAAGGAAGGCCTGACATGTAATCCATGGAGATGGATTCCCAAGGTAGACTAGGGGTAGGTAGCGGAGTATAGAGGCCTTGATTCTTGATGGTCGGTTTGGCAATGACACAAGAAATGCAAGACTGATATTCTTCCCGACATCCTGTCGAAGGTTCGGCCAATAGAAATACTTTTGTAGTACTTCCACTATTTTCTCGACCCCAAAATGCCCAGTGACTCGATTGTAGTGTGCTTCCCATATCATCTTGGCACGCTCGCTTGAAGGAACACAAAGGTGTCCCAGGTGACATAATAGTGCATCTTGGAGGTGAAATTTTGGAACTTTCGTACCCCCCAAGAGTGCCTTGTACGTGTGACTAAATTCTGGATTTCTCTAGTAGAGAAGCAGCCAATCAAAAGTCTCGTGCCCACAAGAGTTGAGAACGGTGGTTACCGCCATGATCGGTGGTTGGATGAGGCAGTTTGCAACATTATTGGTGCTTCCCTTCTTGTAATTGATGTTAAAATGAAATTGTTGTAGATATATGTGGACCACTTCTAATGGTGATCGCTATGCAACTTCCCTTGTGTCTGTATGAACTATAGGGGTCGGTGGTTTGTGTGGATGATTGTTTCCTTCCCCAAAATTTAATGCTTCCATTGTCAACAAGCCTGCACAATGGAATACATTTATTTTTCATAAGTGGGATACTTGCAAACTGTGTCGAACAATGTCTCACTATGATATGCCATTGGATCCCCCTGTTGAGTAAGAAATTCTCCAATAGCACATTCAAAGGCATCTATCTCGATCTCAAATGGTTGTTGCAAGTCTGGAAATGTCAGCACTGGGGCATAACAAAGGCGATGTTTCAATTCTACGAACGCCTTCTGTTGAAATTCCGACCAAAATAATTTTTCACCTCCCTTGGTGACTTGACTCAAGGGCCAAGTGATATGAGAGAATCCAAACATGAACCTACAGTAGAAATTATCAAGACCCAGAAAGTTGCGAAGCTCTGTTAGAGTGGTTGGGGCTGGCCAATCCCGAATGACTTGGATCTTGGTTGGATCCACATGCACCCCCCCTTCATCAATAATGTATCCCAGATATTAAACCTGGGTCATGCCAAAAGTGCACTTCTCCAAATTGGCACACAACTTGTGTTTCCGCAGTGCTTGGAGGACGTGTCAGATGTGGTGGAGGTGCTCTTCCCAAGTCTGGCTGAAGATCAAAATGTCATCCAAGTATACCACTAAAAATAAGTTGGTGAATGGCCGCAAGATATCATCCATCCACCTCATGAAGGTTGTGGGAGCATTCGTCAACCCAAAAGGCATGACCAACCATTCAAAAAGCCCCTCCTTGGCTTTGAATGCAGTCTTCCACACATCGGAGGGTTCGATTGGTACTTGGTTATACCCAGACTTTAAGTCGATCTTGCTGAAATATTTCTCCCCTTTGAGTTGGTCTAGAAGGTCATCAATCCATGGGATCGGGTACCTATTCCAGACAGTGATCTTGTACAACACCCGATAGTCAATACAAAGTCTCCAAGCCCCATCCTTCTTTTGTACCAACATGATTGGGCTTTCACAGGGCGATGAAATTGGCTGAATGTGACCTTTCTGCAGTAGCTCTTGAATCTGCGTCTTGATTCATCCTTCTCCATAACAGAGTGCCGATAGATTGGTCCATTAGGTAGCAGTGCACCTGGGGTCCATTAGGTAGCAGTGCACCTTGTTTGGGAAATGAGCTTACTGCATTTTTTTGTAGTAACCAAAGAGATACCTGCAGGCGGTGGTACCTCTGGTATCCTGTACAACTTATTTCCCAAAGTAACAATAACAGCGCGACGCTGGGACTCATACACATCATGTCACTTCCATAAGTATGGTTGGCCTAATAATACATCAGAAACATTAAGAGGATCAATGTCACATAATACCTCATCCGTGAAGGGTTTGATGTTATAGGGAAGGCGACACTTCTGGCTGACACGGAGATCCTGTCCTTAGTGAAGCCACCTGATGGTGTATGGATGTAGGTCTGTTGTGGTCAGCAAGCCCAACCGCTTCACGACGTCTACTGAAATGAGGTTCTTTTGGCTCCCATTGTCGACAATGAACTATAGCGGGGAACCCTTTACCCACATCTAGGAGTGGAAGAGATGCTCCTCCTCCTCTAGATCTTTTGGTTCCTCCTTCTATATCTTTGCAGTGGCAACAGTGGCATTGGGATCCGCATTAATAATATGTTTCCATTTGTCATTCCCTTTGTTAGGTTCTGATTCAGAGTCGGAGCATGCATCTGATTCAGAAGCCCTCATCTTGGCCACGAGCGACTACTTGGCTCAACACTCACTTGTGTTGTGAGTGGAGCTCTTATGGAGCTCACACCACTTTCCCGTGTCCTTCTTTGGCTTCACGGTGTTGTTATTTTCTTGTGGCTTTGGTAGGTTTTATTGGGCTGCCATGCCTTGGCTTTGTCCTTTTTCCTACGGTTTGGGGGCACCTTTCTATAACTTTTTATTCACAAATCCAAAGTCTTGCTTATTCTGTTTGAATTTATGCTCAATCTTGGCAACATACCGATATGCCGTACCAAGCGAGGAGATGTCGTGGAACTCCATTTCCTCCTAAATGTATATGTGCAGACAACTCTGATACTTTAGCACCAAATTTTTCTCTGAATATTTGATACCCAACTTTGTGCGCAGGGTATGGAACAAATTCGTCAGCTCATCCACATCTTGATCCCTTTGTTGCCGCAACATGGTCCATTGTATGTACTTGTCCTCATAGCTCCCCACGAGATAGTATTGTTCCTTAATGGTGTCTCAGAAAGGATTCCAAGTGGGTACGGCTAAGAACAGAGAGGGTTTTGTCTCATCCTTTTTATCATAGTAGGTTTCCCACCAGTCCTTGACATGGGGGGTAGCTTTGAGGAGTGAAAAAATAATCTTCTCCTAGTCGAAAAATTCATGAACTGAGAAATATCCTTCTAACATATTCAACCATATATCTACGACATTTGGATCTATTTGACCCTCAAATATGGGAATGTCAAAGTTTACTTGTACCTTAAAGGGAGTCATGCCTCCAGAGTGGCTATTGGATGCATATGCGTCGTCGGTGGGCAGTCATTGAAGGATCTGGGCAAAGTTATCCATCATCGCGTTCCTTTGTTTTTTGAGGGCCTCCTCGAGAAATATTTTGATAGGATCTCCTTCTCCCTCATCTTTATTTTCATCCCCCATGGGCAGCCTTTAGGGTTTGCGAGGCTAATCTTGCAAAGGTTAAACTAGATCGAGCCCTAACTCCTTATACCCCGACCTGTTGAAAATGCAACAAGATGATGGAGCTTAGTGAAAAGAAGTAGCCTTCACTAAGTGGGCCCGCAGGCTATTTTTGGCGCAAAGTCTATTTTTAGACATATGGATCATGGTCTATGAGTTGCAGGATGCTATTTATGGATGATTGGTCAAGTTGGTAAAAATAGATGGACCTCTATTTTTAGACATTAGGCGGAATCTATTTTTAGACTGCCGGGCTAAAAATAGAACAGTCGAATATTATTAACCCTTAATAATATTTAGACTATAAACATTATCTTATCCTCTTGGAGCACTTCAGTTTGATGCTTGGATGTGGCACATGCAGCTGACAGAAGGAAATACGCTTTTCCTAAGGGTTAGTTGAGCTATTGCATTGTTGACTTCAGTTAGAACTCATGTGGCAGAGTTTGGTGGAGTTGATGAGACAGTTGGTGGAGTTGTGTTCTGTTTAACTTAGTTGAACTAGTTGTATTTAGTCTAACTGAAAAACACACTAGTGATGAGTGGTGTGAATTAATTATTAATTAATTCACTAATTATTAACTCATAAATCAACTAAAGAATACATCAGTTAACTGCAATGCATGGACAGTTCAGTGGAGACCAGTGTTAGAGGTGGGTGAAAGGGTGAGTCTACTATCAATTGTGACTATAGCTGTGCATGAGATTTTCACACACATTGATTGAGATTGCCAATGAGGATTGCGCAGTACAAGCCAGTGGGATTTGAACTTGGATCTCATCATTATTCATCTTGGATTGCGCAGTAGAGGCAGGCAGACTTGTGGAGGAGATTTGAACCTGTGACTTGTTCATCTTCCGTGCTAGTTTGTGTGTAGCATGTGAGATAGTGCTGAGAGCTGTGAGGAGCTTTGTGCTATGTATTGTTACATGTTCTCTATCATTATAATATACAGATAGTTGGGGTTTTTCAGCTATATGCTTTCCCCATTACATACTGTGTTCTATGTGTGCTTGATTATGTTTTAATCTGCGCATGAGACTGCTTCTATTTCCGCATATTGATGATCAATTGTAGAAGAGGTTATGTATTATGCATGAAGCTTAAATAGTGTGTAATCAGGATAATCTCGGTGAATAATTCAGCTATTATTCAAATTTCTACATGGTATCAGAGCTAAATTGATCATCGGATCTATTACAATGATTACAATTTATTTCAGTAAACAAAGTCTGTAAGCGGGACAGGTAGCCTCTAGATCCATCCTTTCCTTGAAAGGTAATATATCCAGTAAATGCCCCTACAGTCGATCTCTGTGCTAGAAATACTTTGTTCTCACAGATCAGAAGCGGTTGAGTTTTGAGCTGGTGGAATTCGAATTTGCAGCAGAGTTTTCTTGGTGTCGAAGTTGAAATGTCTTTCAACGGATTGCGATTGGAGTATGCCCTTGAGGGCAGCTCGAATTATATTGCATGGAAGGACGGGATGGAGGCGGTGTTAGATGACAATGAGTTGAAGGAGTTCATAGATGCTGAAGTCCCAAAGCCTACTGATGCTGCTCAAGTTGAGGCTTGGAAAAAGAAGATGGCAAAATGTCGAAGGATTTTGTTGGAGGGTGTGAAGGATCACATTGTATCCAGCCTGCATGGAAAAACTTCTCCATACTTGATGTGGAAAGAGTTGACAGATTTATTTCAAAGCAAGAGCGACCAGAGGAAGTTGGCGCTCAAGGATAAACTCAGAAACATAAAGATGGAGAAAGGCGACAGCATACCCTAGTACCTCACGAAGTTCACCTAATGCAGGGTTGAGCTGGGAAGTGTGGGGGTAACTGTCGATGAGGAGGACTTGGTGGACCTGGCTCTCCTTGGTCTTCTGAAGAGTTGGCATTCCTATCAGGACTCTGTCAATGGTCGGGAGAAATTTCCAGGATGGGAGCGACTGTGGTCGGATCTCATGCAAGAGGAGATAAGGCGGAGTACCAGGGACGGACCTTCATCAAAGGCATCTGATGAAGAAAATTGCGCTTTGGCTGCCAAAGCAAAGAAGGGGAAGAGAAGAAAGCTTCTCATTCCGGTGCGAAAGGCAAGAAAAGATATTCCACAGAAGTGCTTACCAATACCAAAGATGTGGACATTATGCCACAAATTGTGCGTAGAAGAATAGGGACAATATGCCGCCGGATCTGCAGCAGGAGGCCTTAGCCTTAAAATGGAGCCGGATTTTTCAATGATCGATGTCAGTCCTTGCGGTGATGGGGATCAAGATGGTTCTTGGACAAAGGGTGCGTCTTTTCACATGACAGGAGATCGAGATTTGTTTACTGATCTGGATGAGAAAGATCTTGGAGTGCACATCGAGATGGGCGATGATGGTAGATATAGTGCGACCGATATCGGTATCATTTCCTTTGAGAGGGAGTCTGGTAAACCCTTCGTATTGAAGGATGTGATCCATGTTCTAGGATTGAAGAAGAATCTTATCTCTGTGGCAATGTTAGAAGACAAGGGATATGATGTTGTCTTTAGTGAAGGAAAGGCTTTCCTGCGCAGTAAGGCAACTGGTGAGACCCGGAGGATAGGGGTTCGAGTTAAGAACCTTTATCAATTGTTGTGATGGCCGGCAAGAAGTAGTTCAAGGTCACATGGGGAGTCAGATGATGGGCGAGTTGTGGGCACCGGAGATTGGGCCACCTTCACCATGGAGCTTTGAAGATACTGCAACAGATTTCTACTGGGCTTCCTAAGGGTACTCTTGCGCAGTCAGATCAGTGCAAGGGGTGTACCTTGGGAAAATTTGTGAAAGCCACCTTTCATGAGAAGGATAGTCGTGCCACGACGATCCTTGAGAGAATCCACACAGACGTGTGTGGACCTTTCTCAGTAGCTTTGACAGCAAAGCACAGGTATTATGTGATATTTGTTGATGATTTTTCTCGTAAGTGCTGGATCTTCTTCGTGCAGAAGAAGAGCGAGACATACTCAAAGTTCTGTGAGTTCAAGGCACTGGTTGAGAAAGAATCTGGGAAGCAGGTGAAGGCTCTCAGGAGCGACAATGGTGGTGACTTCATCTCTGGTGAATTCAAGGACTTTTGCAGCGCGTAAGGAATTCGGAGAGAGCTTATAGCACCTCACAACCCACAAAACAGAATCGGGTTGCAGAGCTTTTGAAGAATAGAACAATCGTGGGTGCCGCACCCGCGATGTTGCATGATCAGGGCCTACCCCTTCACTTGTGGGCGGAGGCATGCAATACTGCAGTGTATGTGCAGAACTGTTGTCCTCACAAGATACTTAGCATGAGTACACCAGAGGAGGCATTTTCTGGCAAGAGGCCTGATATTTCCCATTTGAGGATTTTTGGCTCACTTGTCTACATGCATGTGACGAAGGATGGAAGGAAGAAGCTAGATCCGACCATAGAGGTTGGGATATTTGTGGGGTACACTGATATGCCCCACAACTATCATGTGTATTTTCCAGACAGTCGCAAGACTGCTGTGTGATAGGATATCAAATTTCAGGAGGAGAAAGCCATGCAGTGTTTGCTTGAGAAGGAGCCACACTTGCATGCAGATGAGGAGCTAATATTTCCTAAGGATGAGCTTCAGGATGTGGATCAGCCACAAGAGGAAGTTCATGGGTGAAAGAGACCACTCATGCAACGCCAACCATTATAGGGCGCAAGCGCACTACAGAAGTTGAGCGACTGGCTCAAGATGCAGAGAAATTTGTAGGACCACCTATAGCACAACGCAGACAGAGACAGTCACCAGACCGGTACACTGGATACATGGCTCTTGTGAGAAAATGTGTCGTGACAGAGCCATCCTCTTTCGAGGAAGCTGTGGAGGACCCCGCATGCGTAGATGCCATGGTGGAAGAGTATGATTCGATTGTCAGAAACAATGCATGGGAGATTGTCCCAAGACCGGAAGGGAAATCAGTGGTGGGTTCGAGATGGATCTACAAAGTGAAGCAGGCGGCTGACGGGAGTGTGGAGAAGTACAAGGCAATATTTTTTGCCCGAGGCTTCTCACAGATAGAGGGGATCGATTATGAGGAGACATTTGCACCTGTCGTAAGGTATTCTTCCATACGGATGATCCTAGCTCTCTCAGCGCAGATGGGGTGGCACATCCATCAGATGGATGTGAAGACTGCGTTCCTCAATGGAGTCATTGAGGAGGAGGTGTACATAGAGCAGCCCGAAGGTTTCGAGATATTCAGCAGCGATTCGCATGTGTGCAGGCTCAAGAGAGCGCTGTATGGGTTGAAACAAGCACCTCGTGCTTGGTACACACGGATAGACAGTTATTTCACCAGACTTGGATTCTCCAAGAGTGAGGCGGATCCTAACCTGTACCAAATTGTGGTGGAGGGTAAGTTGTTGATCATTGTACTTTATGTAGATGATTTGATTTTGACGGGTGATGAGCTGTTGATACTTTTATGCAAGGAGGATCTTGCTAGAGAGTTTGAGATGAAGGACTTGGGCCTCCTTCATTATTTCCTAGGATTGGAAATTTGGTAGCGTAGTGATGGACTGTTTGTTTCTCAGGGTAAGTATGCCGGGGAGATATTGGAGAAGTTCAACATGCATGACTGCAAGCCTGTTGATACTCCTCTTCCTGGTGGTTGGAGGAAGGACAATGCTACTTCAGCGGAGGTAGTGGATGCCACTGTTTATTGACATTTGGTGGGTCACTTATGTATCTGGTTAATACACAACCCGATATATGCTATGCTGTTAACCAGCTTTCACAAGCTATGGTAAAGCCTACCAAGCTCTTCTGGAAGGCAGGCAAGCATGTATTGCGTTATCTTAGAGGCACATCGGGATATGGATTGTGGTATATACAGGAGGATGAGGTGAAGCTATGTGGCTTCACGGATGCAGATTGGGCAGGGAGCCCAACGGACAGAAAGAGCACATCTGGAGGGATCTTCAGTATCGGGTCGACAGCATTTTCTTGGTACAGCAGGAAGCAGAGATCCATGGCACTCAGTTCATCAGAGGCTGAGTACATGGCAGCAAGCTTGGCTACATGCGAGGCCATATGGATGAGGAAGATCCTGGTTGGGTTGTTCGGGTCACACTTGGAGCCTACTGTGATTTATTGTGATAACCAGAGTTGCATTAAACTCTCGGCTAATCCAGTATTTCATGATAGATCCAAACACATCGACATCAGGTACCATCATATCAGATATTGTGTGCAGCGGAGAATCATGTTACTTTCATACATTCCCATGGAGGATCAGGATGCTGATATCTTGACGAAGGCGCTCACCAGGAGCAAATTCGAATACCACAGAGGTAGGATAGGGGTTGTAGATAATCCATATCTTGTTGAGAGGGAGTGTTGAAAATGCAACAAGATGATGGAGCTTAGTGAAAAGAAGTCGCCTTCACTAAGTGGGCTCGCAGGCTATTTTTGGCGCAAAGTCTATTTTTAGACTATGTCTATTTTTAGACATATGGATCATGGTCTATGAGTTGCAGGATGATATTTATGGATGATTGGTCATGTTGGTAAAAATAGATGGACCTCTATTTTTAGACATTGGGCGGAATCTATTTTTAGACTGCCAGTCTAAAAATAGATCAGTTGAATATTATTAGCTCTTAATAATATTTAGACTATAAAAATTATCTTATCCTCTTGGAGCACTTCAGTTTGATGCTTGGATGTGGCACATGCAGCTGACAGAAGGAAATACGCTTTTCCTAAGGGTTAGTTGAGCTATTGCATGGTTGACTTCAGTTAGAACTCATGTGGAAGAGTTTGGTGGAGTTGATGAGATAGTTGGTGGAGTTGTGTTCGGTTTAACTTAGTTGAACTAGTTGTATTTAGTCTAACTGATAAATACACTAGTGATGAGTGGTGTGAATTAATTATTAATTAATTCACTAATTATTAACTCATAAATCAACTAAAGAATACATCAGTTAACTGCAATGCATGGACAGTTCAGTGGAGACCAGGGTTAGAGGTGGGTGAAAGGGTGAGTCTACTATCAGTTGTGACTATGGCTGTGCATGAGATTTGCACACACATTGATTGAGATTTCCAATGAGGATTGCGCAGTACAAGCCAGGTGGATTCGAACTTGGATCTCATCATTATTCATCTTGGATTGCGTAGTAGAGGCAGGCAGACTTGTGGAGGAGATTTGAACTTGTGACTTGTTCATCTTCCGTGCTAGTTTGTGTGTAGCATGTGAGATAGTGCTGAGAGCTGTGAGGAGCTTTGTGCTATGTATTGTTACATGTTCTCTATCATTATAATATACAGATAGTTGGGGGTTTTCAGCTGTATGCTTTCCCCATTACATACTGTGTTATATGTGTGCTTGATTGTTGTTTTTAATGTGCGCATGCGACTGCTTCTAATTCCGCAAATTGATGATCAATTGTAGAAGAGGTTATGTATTATGCATGAAGCTTAAATAGTGTGTAATCAGGATAATCTCGGTGAATTATTCAGATATGTTTTTTGAGGGCCTCCTCGAGAAATGTTTTGATAGGATCTCCTTCTCCCTCATCTTTATTTTCATCCCCCATGGGTAGCCTTTAGGGTTTGCGAGGCTAATCTTGCAAAGGTTCAACTAGATCGAGCCCTAACTCCTTATACCCCGACCTCGTTGGGGACATGAAAATAAGGATTGAGAAAAAGAAGACTTCTCTTATACCACTGATCCAGATTTATGCAGGAAAGAAATAGAGTTCCCATATAACCATAAATACAAAGATGCAATGGAAATAACACTTCATTTCATTAATATCAAATAACTGAAATTTTCTTCCAGACATAATGGAAATAAACTAGCTAGGACGTTGGTAGCTTATCTCTGAGAAGAGATGTGGCAGCTACAAGCCTCTCAACTATGTTATAATGAGGCTCGAGGGTCTATTTATTATAGAGAAACAATGGAAAACCTTAAACATCCAAAAACCTAAGCCTAGGAGATGAAGCGACAAAACTATGGGCCCCGTTAGGGTAAATTGGTGTTTCAACTTCCCGGGGTCATAACTTTGGCATACTATCTCCGTTTGACACACATGATACATCGTTATAAAGATCTATTCGAGGACTACAATTACTTATCATGAATATTAATTTTTGAACAGAATCATATTTTGTAGAAAAGTGATGCCCAAAAAACGTCGTTTAGGCCCTCAAAATGGCTCCGAAAGTTCAGGACCCGAAAAACTGCTAAAAATAGTAAGTTGTGCCAAAACTGAAAAACTGAAAGAGACAATGGTGGGGCCCCAAGTGGAATAAGCCGGTGGCCACCAATATCCACCTGGATCATTTGACCTTCTTTATTTTTTCGTCGTCAACATCTATTCTAGAAGCATTTTGTTTCCCTTTTCTCTTATTGTTATTATCCATGTTAGGACAATCTCCCTTGAAATGTTCATATTCCATATTTGCTGCATCATCTTCTGGTTCAACAACCTTTCCTTTCACAATGTCCAAAACCATATTCTTGGCAAGAAGAATATTTATTCTAACTTTATAAAATTAAATGCTCCTTCTAGATTGTTTTCAGATTTCATAGAGCATAGAAACCAATCTACTAGAAGAACTTGAATGAAATGCTCTTTAGGGTTTAGTCAAGGTGATCTCAATTTTCCCTTCTTCCTTCACTAAAACTATGACACCATGTTGATTGTCTTAGTGCAATTAGTGTTAGAAAAATATTTTTGAAATTTTGATAATTACTTTTGATGTAGATTTTCTTTTAAATTATTCCAATATATCATTAAAAAATTATACTTCATAAATTCAACCATAAAGAATAGTGGAACATTAGAGATTAGAATACACAAAATATGACAAGATTTACCCTTAGCAAAACCCACAAATGGGAAAAATCGAACAACATTTTTGGAGTAGAGAAATTCTTCCTGTTTAACAAGAAATACGCCTAGACCTATGATAAAAACATGGCCTTCTCCTCTAAGTAAAGTCACCAAATCAGATCGAGTAATTCGCTCCACTGATCTGCCTAAAAAATTGAACCTTCTATGTCAACTTCAGAAACTAAGCTTTATATGACTACTTGAAAAACTAAGCTTTTTGTGACAAAAACTACACTTTTGGCGACTGCTTTAGAAACTCAACTTTCGGTGACAAAAACTATGTTTTCTATTATTGCTTCAAAAACTCGGATTTCTGCAATTTATTTAGAAACTCAATTTTCTACAACTTCTTCAGACACTGAGCTTTCTGTAACAAAAATTGCCCAAAAAATAAGTGAACCAAAAAAGAGAGAAATTGTCCACATGTGCAAACTACAGAAGGAACAATGTAAACTTTGAAACAAGAACTGAAACGAGTACCCAGTTTTTTGAGGTAGCAAAAAAGTAATCTGATTTTGAAAAGTGTTCATCTAGAATACATTTTTTTGGAGCATATTTTTGGCACTTAAATTTTCTTCTGTATCAAGTATAATTTTTTTTTTTAAATGTTAGTGATTTTCATGTTGTTTTTGAAAATTTTTTATGCAACATTGACCCCTTTTTTAGAGAGTATATTTTTGACACTTTAAATTTTCTAATGTATTAAGTGTGATATTTTTTTTTAAATGTTGAAGATTTTCATGCATATTTTGAAAAGCATCAACCTTTATTTTCTTAAAGACATTTTTTACACTTCCAATGTTCTTTTATATATATATATATATATATATATATATATATTAAATGTTGATTATTTAACAGTTTTTCATGTTGTCTTATGTCTCTCAGTGTTTTTCGTCCTAGGATATTATTTTTTTAGGGTTTTCCAAACATGTGTTTTTTTGTTTTTCTTTGCAATTTTTTTTTATAATGAAATTTATAATTAACATTAAAAATCTGTAAAAAATAAAAAATTAAAATTATATATAAAATGACAAAAAAAACATTAAAAATGTACCCAAAAACAAGATTAACTTTAAAAACATTAAAAATTAAAAAACAAAACAAAACATAGAGGTTAAAAAAACTATAATAAATAAATAAAAATACAAAAAATATTTCAAAACAAACATAATTAAAAAAAAAAAAACCAATTTTAGATAATTTAGAAAAATAAATTAAAAAACCATAATAAAAATTTAAAAAAACATAAAAATTAAATTAAAACTATAAAAAATTAAAAAAATAAATTTAATTAAAAGAAAAAACCATAGTTAAAAATAAAATAAAAATTGTAAAAAAGATAATTAAAGACAAACATAAAAAATTAAAATTAAAAAATTGGCAAAACATAATTAAAAAAAAACATAAGTAAAAGTAAAATTAAAAAAAAAAAATTAACCTCGTCCAGCCCAAGGCCACTGGGCTGGGCCGCCGTGGGAGCCACGCACGCAGCTCCCATGGTCGCCCTACTGCACGGGTGACAAGGTCAATTCTCAGAATCAGCCTTGTTTCCCGTGGACGCTTGGTTATGGAAGCCGTGCACGAACGATACTCAGAATCAACCTTGCCGATCATGGTTGATCGATCGTCGGTCACGACCGATTCTATTTTTTTTTTAACCTTCTAATTGTTTTTTTTTCTAATTATGTGTGTTTGAAATATTTTTTGTGTTTTTATTTATTTTTTATAGTCTTTTTTATTTTTTGTTTTGTTTTTTTTATGTTCTAATATATAATATTATCTACTTATTATATATATATATATATATATATATATATATATATATATATATAATATGTACTTTTATTTACTTATAATTTTTATTTACTTAAAATATTTTTTTTGTGTTTTATTTTATTTTATGTTTTAATTTTTGTTTTCTTTTATATTTTTCATTTTTATATATTTATTTATTATTTTGTTTTATTTTATTTTTTCCTATATAGTCTCTGTCGATCATCGACTAGCAACCCAATCGCATTATGTGTCAATTTGATTGTTACTTTCAAAGTTTTCGTTGTAAAAGATCGAGTTCGCCCATGCAATGTGTCAATTTCATGGTTTATATTTAAGAATTCATTTCAATGGGTCGAGTTTGCCTATACTTTATGTCAATTTTATGGTTGTCTTTTAAATTTTTGTTGTAATGTATCAAGTTGTTTTAGGCTAAGATTTTAAAGTCATCATATTTTTAGCATTTAAAAAAGAAATTAATTGTGCAATATTGACTCTTTCATTCAGCTGTTCACTTTGAATTTTTTTTTATTCAAAACATTTTCCATAATGTCATGGTTAAAAAATTGTCAAAATTTTAAGGTTTTCCAGTGTTCCAGTGTTCCAACATCAGCGATTTTTGTTCTTAGGTTGTTTTTCATGTTTTTTTGGAGTTTTTTGGCTAGAGTTCTCGTTTTGAGTTTATAGTTCTTGTTTCAAAGTTTACATTTTTAAGAGAGAGAGAGAGATGAATTTTCATCCTCCTTGTCCTTCACTTGCTTACCCAGAAATTGTCTTGTATTTGGGAGATCAAATGCCCAAGTGGAGGAGAAAGTGATCCCTTTATATAGTGACCTATCTAGGTTGAATGGGTGTATTTTGGAGCCAGGGCCAACCTGACTTGGAGGGAAGCCGACTTGTCACTTTTGGAGCCAAAATTTACATTTCAAATATTCAAATTTTCATCATTAAAAAAGTCGCATCGAATTTGACTCAAAATAGATTTTCCTTTGGCTTAAGCATTTATAAATATGCTTTACAATGATAAATACCATTACAACAAGTGACCAAATGTACATTATGAATATAAATCATGGTTATAAATACAACAATAGTGAGCAATAAAAATATTTTTGTTAAAGGGACAAAATGCCACACATTTTGGTGCATACGTCTTTTTCTTATCCCTAAAATAATTCTCATCATGAATATTTAATGTGGAAGCTTTGATAAATGACAATCAATCTTGCATTGCTTTCTCTGTTGGATAAAATGGAACCTGAGAATCTTCTATAAGTTTATTTGCAAATTGAATTCAGGAGTAAGAATTAATATTCTTAAGTCCATCAATGGACTGCCACTTCAAAGAAGGCCTAATCATTGTTTCCTTTTTCTTGGTTCTTGGCGAGCTCGGACTTGGAGGTCCTTTCTTGCCAGTAAAACTAACACTTGGAATAAAACGAGGCAAGTAGGCTTTAATTGTCTACTTCCCAGGGTAGTCATATGTATTCCCCTGTTCAAAGTAGAGTGTATCTACTTTCAAAACATTAGAACATTCTTCAAGAGCTTCTGACACTCTAGGATTTTTGTGAATTTCTTCTGTTGCTGAAGGGATGACCTCCTTGCTATTTCCCACCTAACTTTCATGTATTAATGAAGGAAGTGCACTTAATTTCACTTCTAATGAAGCACTAGATTCAACATACAAACTATTCTCATTAATGACTAATTTGTAGTTAGGTATTGTTGTTGAGGTACAATCATTTAAACCGTCATGTTTTGAAATGATATATTTAAGAGATGCAATGCTTGCCTGAGGAAACCCTTGAGCACTAGATGAAACACTCGAAGTGTTGCATGTAAGGGAAAATTTTTCTAGGAAAAATTATGAAGTCCTCATCTAAGTCAGATTCTAAGGAAGCTACAATATCAACCCATATCTCCTCCCTGCTTACTATGGTTGAATTTTTTGATGAGCTCATTGTCTCAGTATGAAGTACATCATGATTACTTTATGATGTACAAAAATTGCACCAGATTCCTTACAACCATGCCACCCAAAATTGTTAGACATTTGAAGATGACCATGGTCCAGCTGGATGAAAATAATAGTCAAAGTGTTCAGGGAAACATGCAGCTTCAATAAAGGTGATCCATCAATTTCTGGTTGTGGAATAAGCCTCTCCATTTCTCTAACTTTATTAATAGCTTGGATGGCATGCTGAGCTTGGGGTATTTCCAAGCCTCTGAAATAGGTCGTTACCTTCAATTTTTATGCTCCTATTTGAACTTCATTAGGTGATTCTCCCTTGCCATGATTAAAGACAATATTTGTGTCTTGAGGTAACTAAATAAAAGGTTTTTTATTAAGGTCATCAACAATCAGTGATACAAACTCATTTGTTGCCAAGAACACTAGGCCATCTTTGTAACTATTTTCCCTATATTTTCCTTCAATAGATGCAACGTCCTTGATACCTTGGTCTTGGACTTCATCTTCAACTGTAGGAGTTTTCCTTTTCGATTGAGTCAATACATTTCCCATGTCTTTATCTAAATTACCATTTATCTTTTGGCTTCCTCCATATGTATTTCCAAAGCTTCAACTGCATCTAGATCCTCCAAAGATTCATTTTCCTTGGTGCCCCCCACTGTTGTCTCAACTTTATCAGTATCTTGTATTGAGTCTTCAATTATTCTTATGTCTTCAATTTTGTAATTACCTTTTCCTTTCTCTTTTTTCGCCTCTACTTTAGTTTGTTCCAATATTATGGCATAGATCCTGTAAAACCCCATTGTTTTGCATTCATCCCTTAATTTAAAAACTCCAAAAAAGAGAGAGATGATTTAATATCACATCCCAATGATTGGTACGCCTTCCAATTTGTTGTAAGCAACTCCTCTTCTGTTTTAATCATGTTATGTCCCTTTGATGCATTGTCCAAGAATTTGGGCATGGTGGGTGTAGTGGCTTTTCCATGTAATTGAGTATGGCTCTGATCTCCCAATGTGGTATTGGTAAATTTCCTTTCCATGTCCAATATAAATTGTTGCATCCTCATCATTTTTTTTATCCTTTGTTGCATCCTGATCATCTCAAACATGATGCTATATTTTAATTTTTCTCCAGCTCCCATGGTTCTTTTAGATTCTTATTATGGCATTACTTGGCGTTAGTTCCCACAACTATACATGAGTATGCTCTGATACCACTATAATGTACCCTTTTTAAAATATGCAAATTTTCTTCAAAAAAATATTAAAAAAAAACCCTGAGAGATTTTAACAAATGGTTAGTGGACAAAACTTTAAGAAAACAATTTACAAACCAAATAATTGCACATTCACAATAGTAATTATGGAGGGGTAAATAAAATATTTATTATTAACTGAAAGAGAGATATGTAATACAATGACAAATATAAGAACTAGAGTACAACTCCAACAATAGATAAGCTCAACCCCACAAGATAATATACTTTGGCACTAATGAATAAATGGGACTAAAATGAAATAAGAACACGAACTTCTTCAGCTAATGATGTTGGCTCATTCAATAAACAAAATTAGCCCACAAATACAAGCTCATCCTCAAGTTGAAGTTGGATATCCAATATGTAATCAACGTCCAAAAATTGTTGGAATTGAACCTAACTAAGGGAAAAACTCGGCCTTCAAAACTGGCATTGTCTCAACAAGAAACTCACCCAAAAATATGTTAAACTCAACCCTTACTTATGAATCGAAGAATCATGCCTATAATTGATAAAATTGGCCTCCTTAGAAAAGGAAGTTGGCCCTCCAAATATGAATATATCAACCACTAACCCACAAATGTAATGTTCAACCACCAAAATAATCAAATGTTGGTCAAGGAATTGATAATTTTTTCCTCTAAAATTGCAAGAATAATTCAAGCCTGTAGGTGATGAAATTTGGCCTCCCTTCTTAAGTTAATATACAACCACAACAACCCTTATAAACCAACCTCTGAAATGTTGATCTAAACCTCTGGAATTACCTAGCATATGAAATAAGGTGAAATTCAGCCTCCAAGTAAGGGTCTCAAACTACTAATAAAATAATATAAAATTGGTCCACTTTTTGAAGATGAATTCACCCTCCAAAATAGAAAGAAACTTGTCCCTATAAGAATAATTTGACCATCCAAAATAATCAATAATGTGACAATAAACTTGCCCAGAATTTGACCTCAGAAGTAGGAGGTAATTTGACCCCAGAAAAAAAGTTAATTAACCCTGCTAAGGAAATAATCTCAATCTCCAAAATGATAACTCAAGAACATGTTAAATTTTAGGTCTAGATTGTTCTCTATTGTAGATAATCTCCTTTTCAAACTCTTTCAACATTATTACAATCAACCCATAACATCATTTCATCATTATTAGCAATTATGTAGAGAGAAAAATAACAACAACAATGCAGCAGAATAATAAAGAACAACATGCATAATATAGACACCAAGATTTAGGTTAGAGACCAGGGGAAAACCCCACAAAGGGGAAAATCCAACGAGATGTTTCTTCTATTAGATATGCATAATTTTTCCAGTTGATATACAAAGTAAAATAAAAATGAGATACATTAGGCCTCCTAGGGCCAACCCAAGTCAGAGACTAGGGAAAAACCCCAAGATTTAGGTTAGAGACCAGGAAAAAACCCCACAAAGGGGAAAATCCAACCAGATGTTTCTTCTATTAGATATGCATAATTTTTCCAGTTGATATACAAAGTAAAATAAAAATGATGTACATTAGGCCTCCTAGGGCCAACCCAAGTCAGTTCACAACTATGTTGTGAAAAAAATTATCTGATCTCAAATAATCTAACAAGTCCAAGGCAACTATTATCATATCAATTTTACATAAAATATGAGGATCACTATTATGAAGTTCAAGGTCATTTTTATGTCATCTATCAAATTCATTTCTATCTTTGCCATGTCATTCATTAAGGTCACTTTTATCTTTACCATGTCATTCATCAAGGTCACTATTATCCTTTCCATGTCATTCATCAAGATATTTGCCTCACAACAAGGCTACTACGATACATATGGATCATTTTCCTATATCAAAGTAATTGTATTAAGGTCACTGACATATCTAGGGTTACTATCAACTAGGGTATGTTTATTATTTTCATCAAAATCACTGTCAACAATAGTATGATATTACAGTCATTAAAGGACATTCATCCTAGCCTGATATGGCATCACATACAAGGGAATGTAGATTATTAATATATTTCCATGTCACTGTAATATATATCTAGGCCACTTTCATTATTATTGCTATGAAGGTCAAACTAATAATCAAGGGTTGTAATCATGAAGTCCATACAATAAGTTGACTTTCATATATCATCACTTTGTTTCCAAGCCTCCAAATAAATCATAGAGATCAATGGATTACATCAATGAACCACCGAGATTGATTATATATCACAAAGATTCAATATTGATTTGTACAAATAGTGCAAGGCCCATGCGTTACTCAGAAATTCAATGTGATCCATAACATTGTGAACCTATGTGATATAATGTGAATCATGTAAATAGTGCAAGCCATTGTGCATTGTAAGCCATAGAAAGGAACAAGTCATGGGAAACGAGCCATAAAAATAAATTCGAACCACATAGATATAGATCTGCCCCACTATCATATAGTAAAGCAATGCCACCAATAGGAGTGATTCCACATATATATCATGCCACAGAATTGTCAGCCACTTTAATTTGATGCCAATACAATTCAATGCTCCAGAGTGTACCGATGCCATTGTAAATATATGAGAAAACCTTTTGTGATGAATAAAATCCATCGAGCCACTATCACAGATGGTAATTATGTGCCACAGAGAGGATATCAAGCCTATGTAATATTGGTATGGAATGGGAAAGTCAAAGGAGAGGGATTACTGGTGAAAGCTGTGTACGAGAACATGATTAAAAACTGTCACCAGACCCTATACTGCTGCCTTTTTATGTTGCTTGGCATCTTAGAATTCCTACAAATATTATACTATTTGAAAGGCTTTTATGGAAAAATAAAATATTAATATGGGAGGTATTATGAAATTGGGGCTTTTATGGCCCTATAAGATGTTGTCCTTCAGCATGAGGAGACTTCTTCTCATCTTTTCTTCACGTGTTCTTTCTCATTTTAAATTTGGCAGAATTTTACTGGGCTTATTGGTAATTTGTCTTGGCGCCCATCTGACTGGATTTAAGCTATAAAATCATGGGCTGGAACAAGGTTCCCTCATAATTCAATACCTTTCTATGTTTTTTGGGAAATATGGAATGCTCGGAATTGATGCATATTTGAAAATGTGCCTCCTCATCTCACCAAGATTAAAAAGGACATATATACATGGATAAATGTGAAACCTTGCCTGCTTCCTGCTATAAAGGATCTTTCATGGAGGATCCGGGCACACCATATTATGCTCTCGGCTTTATACTTTGATGGTGCATGCAAGGACAAAATATGTAGTTGTGGGGCCTGGATTAGGCTTGAAAATAATGATCGTTATCAAATTAATTGGAATGGAGGTTTAGGCACAAACAATAAGGGTGAAATTATGGCTTTATGGAGTGGGCTTCACATTGCTTTTCATCTAAACCTCCCGTCTATAAATATATATGGTGATTCGAAGATCACAATCAATGGTATCAGTGGCAAAATTGAAATGCAAATTAATAATTGTGTTGGATGAGTTCAAAGGATCAGGTATCTATTGGGGAAGTTTCATGCATACAGCATACAACACATATATAGGTAAAATAATACTCGGGCTGACTTTCTCTCAAAAAGAGGGTTGTGTTAGGGTTCCGTGATTTGGCTGATTGGCAAGCCAAATGACAGTGTAACATCAAACCATTCTTTGGAGCCCAAGGACCTAGCCTTCCTGGACTCAGAGAGGGATCTCTCTATTTGTGTAAGGGATATTTGTGTGTTTGCTTATTGTGTTCTTGATATTAGGCTAGTTATGAAGTAGGTTTTTGGTTTTGGTTTTTTAGGTTGTGAGGGATGAACCGATCAAAGACTAAAATAGGTAAAAATATGTCAGATTAACTGGGCTATGGGGTCGAAAAGGTCTAGAAGGCTTTCGGATGGTGATACAAGGTTGTTGAAGGGCTGATTTGATTCGAGGTAAAATGGATCTTTGGGTAAAATTGAGTGAGATGGATACTAAATTTGTGAGTAACAAAGGATTTCAAGCATAAATAGTTTAATAGCTGACATAAACATGGTAGGGCTAACCATTAATCATGAGAAATGTAACTATAAGCTGATCAATGCATAGAAATAAACATTCAAGCCTTGCATAGAGATATATGACGCTCTAACTTTAGGAAATGTCTATCAGACTTTGGGGAAATACATTTAAGACAGACAAACAACTCAAATCACTATGAAGGAACGCCTAAACATAGTGTTTCAAGCTATTGGGCACTTTTAAAACAAGATTTGCATAGTTTTAGGGAAAGGGCAAGATCAGTAAAAGACCTCTTTGGTTCAACAAATGACAATCTAATCAATCAAAGAGAGGTTTCATTGGTGGAGCTATGGCTAGCCATGAGTAAGTAGGGCATACCGTGAATCATACTTAGCATGCATAAAACCATAAATGAAACAAGTAAACAATATTCTTCAGTTATCAAAGAGCAATCAAGGATTCTTTAATAAGACTAAGAATGAAGAAAACATAGAAGCTATAAAGAAACAGGAAACTTGAGGTGCCTCCAAGGGCATGTCTCAAATCTATTCTCTACTGTCTTATAGCAAGCAAGAACATGGAATTATGAATGAAAACTAAGAAACAAAACACAGAGAGAGACACTATACCATTCTACCAAGTCATGGAATCCAACAACAACCCTCTTTCATCATCCAAAGGCACTCAAGAAACTCTCCAAACGCATGAGAAAAGTATTTATTGCAAGCTTGTATAACCATATATTGCTTCTTTTCATCAAGTTCAGCCTTGTTTACAATGAAAGCCTTTGGAATATATAGGCCAAAGTGAGGAAAACATCTTAGTTCAACTTGCAATCTCATTGGCCTATCCAAAATATCTGATTTTGTCCTTGAGGCTTTGCAAAGCCCAAGGCACAAAATATCTAATAAAATATCTCAAAAATGCTAAAAAAGGGAAATATATTGACTTTTCATAACTAACCATGTACAAAAATAGCTAAACGCACATGAGGAAAAGTCACTTTTGAAAGGTTCAATTTTTACAAAAATACTCAATAAATATATCAGCAGAAAGTCCTGTGACTTGCCGACAAATTTTGGAGGCCTTCCCGATGTTGAAACGAGGCCCGTGATGGCTCGTTGGAAATACCTGAGTGTCTATTTTCTGAAAATTCTTAGTTTTCTCCAAACTGACCATTGGAAGTCCTCCAAAAACAGAAATGTGTGTAAAAACCCAAAAAATAGGCAAATTTGGGGAAGAAAATGATCTTCAATTGATCTGAAAATCGCTGAGTATATGCCCCTGAAATTATGGCATCCAATGTTACCATTTTCATCCTTTGAGGATGCCCCAAACTGAAATGGCGATGAGCGTGAGTTTTAGCCAAAAACCCAAAAAATGACAAAAAACCAAAATTTGTCGAATTTCACCCAATTTTGGTGAGCATGACCCTCAAGGATTTTCAGAAACATGCTGTGAAGCTGAGGCCAAAATTTGGAGCTTTGAGGTGTCTTTCCTCAATTTTGGTGTCGGGCGCTTCCTTTTAGCCTCCTTGATTTTTTCCTGAGTGGCCTTCAATTTCCGCTGGGCAAACTGATTGAGTTTCTTATAATGCCTGGTCATCCTCCGTTGAAGGTCCAAGTCTCTATTTTCCTTCTCCAACTTCTTTTCCAAGTGATCATTAACCCTCTCAAGCCATTCTTCTCAATTTTTCTCTATCTCTTGTGTGAACAATGTAGTGAGAGGGGTAGATTGGAGAAGGGCAGCTTCTTCTTCCTTTTTTTTCTCAAGGGCTCTTTTGAGCCCCATGGTTCTTGGCCTCTTTCTTTTGGGTTGATCTTCATCTTCGTTTTCATCGAACTCACCCATGAGTTCTTCCAATCTCACTTGTGCTTTAGAGGCCTTTTTTTTGTATTTGATGGCCCGTGTCTCATATACTGCCATATGGACACTCATCTGTCTGTTTTGAATTTGCAAAAAGTGATTGAAGTTTCTAGCCCTCTCGATATCAGTCCTCAAAGCATCAATTTGGTTTTATCTATTGATCAAGAGATTTTCTAAGATCTGGGCTTCATTGTCGCTATTATCACTTTGGATTTGAATGATGTTGAATTCTCTTTCCTTTTCATGACTGCTTTCTTCTTTCTTATTTCCTTTGCTTTGGGTGGCTCTTTTAGTCTTCCTCCTCTTGGGCAATTAGACAATGGGCTTCTTGGGAAATTTCCGCTTGCTTCGGAGGGCCCAAGTGACATTTGGAGTTACAGCTTTAGGCACCCTTTTCCTTGATATCCATGGCTTAGCCACTTTTGGAGAAGAGAGCATGGCCCCTTGCCTAGGAGAGGCAACTAAAACATTCTCCATTGGCTCTTTACCCTTGCTACTTTGCTCATCATTCTTGCCATTGTCTTGGATTTCTTCATGGATGCCTTGACTCTCCTTTTGCATTTATTTTGAGGGTTGTCCTCCTCACTGTGTTGCACCTTTTCATCATGTTGTTGTTCTTTTTCATGAGGCTTTTGTTCATCATCATGTGGCTGCCTCTGTTCATCAGGCTGCACCTGTTCATCATCATGCTGCTCATTATGCTGCAACTGTTCATCATCATGCTGCTCATCATCATCTTCCTCTTCATCATGCCCTTCTTCCCCTTGCTTCTCTGCCTCACTATGCTCTTTTTCCCCTTGCTACCTTGTTTCATCATGATGTTGCTCATCATCATCTTCCTCCTCTTACTCATGCTCTTCTTCCTCATCATGCTCTTTTTCTTGTTCAATGGGAAATTTGAGCTTCTTGGGAATGGGCTTGCTTGAAGAAGGCGAAGGATGGTGATTGGAAGGTGAAGGAGATGTATGGAATGAAGGGACAGTGGCAAAATCCGGATGTGTAATGAAAGTATCCCAAGAGGCTTCCTTCTTCTCAAGCTGATGAAGAATGATAACCTTGATGAGGGAATGATGGAAGAGGCAGGCTATCTGCTGAGAAGGAGGTTTTTTCTGAATAGTGGAGGCCATTTTCTCAATACTTATGGCCCTCGTGAAATGCATGAGCAATCAGATATGATAGGCATAGACTCAGGAGAATCTTCCCTCACAAGTGAAGTATTTCATGATTATCTTCATCAGGGGGCGTAACTAGTCAATAGATATGAGAAGGAAAAAATGGATGGACATGAATTTCTATGCTCAGGCTTCAGAAAAGGCTTGTATTGTTTTGAGTTCAGGTGGCTTTGTTTAAACCACTTCTCCCCGACATAAGAGATTTTGGTGGCCTTGGAAATGGACCTTGGAGACAATTTGAAATCTAGGCCTGCCAGCTGAAAGTGCTTCTCTTGAAACCTCAAAGCACAAAGATTTTTCAAAGGGGAATAGCTCTTCACCTCTTACACTCTTTGAAATAAATCTAGACACCCAACCTCATGGAAGTTAAATAGGACTGATGGATGAGCATTTACCTCTTCAGTGGAAACAGGCTCAAACCTCCTGTGAAGGCCACTCCTACTGTCTTGCCTGGGATGCATTTTGTTTTGAATGTTCTTTGCAATACCAAGCTGTCTCAAACGGCCTTTGGAATTTTTTTCTAAACCACACCTCTATCCTCCTTGTCAGTCACAGTTTGCCTTCTTTGATGCCAATCAAAAAAAAAAATTCAAATGAAAAGAAAATAGTCAATTTGATTACTGTGCTTGGGCAAGGTATTTGAAAAGAGGTATCTGTGGATTTTTTGTTATAACAGAGATCTCCTTGTGTTTTGACAGAAGCAAGACACCCTTCCCCACACAAAACTCTTCTTGTTATTCACTGTTTCCTTACAAAGATAAGACAAAACAACTCTCAACTGAATTTGAAAAACTTCTCACACACTCTGCTTTTAGGGTTTATAGAGGCTGCACAGATTTTCCTGTCTCATCACAGAGAGGACCTTTTTCAAAATGACAAGGCATTCAACTTATGATTAATGTTTTCAATTTACAAACACTGTTTTCACCTTACAAACCGCTTTCACCTGAGATTTTGCAGACAGAGGTAAATTTTGTTTTATCTGTGGGCTATGACTATTCTTAAAGGCAGTAAGGGTCCTTTAAGTTTGTTTTAAAGCATCCACCTATAATTGTAAAGGCGTGTGATAGTCATAGAAACCAAAGAAACTTTGAGTTTGTTCAAAAACACTGCCCTCTAACCATTGTCTCCCTCTTATGCTCTTTATATGACAAACTGCCTTTTCAAAACCATTGTTTAAAACACTGTTTAAACTGAGTTGAGACCCCCTAAGCACAAGAAAGTTTTCTCCATCTTTGACAGGGACTTTGTCTCCTTAACACTAACTTATCTCATAGTTTTTATATGATGAAATGGTTTTTAGAACATCTGTTTCTTTTTGGAGAAAAACATAACAAACCACCTGTTCAAAAATCGAAAATTACCACGAGTTAATGAAAAATACCTCAAATATCCTTCACCAACCTTGGTTTGATCATTTGGGAGGCTTTCAGGGCTTCTTGGAAGGTGAAAAAGAGGTGCGGCATGTTCAGATGGAAGAGCGCTGCGCAGTGTGAGCTGTCGGGTTGGCCTTCGGGCAATGGTGACCAGTGCTACAGGTGCGCCGCGCGACAATGTAACGCTTGTGTATTTTCTCCGCTGAACGTGCCACGCGCTTTTCCAGGCGCACCGCACAAGCTTTAAGCCTCTTAAAACTCTACAAATGGATCCAAATTTTTTGCTTGGTCTGGTGAACAGCCAGGGGAGATGTCACTTGCATTTTGAATTTGCAAAATAGGCCTTGCAACAGTCTCTTACTCCTTTTATAGTCAAAAAACCCAACACCCTTTGAAATTTTCTTTGTGAGGGTTTTGGAGGTTTTTGAAAAGGCTTTTGGTTTTAAACAAAAAATGAAGCACGAATTTATACTTTTTAAGACCTCTTTGCTCCTTTGAAACAGGAATTTCTCTTGGAACCTCATAAAAAACCTTTCACCTGAGAATACTCATTAACATGAGACTATTGCTTAACGTTTGAAACTTTTTGAAAAAAAACTCTTCTGCCTTTTGTGAGGGAGGCCATTTTCAAGTTTACACACCAACTGTTATGGTGTTTGATGGTTTATCATGTCCATTGTATAGGCTCAACAGCAAGGGTTTATAAAATTTCTCTTCAGGAATCAAAAACAAAAATATCCACATAGGCTTATGTGTGCCAATGACAACAATCAACAACTATAAGAACCTGCCCATCCTCCCCTTCACAAGTGTAGTAATAAAACTACTCTTGGTCTATGTCAATAACTTGCAAGTCTGGTATTTTAGGATGGGTAATTTATCTCTTTTATTTGAAACTCATTTGAAAATGTAAGTGAAAAAGCTCTGCTACAAATAGTTTCCACCATCAAGGCAAATGACTAACCTTGGATTGCTAAAGTAATCCATTCTTCAACTTTTACGGAGATATAGTAGGGGATGATGAGCTGAAGTTGAAATGTAAACATGGGAAGGCTATCCCTTTTTTCCTCTGTGAAGGAGTTATGTAAGAATAGTGAATTTTCATTCATTTCACCATTTTTGAGAGCAGTCCCTTTTGAAATTTTTGCCATACTGAAATACATGTTTTTCATCCTCAAACAATGGTGAGCCTTCTACTTGTTTGTGAGGGAGGCCTATGTTTGAAAAATGCCTGGGCTCTTTTCAACCCCTATTTTAACCAGATGAATAATATCCATGAACAACTGTTAGTGGTTTTCTTTGTATTTATTAGCAGGAGTCAGTTTAAAACCAGGATTGTTTTACTTCCTTGGCCATTTTCTTAACAACATTTCTTCATTCATAATCGTCCAATTAGCTTCATACTACCCTTAAAATCTTCCTTTCAGTCAGTAAAAACCTTATAATCAATCTTTGAGACACTACTGTGTTAGTGGTTTTCATCTATGGGAGAACAAGGTGTACAACAAGTTTCTAAAGCTAATTGCAGCATTGTTAGCCTTGTGCCCTTAAATGAAGCCATAACTCTATTCCTGGCCCTCTGCTTTTTAGATGAAGGAGGCCTTTATCACATTGCCAAACCCTCTGCTTGTAAAATGAAGGAGGTTTTCAGGAAATGACCTAACCATCTGCTCATGTAAGAAGGAGGTTTTCTCAGTTTTTCAACCCTATGCTCGTGTATGGAGGAGGTTTTCTCATTCTTTCAACCCTCTGCTCATGTATGGAGGAGGCTTTCTCAGTATTTCAACCCTCTGCTCATGTATGGAGGAGTTTTTCTCAATGATGCCATTTCATCAGCTTTTAAACAGTGTTATCTTTCCTTTCACTGCCTATTCATGCTTAAGCAAATAAAAGTGACAAAAAGACAATATGCCATGAAGGGAATTTCTATTAGACATATAATCCTGCTGTTAAAATACCTTTATGCATTTTTAGACAATTAGAGGCAGCCTGGCCAGTATCTGCAGAGCATTTCTTGTCATTTATAATTCACTAACCTTTGACTGTGTTTGCAGGAGCTTAATGAAATAACTCATTTGTCCAGTACTTGCATCCCAGGCTCAAAACCACATGAGAAGAAGTTGTCTTCTCATGTTGAATTTAATAATGTCTTCTGGAACACTGGTACACTTCTGCTCTTGAAAGATCCATTGAAAAACTGTAAATCCACCTAATATTAGTTTGACCTATGGCATATGCACTGTTGAGACATCAAGGTTTGTTAGTGGCAGGAATTAAGAGTGTAATCAAGCTTTATTTGCAGAACAGGAAGTTATCTAGGACTGGTTGGTATTAGATAGAGGTTCTTTTGGCTTTAGGATAGTTTTCCAAGGGAGAAATGCCTAAAGCGCCACTACCTAACTTAGGGGAGACTTTTTGGACAGATTTGGAGTATTCTCTTTGGAGCTGATGGGAAATTTTGTATCACTGAGGTTGGATAGGTCTTGACAATTAGGTTTTATCTCATCATGGGCTGATTGAAAAGGTTAGGAGGGAAAAAATGTTTATGGGTGTTTTCTAGCTGACAAATTTGACATATTGGAGATCAGCTGCTAGAAAACTTGGCTTTAACAACTAGTCATCATCAACAGGTGAAAAATATTGATGACTAACAATGGCTCCATTTGGGGAGGGCAGCTCCTTTTCAGGAGGTGTCTAAAATTTCAGATCTCAGTTCTTTGAAGACCAGTGCCTTAATCCATTGGCGCAAATTTCTTTCTTCCTTGATGCTATTTCTGAAAATTGATAGCATGATTAGCATCAACGACATTTCTACCTACCCCACTATATTTCCTAACATTTTTTCTTCTTTTGGGTGCATTTTGACTAGCAACCCTTTGACATAATATTTTTGAAAAATGACACTATCTAGTTCTACACTTATATCCGCCGGGAGTTCAGATTAAGCTGATGAACTCCTTTGTTTCTCTACCTATGCTAGATCGACTGTCAAGGTTAAGCTGTTTGAGAGGATTTTATTCTCTAATCTAAAACATGAAATTGAAAAATGACCAAATCAGGATTAGATGGTCTGATTTGTCATGTACTTGTGGCATGAAAGACAAGATGCACACAAATATTATTTTGCATAAACTGAAATCTAGAAAAACAAGGCTAGGATACACAATTTGTTTTTCATTCCTGCTTTCCTCTTTGGTTCTGTTTTGAGCATGCGGAACCAGTATCTTTTCCTAATATACTCTCTTTGATAATTCAAGCTTACACAATGTTGACTATCTTTTCCTCTCACTAACTTATCAGCAAATGAATTTAAAACATGTCCAATTATGATTAGGCTAGATAACTGAACAAGACATTTGAGCACTAGTAGCGGCATTTAGACTTGCGCGCTTTCAGAATAACTATTTTTTGGAACATGGGGCTTTCTTTCTATTTTTCAAACCGCCCTCTTTTTCTATTTTTCTATTGTTTTTTGAATTTTCTGTTTTTGATTTATTTTTCAAACAATGGTATATACAATGATTGAAAAAGTTTTGACTCAGAAATCTTGGAAATGGCGAAACTTAAGCATCTTATCCTCATAAGGATATCCTACCACTCTTGGTCCACTCAGCTCTTGAAAAGAAAAATTTGGAAAATTTTCTCTTTCAAGCATGACATAAGGATTCATCCATGAATCTCTAAACAACCTTGTATCTTCATGTTGTACCTCGTTATACCTCTAATTTCCACTCCTCCTTTTATTGTACATCTTTTTCAAATAATGCAAATATTCTTTGTCATTTTTGAATTATATGATGACATCATCAAGGTACATCAAAATGCAGAAATTCAGGACCGGAAACATGGATTTTAGGAGCATATTTTTGATATCCGGTGGTTTTTCAAATCTGGGTTTGAAGATGGGACTACTTCCAGCATATTTGAAAATTTCTTTGAGTTGTTCTCTTTGTAAAGGAATCATTTGGCTATAACCTAAAACATCATCTTGCAAAGACATATGATTAAAAGCACTTATCATTGGTATATCATGGTCTTGGGTAGGAAGGATAAAATTTCTGTCACAAGGGTGTGTATTAGTGCTTCTAAAATCAAAATAGATCCTATGACCAGCTATTTTATCTTTGACTATTACTGTTTGGTTCAGATTTTTGTATTTTCTTTTGTCAAAGTTGTTTCTTGGAGTGATGGCGGTGGCATAGCGTTTCTCACTATTTTATCTATATGAAGTAGTATTTTGAATAAGATTGCAAATTCTAGCAGTTCTAAGTCTTTGGTGGAGTGACAGAATGTTATCCAGTTCAAGTAACTCAGGTATATTTGGACTGCAGTCATCATATCCTTTCATAAGAAGTTTATCAGGCATTTTTTATGGATTTTGAGCTGTTATGGCTACAGTCAAGGTTTCATTTGAAAGGGTAGAGTTAAGTGATGGAAAATCCTTAAGTTATGGTAAGAACATTAAACTTCCCTGCCCCTGAGTTCCAAAGAGGTTTGTGATATGCAAGTCTTCTAATGCCTCTGTTTTGAAAAATTTTCCGGATGTTACTGCTGATGTTTTCCTAAGGTTTGAGAAATTTTCTTGATAGTACATAATGGTTTTTTCTTCTTGCTCTATCTCTGTTTCAAAAGGAACAAACTCTCTTTCCTCAAGACATAGCTACTCATGATTATGATAATTTTGAGTGTCTAGTTCATCATAGAGAACTTGGGGCAGCTGATGTGGTGGGTCTAAGTTTGTTTCAAATCCTTCTGAATCTTCTTCAATGTCCTCATCAGTGTGTAAAATGAAATAGTTCAGATCAGAATGCAAAGAGTACATCGGGATGTTATTTGGCCTTTCTTGGCTGCTGATCATATATTTCATGTGTGATTCTCGATAGAGTATTCTAGTTTGGTCAAACACAGGAATAGTGGTGTAGGACATATCAAGTTGAATATTTCCTTTAAGCTTGGCTCCCCAAGATTTGGATAAAAGCATTCCATACTTGGGAGGGATGTCTGCTACCACTATGTCCATGATCAGATATTTTGCAGGTACTTGGGCCAAACTGAAACAAATATCTTTGATTAAACCCAGACACTTGACTCTACTTGAGTCAAACAAATATAAGTCTTTATATGGTCTTGTGATTTCTAGGCCTAATCTTTCCATCACAACCTTTAGCATGAGATTATGCGAGGCCCTGGAGTCTAGCATGGCATTGTGTAAGATTTGGTCATGGATATTCAAACTGATGTAAAAGGGAAGAGTGGCTCATTCTTGGAATTTCCCTTCTATTTTTGGACCAAACAACACTTCAGGAGTTTCATCAGCTAGATTAAGGGTGTTTGCATAATTTCCTATATTCAGGACTTTTAACACTTGGGATTTATAAGAGATTTGAGCGATAAGTGCAGTGAGGGGCATGGTAATCTTTATTTTGGAAATTTCTCCCTCAAAACTGAAAGGTGCTTGTAGTTTAGACAAGTTTGCTTTAGATTTTTTAGCCATGACTTTCTCTATGTTCTGAGTTTGCTGACTTTGTTTCGGGATTTTGTTTGACGCAACCATCTCGGGAATCTTTGTGAAGGTACTAGGAGCATCTGAGCCAAGACTTGTTTGAATAGCTTTATCTTTATTTTGGTCAGTTTTCTTGACCATGATTTTGTTGTTGTCCACTACTTTTTTAAGGATGGTATCAAGGGCTCTAGAAGTGTCTGAGCTACCTTTCTTGGAGTTGTCTTTGTTTTTTCTGCTTCTAAGGTCATACTTCCTGTGAGCTTCTATTATGGCATTCTGAAAATCTATGGCAGGATCTTCGGGATCTTCATAGTTGGTTTCATCTTGATTCGGAGAGAAGAACGCTTGTTCTTCTCTTGTGAGGTAAACCTCACTCTCGTTATCAGAACCTATAAGGTTCAAATGATTTTCATCAATGGGCTCTGTATCCCTTTCATCTTCTTCCACATAATTTTCATTAAAGGGTGGCCTAATTTGTTGGTCATTTTCCCTTGGTTTGTTTTGAGGTTGTTCCCTCCTAAAATTTTGGTTCTGGTTTCTGTTTGGAGGGTTTGGCTGGTTGTCCCTAAGAGGGGTCTTTTCACTAATCTTTTCCCACATTTTGGCCATGGACCTAACCAAGTCATCTATTCTAGGATCTAAGGAAGGGGCTGAAGTGGAGACCTCATCCTGGTATGTGAATTTCCTTTCTGATCTAGTCCTAGCTCTTTTTTCTGCTAAGTTGGCTTCTACACTTATGGCCACTTTTTTCATTTCCTCTAAGGTAGGGGGGTCCTTGTCTCTTAGTTGATAAGTCATGTCTGGGTCAAAGCCTTCGGGGAAATTTTCCAAGGCTGAGCCAAGTGGAGGTTTGAAGTGAGGCGGGAGGGCGATATACACACTGTTGAACCTAGTGCAGTATCCCTGGACACTTTCCCCATTTTCCCGTTTTAGATTGTTATACTCTAACAGGATTTGAATGGGGTTCTTTTGGATTTCCCACTTGTTTATGAAGGTTTGGTAGAGCTCTAGGAGATCGTGGATGCTGTTTGGAGTTAATCTCTTAAACCATTTTTTGGGTTCTCTACCCAGGCTTTGCGCGAACATCCTCATTCTGATGGTCTCGTCCTTTATTTCCATGTATTCAAAGGCATCGCTAATCCTATATACATGTTGTTGAGCTGTGGTAGTCTCAACTCTGGTAAAGTGCGGGATTTTGGATTGATAGTAATTTTGTAAGGGAGCCAAAGCATGTGGCAACACCAAGGGTGCATGTCAGGCTGCCATGGTGGCAGCTAATGGATGATGTACAAAATGAGGGCTTGTAGGATGAGCTGAGGTGTTTTGAACAGTAGTGGTTTGGATGGGTGTGGTAGATGTACTTGGACTAGTGATCTGATTTTGAGTAGATCTGGGATGGTAGGAGCCAAAGTGATGGAGAAGCTGAAATTCGAGAGGTGTAGTAGGCGAGGCTTCTCTACTAGGACTCTGTGGCAGATCTAGGGGCTCAAGATCGTCAAAGTCTATCTTACTTTGTGACTTGCTTCTAAAAAGGGTTTTTGATGATTTTAAGTCAAATGGAGAATCTTGCAAGGCTGTGAGGTGTTCAGGTACTGATCTTGCTTTACGGATGGATCTATCGGTAGCTAAACTTCCAGTTTCAGAAGCTTGCCACAGAATCTTCTCTGGGTCATCTACTATGATAGGGGGATTTGGGTCTGGATGAGATCTGGTGTTGATTCTTTGTGAAGCCAGATTTCAAAACCAGAGTTTAGAGAGGGTGGTATTTGTGATTGTTTCGGATGGATGGCCTCTCTAGGGGTTCACTAATGTGAAGGATGGTCAAAACATAAATATGGACTAGTGGAGTTTCCAGGTGGATTTCTGTAAGAACTATGGTTCACCACCAACACTATCAAAGATGTTTACGGGAAAAATTTTTCTAGCTGTTGGTGTCCCGTTTTTTTATAGTTTGGAAAATCAAAAGACAAGGCAACATCAGAACCAATCTTTAGAGTTCCAGGATCTAGTCCTCCCTGTTCTCGGAGAGGGATCTCTCAAATATTTGTTTGCAACGGTTTATCTTGTGTGCTTAGAGTATTGGTTTTAGACTAGTTATTAAGTGTAGGTGTTTGTTTGTTTGTTTGGTTGAATTGACACAGCATAATATGAAAGGTCTAGGAAAGGTAGGTAGAAAGAGGAAGTAGTAGCTTCATTGGGAAATGGAGTCAAAAAGAGGTCATGAAAAACTTATCAATGGATATGGGATATCAGAGGGAAAATCTAATTTGGCCACAGGATCCTTTGGTTTTTGGAATGAAATGGACATCAATGATTTGGAAAGAGAAGTTTAATTCTCAACAAAGGGAATTTGAAAACACAATTTGAACCACAAAGAGCTATTTGATAGACAAGGCTAACCATGAATTCTACAAATCACACTTTTAAGCAAATAATGATTTCAAAACAACTTTTTAAAATTAAATCTAAGATTCAGGGAACGCCCTATTTCCTCAAAGATTTTATTTCAAATGACTTAGAAAACATAAAAGATTCACTGATAATTGCAGTCATAGAAGAGGGAACACCTAACACATCTATGATCACAACTATAAAGACCTTTAAGACAATTGTTTAAGCAAGGACAAAGGGAAAGATCAGAACAAACCTCCTTGGCTCACTATAAACATAAATACTTCAAAGGGAGACTTCAATAACAACCTTTAAGTGGAAGCAAACAAGCAGGGATAACCATAAATCATGCTGAAACCAACTTATTTGAACTATCATCGAAATAAACAAGCATGAGGACTAAAGAGAGAGATTAAAGACTCTAAAATACCTCAGTAGAGGAAAACATGAAACAATGAAGGATGAACAGGCCTAAGGTGCTTCCAGGAGTCATTTCTTAGCCTAAAACTTTCAACCTAATGTAGTAAGAAATTATGGAACAGAATGAACACAGGAGAAAACATTAAACAGTTCAGAATACTTCACCAACAACCAAGTTCATGGATCTAATGATAGAGCCTTCTTAGGAACAAGCATGCAACAACATCATCAAGGCTTCCAAGACTTTAGTTTCTTCTTCAACTTCAAACAAACTATGTATTATTTCAGAGAGTTTCAGTATTACAACTAGTGATCAACCAACCAACATTTTCTCATCTTCTCCAGTAGTATTTATAGGAGAATGAGGAGGTGAGATCTGATAAAATATCTCCAAAGATAATTAACACAGTCTTAATGGCTTCTCAGCCTTTGGGGGGCTCGATGAAGAAGCTTACATAGGTGTTCTATCTATATTAATGTTTTTCATTTAAGATTTAAGCTCGGTGGGAGCTCTTTTTGACTTTTGAGGCTCTGTGTTGTGTAATAGTCACTCTGTTGATATTTTTTACATTAAGTTCCTTAGTAGAAATAACTATTTGGCTGCGTTTGAGGCAAATATCTGATCTTGATCAATAACTTCGGCCTCATTTTGAATGCTTTGAGGCATAGGTGGCACTGTGGTAGCTGGGAGGAATCAATTTTCCTCAGATGTGGCGGTGGAGGCTTTCTGTCTGATGAAACATTTTTATCTCCCTTTAACTGTGTCTTAATTGGGGATTAGGCTTTTTATAAACCTTCTTAGATGTAATCCCCACAGATCTGTCTTCAATCTTCTGTTCTAGTATATTTTTGTCTTCGACACTGATACTCTTTGATTTGTGCTTGATTCACTGTGTTTGTTGGTGTGCAGGGCTGCGCAGGGGTCGTGTGGCATCAATGCCTCATGAATCATTGACGAAACATGGATTTGAATACTGCAAATGATTCCCTTTGATGAATCGAAGGCGGGAGGATCGTCACCCTCAACCTTTGAAATTTTATTCAGTATAGCAGAAAAACCATTTAAACCCTGCAAAATACAAACAACATTATAAAATCCTGCATATATAGGTTTACTGCTTCAGAAGGCGCGTGGAGAGAGCATGGCCATTGGATGGCATCATCCAACGGTCGAGATTGATTAGAGGAGGTCAAAGGAGAGGCGGAAGAAGAATTAAATCGGAATCGTTGATCGCACAAAGATCGACGGTCAGGAGCGGAGGTGAATAAATAACATGAAGGGGTCACATTATTCGGAAAAATAAAATAAAAAGTGGAGACAAAGGTTTAAAACCTTTGTTTTGGCGAAAAATGGTGGAAAAATGAGTGGGGAGTTAGGGACGAACGGGGGCCGTCAGATGAGATCGACCCACACGATCAACGGTGGAGATCGGGTACCACAAAACCTTAGAAACATGTCCCGGACTTCAAAACCTTTAATTAAACCACACTATATAATTATTTCGGGTCACCAAATAGGCTTGCTGACGTTGGGGAATTTGTGACTCGAAATTTTATGAAATCCGCCCTAAAAAGCTTATCGGGTCCGGATTGGGGCCTATCGCTGTTAGCCCAAATGTGACCCGAAAATTATATCAAATCTGCTTTATAAAATCCCCCGGGTCCGGACTTGCTGACTGTGCGGGGAAACAATGAAGACCCGCCCCAATTAAATTCTACCGCATGGACGTTGATGTGGCACTGGGGACCACCGACTGCCGCTGTGGATGAGGGGACCGGGGCGATCGTGCGTGGACCGTCGATTTGTAGATCAGATCGATGACAGAGATTCTTACATGACTGAGTCGTACCTTCGCTTATCGCATGGGCTTCTTCAGAGTGCGATCACCGTCCGATGAGCTGGCCTCAGATCGGACGATGTGCATCGATATCACGCTCACTCCACATCCGACCTTTAACGCCGAGGGAAAATGGTATCGCCATACCGCCCAAGGCCACGTGTCAGCTGGTGGCGCTAATTGCTGCCGAACGGAAAAAACCGCTTCTCTCTCAAAAGAGGTGCGATAGAAACTGCCTGGTTTTGAATAGTTAATGACTGAAAAACATTTAAAACCCAAAACTTTAATAAAAACAAAGTTTTGTGCTTTGGGGGAAGAAAATATATTTGCAATACGGCTCGGCGCCCGTCTGCGGGACCAGGGATGTATGGAAGATAATATGACTGGGGGGTTTATGCACAGGGCTAATCGGCATCAGAGATTTCAATAGAGGGAAATGACTTGCGCGTTGTGTTTCCCCCGATGCGATAAGCGCCCAAATGGCTTAGCGCCTGGTTCCAGCACCAGGGCATGTGTAGTGGAAATGGCTAAAGACTTAGCCCAAGGGGCTTAAATATAAAGAATGTGTTTTTTTATGCAATTTTCGATGTTTTTAATGGATGTTGGGGGTTTCGATAAGGCAAAGAAGGAGTCTTAAACCTCATAAAAGGGGTTTTTATGAAAAGGAAAGGGGAAAAACATGAAAATGAAAGATTTTGTGGGAAATAAAGGGATAAAAATGAGGTTAGTCTTGGAAGAGGGGGGAGGGGGGGAAATGGTGTTTGCAGCAGTATTTTTTCATGAAATCAACAGAATTTCTGAGTGTAAAATGGGCACAACAGTGAAGATTTTGGATAGAGGCATGAGGCCTTTAAGAGTATTCAAGAGCCAAAACTTTTTTAGCAGTAAAATTTGTTCCTTGAAGACTCCAAAAAAATTTTAGCCAACATTTGGTATAACAAATTTTATAGCTGGCTAACAGTGGCTCCACTTGGGGATGGTGCCTTCTTGAAGGCATCAAGAACTTCAGACTTGGATTCTCTGGGAGGCTAATCAGTGCCTTATCCATTGGGCTGCCTTCCTTTCTGTGGATGATCTTGTTTTGCTCTGAAAACATATTAGAATCCATAAAAACAATGGATCTTCATCAATACAACCTGTCTACCTACCCAATCCTACTGATCTAACATTTTTTCTTCTTTAAAGTGCACTTGGATTGGAAAACTCTTTTACAACATTTTATTCTTTTGAAAGCAGGAAATATAATCTATTTCTACTCCTTATTTCTCCATGTACTCAGATTGAACAGTTGAGCCCATATGATTCTCTACCTAATCTACCATCTGATGGGATTAAACTCTCCAACAGACTTTCATTCTCTAAATTCTACAATAGAAATTTAAAAGCATTCAAGTCAAGATTAAGATGTTTGAATTGTTGTGATCTATGGCATAAAAACAAGCTGCACATAGACATTATTTTTCACAAAATTTAAAACAAAAATGGAAGGCTTGAGATCTGAAATTTCAAAGCATTTCCTTCACCCTTTTTACAACTTTGTTTTGACTCTTGCTTGAGCTGTCTTTCCTTTGTGAACTGGTTCAGATTTTGAGCTGATTGGAACCAGATTTTTGCATATTTTGACTCAGAATTTGAGACAGATTTGAGTCATTCTCTTTCTTGGAAACTCAGGTTCAAATTTTGAGCATGTTTGAACCTTTAATTTCTATCCTAAACTATCTACTGATAAGCCAAGATTAAACAGTTTGGAAAATCGAATTCACTATCCTATCAACAAAAAATTTAAAGCTAATTAGTCAAGATTAAGCTGTTTGACTAACTAGAAGTGTGTTCTCCAGGAGTGGCATTTGAGCTTGCACACTTTCATATTTGTTTCTCTTTTCTGGTATGGGGCTATACCTTTCTTTTTTTTCAATCTGCCCTCTTTTATTTCTTTCTTTGTTTCTGTATTTTTATTTTTATAACCTTGAATGCAATGTTCAGACTATGATATTTACAATGAAAAAATAAAATGCTTTGAAACTTCTGATTCCTGGCAGAAGTAATGCTTTAGCATTCTGCCATTGACAGGACCGCCATACAGATCTTCTCCATTCAATTCTTTCAAGAAAAATGCATTGTGACCCCTTTCAGCATGAACAATATAGGGACCTTTCCACAAGTTCTCAAACTTGCCATGTTTTCCCTTCTCTTCTCTCCTTGAATCCAACTTAAGAACAATATTTCCAACTTGGAAATTTTCTGCCTTAGTTCTCTTATCAAAAAGCTTCTTCATATTTTCTTGGACCAACTGTGTTCTCTCATAAACTTCTTCACTGGTCTGCTGTAAATGGATGGTTTGATTGATTCTCCTCTGAATATCATTCTCTTCAACCTGCACTTCTTGAAGGATCTTCATGACTGGCACTCCTAATGAGGTGGGAAAGACTGGATCCATGCCATAAACTAGCTGATAGGGGGACATATTTATTGATTTCTTTGTATTTAACCTATCAACCCATAAGGCATGATCTAGTTTACTCTGCCATGATTTCTGATTTTGTTCCAACAGTTTTTTAATGATATTGATGAGGCTCTTGTTGGAAGATTTAGTTAATCCATTTCCTTGGGGATAGTAAGCAGTGGAATGGCCCAAGGTTATGCGGTATTTTTAACAAAAATCAACCATATTTTTAGATTTAAAAGAAACAACATTGTTTGTTATGATTTTTTTGGGACGACCAAATCTGGATAGGATATTTGTTTCAAGAAACTTCATAATGACAAATTCATTAGCATTCCTGGAGTGTATAGCTTCTATCCACTTGGTAAAGAAGTCAGTGGCCGTGAGGATCCACTTATGTTGAGTTGAGGAGGATGGGTGGATTTCTCCAATGAAGTCTAGACCCCATTGTTGAAAAGGTGCCTCAACTCTGATAGGATGTAAGGGTAAGGAAAGAAGTTTTCTTTTGCCATCAAAGATTCGACACTTATGGCAATACATGACCAAATTCTGAGTGTCTGGGAAAAGGGTAGGCCAATAATACCCAGATCTAAGAATTTGGTTCGCTGTGGCCTTCCAGTAGAGGTGTCCTCCACATTCTTCATCATGCAACTCATGCATGATTTTTCCTGCATCATCTTCAAGTAAACATTTAAGAAAAATTCCAACAACATTTTTCCAATATAATATCCCATCTAAGATGAAAAAACTCAAAGCTTTCTGTTTCAAAAATCTAGCTTTAGTTTTAGACAAAGAAGGAGGGGAATTTAAATATAAAAGCACATAAATAACGTCAGCATACCAAGGAGAATTAAAAAATGTTTCTTCAATAAAAGGAGCAGTAAATTCTTCTATTTCTTCCAACACATCTACCATATTCATGTCTAGTGCTTAGAAGTTAGACTCAGCCATAAGTTTTGCTAATCCTTTCCCTTTAACTAGTTTGGTGGTCCTGATTTCTAAGTCATATTCAAGAATAGTTGCAATACATTTTCCCCTTTTACCATCAGGGTCTTGACTTAGAATGTCCTTGACAACAATATGTGGAACAAAATCAATTATGTGAGAGTGTAAAATGTAGACCCTAAAGTCTTTTAAAGCTTTCACTAATGCTAAGGCTTGCTTCTCCATGATGTTATATTTGAGAGGAGCATCTCTTAAGGCCCTAATAAAGAAGGATATTGGTTTTTCTCGCCCCAAGTCATTCTTTTGAAGTAAAATTGCAGCTATTGTATGCTCAGATGCAAAAGAAAAGATGTGAAAGTCTTTGGTAAAATTTGGACTAATCAGGACTGGTGTTTGAGTAAGAGCTTGTTTGACCAGTTCGAATGATTGTTTAGCTGGTAAAGTCCATTTTACACCGACATATTTCTTAAGCATGTTTGTAATGTTTTTTAATAGCTCAACAAGATTAGGGATAAACCTCCTCAGAAAATTAATCTTTCCGATGAAAGATTGCAACTCTTTGAGGCTTCTTGGATGACTGATTTGTAATATGCCATCTATCCTTGTAGGGTCTATTTTGATTCCTTCTTCCGAAATTATATGGCCAAGAATGTTACCTTCTTGGAGACCAAAGAGTGTCTTCTTGGGATTCAATGACAAACCAAATTTCCTACATTTCTCAAAAACTTTTCTCAGGTGAATCAAATGTTCCTCATCAGTTTTTTGAGAAAACGGTTATGTCATCAAGGTAAATGATTATGAAATAGCCAATATCTTCAGAAAATGCTATGTCCATGGCCCTTTGGAAGGTGGCCCCTGCATTCATTAATCCAAAAGGAATTTTGACATAGGTGTGGTAAAAGCAGTTTTGATTTGATCACTTGGGAGCACTAACACCTGGTTGTAACCAGAGAACCCATCTAAGAGGGATATCCTTTTTGCCCCAACTACCCTTTGAAGTATATGGTCCATCTTGGGTAAGGGGTAGTTGTCTTTTAAAGAGGCTCTATTTAAATTTCTGAAGTCAATACAGAGCCTGATTTCCCCTGTTTTCTTTCTAACAGAAACTAAGTTTGATACCCACTCTGAATATCTAATTGGTACAATGATTCCAGCAGCATGCATCTTTTCAATTTCTGCCTTAACTAAAGGTAATAAAACAAGGTTTATTCTCCTTAGTTTTTGTTTAAAAGGCTTTTGATTTTCCTTCAAAGGGATTTTATGCTGGACGATGCTGGTATCATACGATTTTAGGTCCTTGTATCCCCAAGCAAAAACATCTTTAAACTCTTTAAACAGCTCTATGTATTGCAATTTTATGAGAGCTGGGAGAGTGCTGGACATTTTGATCATCTTGGGTTCTGCTAGACTGCCTATGTTATGCTCTTCTACATTTGTTTCCATGGTCTCCATTCTCGGTTCTTTGGCTACATCGTTAAAATCAAAAAGGTGTTCTAAAGGTGTGAGACCTCTTGAAATTTTATCATTTTTGCATTGTAAAACTTCCAAGTCCTCTTGGTCTGCGTTGTCAATTATCTCTGCTTCAAAATGATTCTCATAATGATTTATATCAGCAGAAAATGTCATTTCAACTTCTGGGATTTGTTCAATATACAAACAATTTTCTTTATGGCTGGATTCTGATATTGGTATGTCAAAATCGTTTTCTGATTTTAAGAAATCATCTATGTGTTTTTCAGAGTCAAACACTTGCCAGTGATCTTCGTTATCAGGCATAGTGGGCCTGTGTTTTACCTTTACGCTAGGCTGTTCATTTATCTCAGGTATTTGGCAATTGCTGGCATTGAAGGCGAGTTCATTTGCTAGATGATTCAATGCTCTAGGAATGAAAATAAGTTCATATTTTTCAAAGGTTTTCAATAAATCAAGGGCAACGTTCTGATATTCCCTGAGCCTTGGATTCCTAGCAGAGTATTCTCCTTTGATTTGTCTTATGATAAGTTCAGAATCTCCTAAGATTGATATCCTTTGGGCTTCTAATTGTTTAAGAAATTTTAAGCCTAGGAGAAGTGCTTCATACTCAGCAATATTGTTAGTGCACGGGAAATCTAACTTATATGAAAAACTCTGATTCGTATTTTGAATCCAAACACCTACCCCTGCACTTGTTTTATTACAGGATCCATCAAATTTATTGTCCAAAGTACATTTGCTTCATTTCCATTTTCTTGTTGCTGTTGATTGTCAATGTTTTGAATCTGATTCGAAGGAAAATTTGATTTTTCTAGTGAGCTGATTGGGTTTATGTTTTCCTTATCTTGTTGAGTGATTTCATCTTTGTTACATAAGATAAAGGAATCTAAACTCGATTGAATAGAATAGATTGGAGAGTTGTTTGGTTTGTCTATGTTTCTCACCATGTACTTCATGTGAGATTCCCTGTATAGTCTTCTGTTTTGGTTAAAAACGGGAATGGTGGCATAAGACATGTCCATTTGAAGGCTTCCCTGAATTTTGGCTCCCCAAGATCTTAATAAGAGCATGCCATACTTAGGGGGAATGTCAGCTACAACTATGTCCATGACTAAACTCTTAGCAGGGATTTGGGATAAGTTAACACACAAATCTTTGATTAAACCCAAACATTTGACTCTGCTTGAGTCAAAGGAATACAAGTCTTTGTATGGTTTAGTAATTTCTAAGCCTAAGCTTTCCATTACCACCTTGGGAATTAGATTGTGTGAAGCTCCTGAATCTAACATGGCATTGTGTAAATTTTTCTCATGTATGTTCAAGCTAACATAGAAGGGAGGGACATCCCCTTCTTGGTATTTTCCTTCAACTTCTGGACCAAACAATAACTTAGGCTTGTCATCTGTCAAATTCAAGGTGTCAGTATCACCTCCTAAGTTCAAAGCTTTCAAAACTTGGTTTTTGTACACTTCTTGGGTTACTAGTTCAGCTAGGGGAACGGTAATTTTTATCTTAGCAATCTCTCCCTCAAGGCTAAAAGGAAAAATTGACTTGTTCATATTTACATCTTTTTTTTCAATTGAATTCTTTTCAGCAATTTTGATTTTCTAAACCTTGTTTGGATTGGTAATTGGGACATTTTTAGAAGGACCACTAGCTGAAGTGCTAGGGGTACTCTGTTCAAAATTTGGCTGGACACTTTTGTCTTTGTTTATGTCTAGTTTCCTGGTCAAAATGTTGGTTTTTTCTACTATCTTTTTGGGCTGAGTTTCTGTGTTTTTCTTGATAGCAGTATTAGTGTTCTTATCCTTCTAATTATCTATGTTCCCCTTGCTCCTAAGATCGTATTGTTTATGCACCTCCATGATTGCATTTTCAAAACCCAATATATAGTCATCAGAATCTTCATAGGTGTTTGTATTTTGATCATAAGAGAAGAAACTTTGTTCTTCCTCAGTGAGGAAAACATCATCCCCACTGTCTGATCCAATCAAGTTTACATGAGATTCTCCCAGCCTTTCCAACTCCCTATCCTCCTCATATTGATCTACATAGATCTGTTGGAAGGCAGGTCTAATCTGTTGGTTGTTTTCCTTTTGCTTATCTTGATTGTTTTCTCTTCTATTATTCTGATTTCTATTTCTGTTTTGGTTATTTTGAGATTCTCTTGGTGGCACTCTCTCATTCAAATTGATCTTTTCAAGCATCCTCTCCATCACCTTCACTAGGTTGTCAATTTTTGTGTCTGAAGTTGAGGTTGAGGGTAGTATGTCATCTTTATAAGTTACCCTCTTCTCTAATCTTAACCTATTTCTTTTTTCAATTATGTTTGTTTCTACGCTCACAACTCCTTTCTGCATGTCTTCTAAGGTTAAGTAATCTCTCTCCCTTAACTGATAAGTCATTTCAGCATCAAGGCCTTCGGGATACCTTACCAAATCCATGCCTTGAGGAGGTTTCATGTGAGGTGGAAGAGCATTGTAAACACTATTGAACCTAGTGGAGTAATCATGAACACTCTCCCCTTGATTTCTCTTGAGGCTGCTATACTCTGCTAGTGTTTGGAGAGGATTCTTTTTGAGTTCCCATTTGTTGATGAATGTTTGATGCAAGGCAGGGAGATCATTTATGTTGTTAGGAGGTAAGTTTTTATACCATTTCTTTACATCTCCTCCTAAAATTTGGGCGAAGATTCTCATCTTCATAGTTTCTTCTTCTATCTCCATGTAATCGAAAGCATCTTCCATCCTATCTACATGATGTTGAGCTACTGTAGACTCTTTTCCAGTGAAATGAGGGATTTTGGATTGGTAATCATTTGGTAAGGGAAGCATAGGTTGTGGTAACACTAATGGGGCATACCATGTTGCCATGGATGGAAAGAAAGGTGGATTTACAAGGGGTGGGTTTATGAAAGGGAAAGTGGGCTGCAATGAAGTGATTTGGATAGTGGATGTTGGATGGACATATGTGGATGTATCGGGGATAGATTTTTGGGTTGATCTTGGATGAGAGACACCTAAATTGAGAAGGAAATGTAAATCAGGTGGTGTGGTTTCTCTACTACCAGGATGTTCACTTTGTTCTGGGGATAAAAGTGAAGACTCAGAGTCTATCTGAATTATATCATCAAGCTACCTAGTTCTAAAAGGATTTCTTAAGTCGACTTGTGATTGGTGTAGAGCTGCAAGATTTTTCAGGAACTGAATTAGCTCTCAAGGGTGATCTGAAAACAGTAGAAAAATTGATCTTAGGAGACTCCCTAAGTATACTTTCATGGTTGTCAACTATTTCCGGTGAGTTTGGGTCAGAGAAGGCTCTAGTATGAATATTTCTAGGAGCCACTATGCTATGTTGTTCAAGCCTAGCTAAAGGAAAAGTTTAATCAAATATGACAATCTTTAAGAGGCTAACTGATATTTTTAAAAGAAGAAAACTTTAATCCTAAAGCCTTCTAACTGAGTTTGTAGGATGTTACAAAGATTATGGGTTTTCTCAGTGGAGTCTTAAGGTCTGTTTAGGATTGTGGAGTCACCAGGTGGAAATTTTTAGCTCTTTTGGAGGTAAAAGGTTTTATGGTCCACCACCAAGTTTATTATGAAGCCAAACTGAAATGTTTTTGGGTTTTTCTAAGTTTCTTGATCTTATAGGTTATGAGAGTGTCCTAAATCTGACTTAACACTTAGCTAGGGTGTCAAAACATACAAATTTCACTCTTATGGCTTGGTAACTGATTCCTTCAAGGTTTGATAAGGTTATAAAGAATCCTAAGGGTTTACTTAGTTTGTCACTGATTCAAAATAATTCCTATCATGATTACCATTATGCTTGGTAGTGCTTGAAGAAGGTTACTTATGTTATACTAGACAGTGAGTGTTTAATTTTGAATATTTTACTCAACGTCCCACCGTGATCGCCATTATGTTGATGTCCCGTGTTTTGATAGTTTTGAAAATCAAAAGACAAGGAAACATCAGAACCAATCTTTAGAGTTCCAGGATCTAGTCCTCCTGTTCTGAGAGAGGGATATCTCAAATGTTTGTTTGCAAAGTTTTATCTTGTTTTCTTAGAGTATTGGTTTTAGACTAGTTATTAAGTGCAGGTGTTTGTTTGTTTGGTTGGTTGAATTGACACAACAGAATATGAAAGTTCTAGGAAAGGTAGGTAGAAAGAGGAAGTAGTAGCTTCATTGGGCAATGGAGTCAAAAATAGGTCATGACAAACTTATCAATGGATATGGGATATCAGAGGTCAAATCTAACTTGGCCACAAGATCCTTTGGTTTTTGGAATGAAATGGACATCAATGATTTGGAAAGAGAAGTTTAATTCTCAACAAAGGGAATTTGAAAACAAAATTTGAACCATAAAGAGCTATTTGATAGACAGGGCTAACCATGACTTCTACAAATCACACTTTTAAGCAAATAATGATTTCAAAACAAATTTTTAAAATGAAATCTAAGATTATGGGAATGCCCTATTTCCTCAAAGATTTTATTTCAAATGAATTAGAAAAAATAAAAGATTCACTGATAATTGCAGTCATAGAAGAGGGAACACCTAACACATCTATGATCACAACTATAAAGACCTTTAAGACAATTGTTTAAGCAAAAAGGGAAATATCAGAACAGACCTCCTTGGCTCACTATAAACATAAATACCTCAAAGGGAGACTTCAATAACAGCCTTTAAGTGGCAGCAGACAAGCAGGGAGAACCATAAATCATGTTGAAACCAACTTATTTGAACTATCATCGAAATAAACAAGCATGAGGACTAAAGAGAGATATTAAAGACTCTAAAATACCTCAGCAGAGGAAAACATGAAACAGTGAAGGATGAAAAGGCCTAAGGTGCTTCTAGGAGTCATTTCTTAGCCTAAAAATTTCAACCTACTGTAGTAAGAAATTATGGAACAGAATGAACATAGGAGAAAACATTAAACAGTTCAGAATACTTCACCAACAGCCAAGTTCATGGATCCAATGATAGAGCCTTCTCAGGAACAAGCATGCAACAACATCATCAAGGCTTCCAAGACTTCATTTTCTTCTTCAACTTCAAACAGACTATGTATTATTTCAGAGAGTTTCATTATTACAACTAGTGATCAACCAACCAACATTTTCTCATCTTCTCCAGTAGTATTTATAGGAGAATGAGGAGGTGAGATCTGATTAAAGATCTCCAAAGATAATTAACACAGTCTTAATGGCTTCTCGGCCTTTGGGGGGCTCGATGAAGAAGCTTACATAGGTGTTCTGTCTGTATTAATGTTTTTCATTTAATATTTAAGCTCGGTGGGAGCTCTTTTTTACTTTTGAGGCTCTATTTTGTGTAATATTCACTCTGTTGATATTTTTTACATTAAGTTCCTTGGTAGAAATAACTATTCGGCTGCGTTTGAGGAAAATATATGATCTTGATCAATAAATTTGGCCTCAGTTTGAATGCTTTGAGGCACAGGTGGCACTATGGTAGCTGGGAGGAATCAATTTTCCTCAGCTGTGGTGGTGGAGGCTTCTGTCTGATGAACCTTTATGATTTACCTTTAAACTGTGATTTAATAGGGGGATTAGGCTTTTGATAATCCATGCTAGCCATAATCCCCACAGATCTGTCTTCAATCTCATGTTCTGGTGCGTTCTTGTCTTCGACACTGATACTCTTTGATTTGTGCTTGATTCGCTGTGTTTGTTGGTGTGCAGGGCTGCGCAGGGGTCGTATGGCATCAATGCCTCATGAATCATTGACGAAGCGTGGAGTTGAATCCTGCGAATGATTTCCCTTTGATGAATCGAAGGTGGGAGGATCTTCACCCTCAGCCTTTGAAATTTTCTTCAGTATAGCGGAAAAACCATTTAAACCCTGCAAAATACGAACAAAATTATAAAATCCTACATATATAGGTTTGCTTCTTCAGTAGGCGCATGGAGAGAGCATGGCCGTTGGATGGAATCATCCAACGGTCGAGATTGATTAGAGGAGGTCAGAGGAAAGTGGAGGAGGAAATTAAATCAGAACTGTCGATTGCGCAGAGATCAACGGTCGGGAGTGAGGGCGAATAGTCAAAACGATAGAGTCATTTTATTTGGAAAAACGGAAAAAATGGGCTAAAACCTTTGTTTCAACAAAAAAGTGGCGGGAAAATGAGTTTGGGGATCGAGACACACGTGGGACGTCGGATGAGATCGGCCCACATGATCAATTATGGATATCGGATACCGACAAACCTTATAAAACATGCCTAGAATTCAAAAAAAAGGTTAATAAAATCGTGCTGTATAAAGTCCCCCGGGTCCGGATTTGCTGACTGTGCGGGGAAACAATGAAGATATGCCCCGATTAAAATCTGTCGCGTGGATGCTGAAGTCACGCTGGGGACCACTAGATCTTGTGGGATTGTTGACTGCCGTTGTGGATGAGGGGACCGGGGCGATGGAGTGTGGGCTGTCGATCTGCAGATCAGATCGACATCGGAGATGTTTTAATGATCGTGCTGTACCTTCGCTTATCTCATGGGTTTCTTCAGAGCACAATCGCTGTCTGATGAGCTGAACTCAGATCAGACGGCACACGCTAAGATCGCGCTGAGCCCATATCTGACCTTTAATGAGCGATGAGGGCGGTATTTCAAAATGGCTTGAGGCCATGTGTCGGCCGGTGGCACTGATCGCTGCCAAATGGAAAAAACCACCTCCCTCTCAAAAGCGGTGCGATGAATTCTGCCAGGTTTTCTTTTAATATAACGACAAAAACATTTAAAACCCAAAATTTAATATAAACAAAGGTTTGTTGTTGGGAGGGTTTTATATTCTCGATTTGACTTGGCACCCATCTGCGGGGCCATGGATGTATGGAAGATAATATGACCGGGGGGTTTATGCACGGGGCTAATCGGCATCGGAGATTTTCAATAAAGGGGGAAGACTTGCACGATGTGATTCCTTCGATGCGATAAGCGCTTAAAGGCTTAGCACCTGGTTATAGCCCCAGGGCGTATGGAATGGAAATGGTTAAGGACTTAGCCCAAGGGGCTTAAACCTTTACACAAAAATATGTATTTTTTATGAAGTTTTCAATGTTTTTCAAGGGTTTGAGGGTTTCGATAAGGCAAAGAAGGATTCTTAAACCTTATCAAAGGGGGTTTCGATTGGGGGAAAGGGAAAAATATGAAAATGAAATATTTCATGGGGGATGAAGGGGTTAAAATGAGGTTAGTTTTGGAAGTGGAAGGAAGGGGAAAATGGTGTTTGCAGCAGTATTTTGTCTTTGAAATCAGCAGAATTTCTGAGTGTAAAATGGGCACATTAGTGAAGATTTGGACAGAGGCATGAGGCCTTCAAGAGTCTTCAAGAGCCAACACTTTTTTGCAATAAAATTTGTTCCTTGAAGGCTCCAAAAATGATTTAGCCACCTTTTGGTATAACAAATTTCATAGGTGGCTAACAATTACCACTCAAACTCTCAAGATAGAAGGACATATCAAGAAGAAAAAATTAACAGTGTTGATTAATTCAAGTATTACCCATAATTTTATTCATTGTAAGATAGTTAGGAATCAAATTTCTTCCTATATCGAGCACCAAAGTGTCAAGTGAAGGTTGCGAATTAAGGAACTATAAATTTCTCTAGAAAGTACCATAATATCAAGTTAACCATTGGGAAATATGTATTGAATAGTGCAATTATTTCCATTCCAATGGGTGGTGTTAATGTTGTACCAGGAGTCTAATGGTTACAATCTTTAAGTGTGATAGATTTTAATTTTCAAGAACTTTTCTTCTAATTGTTTTGGGAAGGAAAGGAAGTTGAATTAAGGGATATCGCAAGGTAACCAGAAAATATAATCAGCTCTAATTGCATGAAAAAGTTTATAAAGAAAGAACAATGGGGCATAATTGCAAAATTATGCTCACTAGAGGTTCCAACATCAAAATCATCGACTTCTCCAGATCTCCAAAAATTCTTGTGCAATCATTCCAAGGTATTTGAGACTCCCAAAGGCCTCTCACCTATTTGTGATTATGATCATACTATTAATTTGATTCTAGGAGCTTTTCCTACAAACGTTAGGCCTTGCAAATATCCCTATGCCCAAAAGAGTGAAATTGAACGTATGGTTGCAGAAATGTTAGAGGTTAGTATAATTCCACCTAGTCAAAGTTCTTTCTCTACTCTGGTAGTATTGGTGCATAAGAAGGATGGATCATGATGCATGTGTCCATATTATAGGGAGCTCAACAATCTCACTATTATAGATAAATTTTACATTCCTATCATTGATGAAATGTTGGATGAATTACATCGGAGAAATTTAATTCACCAAGTTGGATCTTCGTTCAAGATATCATCAAAGTAGAATGAAAACTGAAGATTATGAAAAAAAAAATTATAACTCATGAGGGTCATTACGAATTTTGGTCATGCCTTTTGGACTTACCAATGTACTTTCTTGTTGGCTTTATGGGGCCCTAACCCACGTTGAGACAGTTTGCGCAGTCCAACAAAACCCACTATTACCGGCCCTTTTGGAAACAATCTACTTGCGCAGACCGAAGTCTCACCCGAGGAAATATAGGGGGATGCTAGAACTAGGTTTTTGCATCCAGAGGGATAAAGGACAATGGATTTAGGGATTTTCCTTCTTTATCATAACTCCGTGGGTCAGATCTATCAAAATTATCAATGTTATTCAACACAATTGTTGAACTTACTCATAGACTGCACGATATTACTTATTCATGCATTAAACACAATAAATAATCATAAATGGAATGAACTATTCAGTTACAGAATAAAACCATTATTTGGCATAGACATTCATAAATAGTAAGAAAAAATCAAACACATCATTATAAATTATATTTTCTCAACAGTTCATTCATTAACATCCAGATCTATTTCATACATCCACTTTCCACCCTATGCACATAGTTGCAGTCTTTCTTAAGGTCTCTGCGCACACTACTGCAGGAGCCTTTTCCTCTAACCCAAACCACAAACTCTCACTCATTCTTACATCAAAATGCTTTGCATATCACCAATCATAACCTATCATACATATCCTAATATAGATTTAGTTTTTACAATACCATGGTCCAAAATCATGGGCAGAGTCCAACGTTCACCAAAAATCCCATCCCGTTACATAATTAAGCGGCTTTGACCCACCTCAAAGCCCCTAAGCTCAAAAATAAAATTTGCGTTGCACGCTCCACTCCTCGATATGCAGAGTCTTTACTTCATGGGGAATCCTGGCTCAAACAAGACCCTAACACAAAAATTTGACTCATCCCGAGTCACAACGATGGTGTGCCATCTATCTTCACTTTGACACTGCTCAGGGCATCCTTCAATGGAGGAACTGTATCAATGCACTACTTTGTGAAATCTTAGACTTCTCTGAGCAGCGGTTATGTGATGGACTTGGCTGCCTTCTGTTCCAATCCCCTCTGAGTTGTGCGCAACTCTTTAAGCTTCTTCTCCATAGTTTGGGAAAGCTAACTGGCTTCAGCTTCCCACGGCTTCATCCTGGTGATGAATAGCTTCTTTATCCAATGCAGCTCCTCAATTTGTTCCTATAAAAATCTACCCTCTTGGAGATGGGTAATCCTTTGAACTGGCGCTAAGGTCTTTGGAGTGACCATTATTTTATCCAGTTTCTCCTACTTCTCACGCACCTTGACCTCAATATTTTGTACTTGTGGGTCCTCCTGCAGTGAGGACCATACATCAAAAGCTTCGCCAAACATGCTCGAACACTCTTGTATGCGAGATTCAATTTGTGTTGTGGCGGCCTGCAAATCCGTTGTGCGTTGTTCCCGTACCTCTGGCGAAGTGGTTGGCTGTAATTTCATCTGTAGCTTGATGATATTCATTTCCATCTCAAGGCGTACCTCATCAAATTTGGCGTTGGAATCTTTGACAGTTGTGGCCATCTTGGCCACTTTCTCCTCAGGCATAACTGCAGCCTGAATCTCGAGCACTGGTAGCTCGATGCATGCCTTCGAGATCACTTCTTCTAACTTCTCACGTTGTGTTTCCTCAGCCTCGTGCTCCTGGACAACTATCTTTTTTTCAGCAGCCATGCTCTTTTTCTCTTGTTGAGCATCCTGATAACCAACAGAGCTCATTTTTCTTTGATCTTTGTCTCCTCGACGATGCCCTGATGGAGCTCATGCAACGCTTGTAAAGGCATCGCAGAAATATTAAATGTAGTGTTCTGCCATTGGACTGTCTTCTTTATTTTTCCTGCCGTATCAAAATTCCTGCAGGATTAGGCACCACATGAGTATCTTTAGTCAACACCAACTCCTGCGCAGTTGTACTCGTACTAGTTTGTGCACCGCTCGGTGGAACCGTGCTCGCTTGCACCTCCAAAACTTGCAACCATTTTTGAAAATATTCCAACACCTTATTTTACGTCTCTTCAACATTTCCCCAGAAATATTATTGACCTTTCGGGCAACATCCCCTATTTCGTCAATGTCCACATTAGTGAGGACCATGTCTTGTGGCCCAGTGGATCTGTCGAACTTAACCTTCTTGTGCATGCCACCCTTCTATGGTTGCCTTCTATTGGTGATAAACAGGGAGGAGGGGTCAAAGGGATCCATGTCCATATCACCGCCAAGAGTATCATCCCCCCCAGTGTCCAGTGTCTCTACTTCAGTGTCCTTTTGCCTGGTTTTTCTAGTGGGCTTCACCCACTCGTTCATGTTGTATCCATACTCCCATGCAACGAAGTTAACCAATCACTCAGCCATCGGTTGATGATGGCCTATACATCTTCCTCTTCAACCATGCATGGGAGCTTGTACCAGGCCCTTGATAGGTCCTTATTCACCTGTATGTGGGTATGTTGGAATTCCACTTTGAACTTCGCAATTTGTCGATATTGTTCAACGATGCTTGGTGACAGTCGGGGCTTTTAGCTGATCATTTTTATGAAGCTCATCTCTACTCTGACCCAGAAATTTTTTTAGACATAACCCTTGAAATTTATTTTGAATGCCATAGTGAAGCATATCGGGATGCTTTGCAGAGGTCATGGTTTGCAAAATTGAACTGCAACCCATTAGGTTCCCTCCATTCCATCAAGGTAATCAGAAGCTAGAGCCATGCGTAATGGAACTACTAGCCTTCTTCTTGTATGGCCCTACAATCTTCGAGGAACTCCTAACATAAATAGCCAGCCCAATTGTATACCATGCCCTTGGCGCACTTCGCAGCTAAGTAAATTACAGATGCAGAATCCTCCTCTCTATGACTCTTCCTCATGATTTTTCCTGCCAAGATGTGCACGGTGAAGTGCACAGTTTTTTTAGAGATAGAACTAATGAAGTACCTCCGAGGTCCCTTCGTAAGCCCATATTCATTCTTCATTTGGTTTGCAAGTTGCTTGTCTTGGATTTTTCCCACAAAATCCTACGCGCGGTTCAATCCTTTATAGGGAAGGGCTGTAATTCTCCTTATCAACATCTTCATAATGGGGATCTTTTTCCGCATCCATAAACAACCATCGTGCACCAAGGATAGCAGCAGGCGCACATAAATAGTATTATACTTCACCTGAAGTGAGGTACGTACAATAAGTTGAGTGTCCCTACCTGTTGTATACCCTTTACCCATTTCATCGGCTCCAGTCATGTGAGTCCACCTTGAAATGACTACTGGCACAGATACCGGTTGGGTTCATATTGCGAGTACTTGCTTCTGTCATTGAAATCCCAGTCCTCCATTCGAAATTTGGTCACCTTAGCCAGAAGATCACCTTCAACTACCACTTCATCAGGAATCAATAGAGTGAACACCTTATACTTCACTCTGTCGGGGTACTTCACCGGCTTCTTAGCCTCTGGATTCCAGGGCATAATATAAGGAGGCAGCCTAGAGAGAGGCTCAACCTCCTGAGCTTCAATTTATTCTGGTACCTCCTCTCCCTCCTCATCCTCTTCTGAGTCAACTTCCACGATTATTTCCTTTCTCTATTCCTGGGCTACCCTAACTTGTCGTTCCTTTCAGGGTTTCTTCCTGAGCGAGGACCACGCTATTGGTTTCTTAGGCTTCGTGGGCAGAGCCAATCCTGTGGTTTGTTGTCTTGATGACCTCGGCCCTATAAAAATCGTTGCTGATGTAGCCATCATGATGGTCCCTAAGCCTCTCTAGAGAAATTCTCCCATGATTTCTTCAAAACTCTTCTCGGACATGTAGCATCTAGCTCGAATCTCTTGCAGACATCAATTCTCTTTTCTAACACTTAGCGTGCAAATTGTTCAAATGGGGAGCAGGCTCCTTTCTTTATAGCAATTTCTGAATTCAAATTTCATCATTGTCGCTAGATATTCTCCATAAATGTTGATTTGGCAGCAGATCCACTCATATATTCCCATTGATTTCATTCCTCTTACTCCTCTTAATGGCCACATCATTTTCCAATCAGCTCTAATTGTTCCAACGGTCATATTTTGGACAAAATTCACAATATTTAGCCCTTCAACGAAGCTTTGCTGCCCTTGGCACAGTAATCTATGACTATGCTTGGATTTCATCTGTTACACGGTCACCCCTACTGTGTTGGAGCCATCCTTAAACATAATCAGTTTGTGTTTGTTCCTCATGATATTCGCAGATCTCCTCCCCCAACACAGTCTTCGAAACCATGTTTCAAAAAAATTGTCGGTTATCTTCACGAGTCTTTTCCCAATGCGCAACCTGATCTGGTTGTATTATAATCCTTGGTTCCTTATTAGTGCAGAATAATCCTATTGTTACTTCTTGAAAAGTCTCAGTAATGCACTCCCATCCATCAGTGAAAATATATGTCAACAAGAACCCTTCTACCATCTCATCCCAATCTGTCGTTCCATGGCGCAGTTCTGTTTCAAGATACCATTGTTGAGGTATCATCTCCAAAGAATGAAAGAACATGTGAACCCATTCTGGCTAAGGTTCCGCTCCCCAAGCTGTGGTCCAACGAGCTAAATGCTCGCATGGATCCTTCTGGCCATCATACTTCTCCGCAATTCTTCTTTCAACCTAAACAAACCTCAAACTTATTACTTTGCAAAAAAAATTTCATCCTCCTAAACGTTCTCTTTGTGCATCCAAACATCGGGCTAGGGCAGAACTTAATGCAAATTCTAGAGCCTCATACCTTTGTTCCTTCGATACTTTCCATTCAAATTCCTCCAAGAACAAGACAACATTCAGTGTTCCATTATAAAAGAGCAATTCACGCACTTCTGACTTGACACAGGGTAGAGATTTTGTAACCCTATTATAGTGATTCGTGATTACTTCATGCAATCTATTCTTCCAGTGCTCCAACTCTTCATCAGAATTAGACATGCACAAACTACTGTGCTCCCAACATATCTTCCATCTGTGGTGGGATTAATCTAGTCTTCATCCTATTCAGTAAGATGATAAATTTGATCAATCGCAACATCACCATACTCATGTTGGACAGGTTTTGTATATCATGCACCTTCGGAGGGATCTAGTGGCACAAAAACTCGAGTGCCATAATTTTTCAAATACCATTTTCATATTATTCAATTTTATTATAGGATCTATGTCATAAGCCTAGTCAAATCCTAACAACACAGGGTACAGATTACTATCATCAACTATCTCAATGACCTTAAAGTCAACCAACACACTTTCACTATCAATATCTACGTTGACTCCCTACAAACACCCCATAGATATGATCTTCTGTTGATTTTCCATCCTCCGTTGAATAGGCGACCATTGCAACTTCGGCTTTCCCATCTGCTTCCATGTCTGTTTTGGCAAAAAATTAGCATCTGATCCCAGATCTAGGATGACTTGATCCATCTCAAAGTCTCTGGTCTGCACATTTAATCGCATCTCCTAGCCAATTATCTTCTTATTCTTTTACACTTTGTTTACTGTGTGTTGTTCCATCCGTAGCTCTTCTTTACCAGCACAGTTATCAAGTATCTCCTGCAATCCTTCTATAACCCTCTAGTCCCTTAACAGCCTCATGTATGTCTGTAAGAAAGATTCTAGTATTGACGGATCAGCTCCCTTTACTTAAGAATTTTCTTCAGGCGTCTTTTCTACTAGGAACAAATATCTTTGTGCAGTCAATGTCGTAGGCTTAGGAGTCATAAAAGATTTCTTCATTGCCATGAATGTCTCATTTTCGCATTGTACATAAAACCGAGAAATATTATCTTTATCCCTCCTTGCCCATGTCTCTGGTACAGACCTCTGCATGTCTGCGTGGTTTCCTCCATTATTGTGGCTATGTTAACACTTGGATCTCCTTGGCACGGTTCAACCTTCATCCTCTGTATGTTCTATGTTAGCTGCTGGTTGCGCTTCTCCTGCATTTTAGCTAACAAAAGAGGACAATATTCTATTTCATGACCAAATTCCTGAGAATACTTACAGGACATAGTAGTAGAATTTTTGCAATCTTGAGCAAAGTGTCCAGGTTGTCCATAGTTATAAAAAATGATTTGTCCTCACCCTCGACCAACACTTCCTCCTCTGTCGTGCCCTCAACCTTGAAAACCTCCTCGCGTAGTTGGTGAACCTATAACTTCACAACCTTCTACTTGCATTCGATATGTGCCCAGACTATTTTGCAACATTAGATTGTAGCTCCTACAATGTTGTTCATCGTGCCCAACTAAACTACATAAGTTGAATAATAGTTTCTTCAGATCTGACCAACCCTTGTAATAAGTGACAGAAATTGGTAGAATTTTGTCTTGCAACTTCACAGATACTACACCATACATTAGGCCCTACACTTGGGCCTCCACTCGATCTAGGTTTTAATGGACTCGACATCCCAACACCCACATACTCTCTAAAAATAAAACACTGGTCCTTGTAGTGACCCTCATCCTTGCACTTGATACACCAGATTTTGGGTGAACCTCCTTTCCCTTCTTTAGATCCTAAAGCTCCATATTCAAACTTGCCTACTAAGTCTAAATTTGTTGTGCCCCTATGCTTGCATCAACTACTATCTAAGCCTCCAGCTTCATCACGATCTCTAGTGCTTCACCCTGAGTTGCGATATTCTTTTGTGACAGTGGCAATCTAAGATGCATCAAAAGCACAAAAATAAACCACTTTTTATGTTGTTTGTCTGGGATCTTAAAGCTAATCTGACTCAACAATGTCTTAAATATCTTATCTACCTCCCACACATTCTCAGTAGTAAACTACATAATCTCAGTGTGGTCTTTGTTTCAGCTAATGAAGCATTTTCATTCGTTGTAACAAACTTCATGTACCATAACAATGCTCTATCTTACAACGCAATAACCAACTTCACTTTCTTCATGTCTTCATTTGTAACATTCTGCGAACTCCATATTTCTTCTACTACAAACCAGAATTTTTCAGGTCATATGTTCCCTTGAACACAAGCATCTTTGGTGGTTGGGCCATGGGGGGAGGTGGAGGTGAAGGAACAAAATAGGATGGAGCGATGATGGGGGTGGAAGTTTGGTGAACTTCCTCAGCACTTTGTTGACTTTAAAATCTCAAAGACAGACTTCGCGGAGTAGCAGTGTTTCTTTCTACTCCTTCAAGTTCAAATATCAGTCTATATTCCCTTTCAATGTATGTTCCCGAACTGGTCCTAAACATTTTTCCACTTCATGTAGCACCAGGTTCTTTTTCTTCAAACATCAATCTTAGTGCAATCGCAGTATACCATTTTCACACAATAACATTTTAATCCAAAACTTCATTGAATTCAGGTACTTACCTCGCGGGCCTTTGAAAACGTTGCCCTCTACTTCACTATCGGACACAGATGTCTTGATCAATAATTCAGTAATGAATCCCCCAAGGATGTTATCAATCCAGTAATCAAAATCTCTTGCGATCTCGTTATCGATATTTTTCAGTTTCTCAATCAGATCTGGGGTCCACACATTAGGTCTATTATTAAAATACCCCATTTATGTAGATATACTTGAGATCCACTTGTGCAACTTGCTAGAAAAATATGCAAAGAATATCCCATACTAATCTGTATAGATATACTTCTATAACCAATGTTCAATAGAGATATGTGAAATTATATTTTCTTTCTTAGAAAACTCACGTTCTTTTAGATCTATCCAGTCTTCAATCTCTTTCTTAGACGAATGCCACAGCCAACTATCCCTCATTCAGATCTTGGTCCTGACAATGGAACCATTTGTTTGCTTTATGGGGCACTGACTCGTGTTCAAATAGTCTGCGTAGTACAAGATAACCCACTATTACCAGCCCTTTCAGCAACGATCTGCTTGCACAGACCAAAGTCTCATCGGAGGCAATATAGGGAGATGCTAGAACCAATTTTCTTCATCAAGAGGGATAAAAGACAATGGATTTAGGGCTTTTCCTTATTTATCAGAACTCCGCATGTCAGATCTATCAATATTACCAGCGTTATTCAATAAAACTGTTGAACTTAATCATAGACTACACACTCTTACTTATTCATGCATTCAACACAGTAAATAAATATAAACAGAATGTGTTATTTAGTTACAGAAGAAAACCCTTATTCAGCATAGACATTCATAAATATTAAGCAAAAAGAAAACACATAATTATAACTTATATTTTCTCAACAGTTCATTCATTAACATCCAGATCTATCTCATACATCCACTTTCCACCCTAAGTATAGAGCTACAAGGGCCTACACAAAAAATTACATTCTTTCCTAAGGTCTCTATGCACATAGTTGCAGGATCCTTTTCCTTTAACCTAAACCACAGACTCTAACTCATTCTTACATTGAAATGTATTTAATATCATCAATCATAACCTGTAGAAATTATATAATTGATATGTTATACATCCGAGATTCTCCTAATCACACACTATTTGACTTCATGCACAATACAGAATCTCTTTTACTATTGATCATTACTTGCGGAAATAAAATCAATTGCATGCAGACATTAAAACCATAAAAATTCACACATATGAACACAGTAATTTATGGGAAAGCTTAAAGCTGAAAACCCACAACTATCTGTATATTATATTTCATAGAGATCATGTAACAATCATCATACAAAGCTTCTCACAAGCTCTCAGTACAATCTCCAATTGCTACACACTAATCAGGTTCAATCTAGAAAATCCCATGCACCGATCTCTGCCACATGCTAGCCTACCTCTATTGCACAATCCTTGCTGAATATGGGCTCTGAATGAACTCGAATCCACCTGGCTTGCACTGCGCAATCCTCATTGGCATCTCCATCAATGTGTGGTGCAAACTCATGCACCAGTATAGTCACAACTGATAGTCACACTGCTCTTTCACCTACCTCTCCACTGGTATCCATCGAAACTGTCCATGCACTGTAGTTAACTGATGTATTCTTCAATTGATTAATGAGTTAATATTTAGTGAATTAATTATTAATTAATTCACACCACTCTCACTAGTGTATCAATCAGTTAGACTAGATACAACTAGCTCAACTGTGTCTAACTGAGTTAAACTGAACACAACTCCACCAACTACCTCAATAACTCTACCAAACTCTGTCACATGAGTTCTAACCGAAGTCTCCATGCAATAGCTCCACTTAACCCTTAGGAATAGCGTAATTCCTTTTGTCATCTCCTGTGCCACATCTGTGCACTTAACTGAAGTGCTCCAAGAGAATAAGATAATGTTTATAGTCCAAATATTATTAAGAGCTAATAATATTCGACATATCTATTTTTAGACCGGCAATCTAAAAATAGATTCCGCCCAATATGTCTAAAAATAGAAGTCCATATATTTTTCCAACTTGACCAACCATCCACAAATAGCATCCTGCAACTCATAGAATATGATCGACATGTCTAAAAATAGACTTTGCACCAAAAATAGCCTGCGGGCCCACTTAGTGAAGGCGACTCTTTTCACTAAGCTTATCATCTTGTTGAAATCTCAACACTCCCTCTCAACAAGATAGGGATTATATGCCACCCCGATCCCGCCTCTATGGTATTCGAATTTGCTCCTGGTGAGCACCTTCGTCAAGATATCAGCATCCTGATCCTCCATAGGAATGTAAGAAAGTAACATGATCTTCCGCTACACACAATCTCTGATATGATGATACCAGATGTCAATGTGTTTAGATCTATCATGAAATACTGGATTAACCAAGAGTTTGATGCAACTCTGATTATCAAAATATATCACAGTAGGATCTAAGTGTGAACCTAACAACCCGACCAGGATCTTCCTCATCCATATAGCCTCGCATGCAGCCAAAATCGCTGCCAGATACTCGGCCTCTGCTGAACTGAGTGCCACGGATCTATGCTTCTTGCTGTACCAAGAAACTGCTATCGACCTGATACTGAAAATCCGTCCAGATGTGCTCTTTCTGTTCGTTGGGCTCCCTGCCCAATCTGCATCCGTGAAGCCACACAACTTCACCTCATCCGAATTTCTGTACCAAAGTCCATATCTCGATGTGCCTCTGAGATATCTCAATACATGCTTCCTTGCATTCCAAAAGAGCTTGGTAGGCTTAACCATAGCTTGTGAAATTTGGTTAACTGCATAGCATATGTCAGGTCGTGTATTGACTAGATACATAAGCAACCCCACCAACTGTCGGTAAACAGTGGCATCCACTACCTCTGCCGATGTAGCATCCTCTTTCCTCCAACCACCAGGAAGAGGAGTGTCGATAGGCTTGCAGCCATGCATGTTGAACTTCTCCAATATCTCCCGGGCATACTTGCCTTGAGACACAAACAATCCATCACTGCGCTGCCAAATTTCCAATCCCAGGAAATAATGAAGGAGGCCTAATTCCTTCATCTCAAACTCTTTTGCAAGATCAGCCTTGCATGAGAGTATCAACTATTCATCATCGGTCAGTATCAAATCACCTACATAAAGTATAATGATCAGAAACTTACCCTCAACCACTATTTGGTATAGGTTGGGATCCGCCTCACTCTTGGTAAAACCAAGTCCAATGAAATAACTGTCTATCCATGTGTACCAAGCACGAGGTGCTTGTTTCAACCCATACAACACTCTTTTGAGACTGCACACATGTGACTCGCTGCTGAAGATCTCGAAACCTTCAGGCTGCTCTATGTACACCTCCTCCTCAATGAATCCTTTGAGGAACACAGTCTTCACATCCATCTGATGAATGTGCCACCCCATCTACGCTGAGAGAGCTAGGATGCTCCCTATGGAAGAATACCTTACGACAGGTGCAAAGGTTTCCTCATAGTTGATCCCCTCAATCTATGAGAAGCCTCGAGCAACAAATATTTCCTTGTACTTCTCGACACTCCCGTCAGCTACTTGCTTCACTTTGTAGATCCATCTCAAACCTACCATTGATTTCCCTTTCGGCATTGGGACAATCTCCCATGCACTATTTCTGAAAATCGAATCATACTCTTCCACCATGGCATCTACCCATGCAGGGTCCTCCACAGCTTCCTCGAAAGAGGATGGCTCTGTCACGATACACTTGCTCATAAGAGCCATGTATCCATTATATCATTCAGGTGACTATCTCTATCTGCGCTATGATGTAGGTGCTCCTACAATCTTCTCTGCATCCTGATTCAGTCGCCTAGCTTCTATAGTGCGCTTCCGCCCTCTGATGGTTGGCGCTGCATGAGTGGTTTCTTCCACTCCATGAACTTCCTCTTGTGGCTGATCCACTTCCTGAGGCTCATCCTTAGGAACTAATAGCTCCTCATCTGCATGCAAGTGTGGCTCCCTCTCAAGCAAACACTTCATGGATTTCTCCTCATGAAATTTGATATCCGGTCGCACAACAGTCTTCCGACTGTCTGGAAAATACACATGATAGTTGTGGGGTGTATCAATGTACCCCACAAATATCCCAACCTCTGTGGTTGGCTCCAGCTTCTTCCTGGCATCCTTCATCACATGAATGTAAACAGGTGAGCCAAAAATCTTCAAATGAGAAATATCAGGCTTCTTACCAGAAAACTCCTCCTTGGGTATACTCATGCCAAGTACTCTGTGAGGACAACGGTTTTGCACATAAACCGCAGTATTGCATGCCTCAGCCCACAAATGTATGGGAAGGCCCTGATCATGCAACATTGCTCGTGTAGCACCCAAGATCGTTTTGTTCTTTCGCTCAGTGACCCCATTGTGCTGTGGGTTATGAGGCGCAATGAGCTCTCTTCGAATTCCTTCTGCACTGCAAAATTCCTTGAATTCACCAGAGATGAATTCACCACCATTGTCGCTCCTAAGAGCCTGCACCTGCTTCCCCGATTCTTTCTCAACTAGTGCCTTGAAATCACAAAACTTTGAGTATGTCTCGCTCTTATTCTACATGAAGAAGATCCAGCACTTACAAGAAAAATCATCAACAAATATCACATAATACCTGTGCTTTGCTGTCGAAGCTACTGAGAAAGGTCCACACACGTACGTGAATTCTCTCAAGGATCGTCGTGGCATGACTATCCTTCTCGTGAAAGGTGGCTTTCACAAATTTTCCCAAAGTACATCCCTTGCACTGATCTGACTGTGCAAGTGTACCTTTGGGAAGCCTGGTAGAAATTTGCTGCAAAATTTTCAAAGCACCATGGTGAAGATGGCCCAATCTCCTGTTCCATAGCTCGCCCTCATCTCGGCTCACCACTCCTTTTGCCTTGCCTTCCATTGTTGTGCAGCCATCTACCTACAACTGATAAAGTTCTTAACTCGAACCCCTATCCTCCAGGTTTCACCAGTTGCCTTACTGCACAGGAAAGCCTTTCCCTCGCTAAAGACAACATCATATCCCTTGTCTTCCAACATGGCCACCGAGATCAGATTATTCTTCAATCCTAGAACATGCATGACATCGTTCAATATGAAAGGCTTACCAGACTCCCTCTCAAAGGAAATGGTCCCAATACCAGTCGCACTGTATCTACCATCATCGCCCATCTTGATGTGCACTCCAAGATCCTTCTCATCCAGATCACTGAAAAAATCTGTCTCCGGTCATATGAAAAGATGCACCACTGTCAAGAAACCACATTGAACCCATCATACTTGAGACCAAGCATGCAATCAATGAAAAATCCAGCTCAAACTGCGAGGCTAAGGCCTCTCCAACTGCAGATCCAACAACCTGCTTATTTTTCTGCTTCTGTGGACAATTAGTGGCGTAATGTCCGTGTTTGTAACAGTGAAAGAACTTCACCTTGGACATGTCATGCTTCTTGCCTTTCGCACTGGATTGAGAAGCATTCTTCTTGCTCTTCCCCTTCCTTGCTTTGGTAGCCAAAGCGCAATTTTCTTCATCTTCATTCTTCGATGAAGATTCGTCCCTGGTACTCCGCCTTATCTCCTCCTGCACAAGATCCGACCAAAGTCGCTCCCATCCTGGCAGTTTCTCCCAACCATTGACAGAGTCCTCATAGGAATGCCAACTCTTCGGAAGCCCAAGGAGAGCTAAGCTCACCAAGTCCTCTTCATCTACGGTAACCCCCACACTTCCCAGCTCATGCCTGTGTTAGGGTCCCGTGATTTAGCTGATTGGCAAGCCAAATGATAGTGTAACATCAAACCAGTCTTTGGAGCCCAAGGACCTAGCCTTCCTGGATTCAGAGAGGGCTCTCTCTATTTGTGTAAGGGATATCTTTGTGTTTGCTTATTGTGTTTTGATTTTAGGCTAGTTATGAAGTAGGTTTTTGGTTTTGGTTTTTAGGTTGCGAGGGATGAACTGATCAAAGATATAAGATAGGTAAAAATATGTCAGATCAACTGGGCTATGGGGTTGAAAAGGTCAAGAAAGCTTTCAGATGGTGATACAAGGTTGTTGAAGGGCCGATTTGATTCGAGGTAAAATGGATCTTTGGGCAAAATGGAGTAAGATGGACATCAAGTTTGTGAATAAAAAAGGATTTCAGGCACAAATAGTTTAATAGCTGACATAAACATGGTAGGGAAAACCATTAATCATGAGAAATGTAATTTTAAGCTAATCAATTCATAGAAATAAACATTCAAGCCATGCATAGAGATATATAACTCTCTAACTTTAGGGAGTGGCTATCAGACTTTGGGGAAATACATTTAAGATAGACAAACAACTCAAATCACTATGCCGGAATGCCTAAACATAGTTCTTCAAGCTATTGAGCACTTTGAAAACAAGATTGCATAGTCTTAGGCAAAGGGCAAGATCAGAACAAGACCTCCTTGATTCAACAAATGACAATCTGATCAGTCAAAGAGAAGTTTCATAGATGGAGCTATGGCTAGCCATGAGTAAGCAGGGCATACCGTAAATCATACTTGGCATGCATAAAACCATGAATGAAACAAGAGAACAATATTCTTAAGTTATTAAATAGCAATCAATAATTCTTTAATGTGACTAAGAATGAAGAAAACATGGAAGCTATGAAGAAACAGGAAATTTGAGGTGCCTCCAAGGGCATGTATCAAATTTGTTCTCTACTGTCCTATAGCAAGCAAGAACATGGATTTATGAATGAAAACTAGGAAACAAAATAGAGAGAGAGACACTATACCATTCTACCAAGTCATGGAATCCAACAACAATCCTCTTTCATCATCCAAGAACATCGAAGAGACTATCCAAAAGCATGAGACAAGTATTTCTTCCAAAGCTTGTATGACCATATATTGCTTCTATTCATCAAGTTCAGCCTTGTTTACAATGAAAGCCTTTGGAATATATAGGCCAAAGTGAGGAAAACCTCTTAGTTCAACTTGCAATCTCATTGGCCTATCCAAAATATCTAATTTTGTCCTTGAGGCTTTGCAAAGCCCAAGGCACAAAATATCTAATAAAATATCTAAAAAATGCTAAAAAATGGAAATATATTGACTTTTCATAACTTATCATGTACAAAAATAGCTAAACGCACGTGAAGAAAAGTCAATTTTGAAAGGTTCAATTTTTACAAAAATACTCAAAAAATATGTCAGCAAAAGGTCCCCTGACTTGCCGGCAACCTTTGGAGGCCTTCCCGATGTCGAAACGAGGCTCATGATAGCTCGTTGGAAATATCTAAGTGTCTAATTTCTTAAAATGTTTAGTTTTCTGCAAAATTACCACTATAAGTCCTCCAAAAATAGGATTGTGTGTAAAAAACCAAAAAATAAGCCATGCTGATAAACAAGGCAGAGTGTAGAAAAAGTGAGTGCTTTTCGCCATTTTGGGGGAGCAAAAGATCTTCAATTGTTCTGAAAATCGCTGAGTATGTGCTACTTAAATTATGGCATCCAATGATACCATTTTCCTCCTTTTATGATGTCCCAAACTGAAATGGCGATGCCCTTGAGTTTTGGCCAAAAACCAAAAAATGACAAAAAACCAAAATATGTCGAATTTCGCCCAAACTTGGCGAGCATGACCCTCAAGGGTTTTCAGCAACATGTTGTGAAGTAGAGGCCAAAATTTGGAGCCTTGAGGTGTCTTTCCTCAATTTTTGCGTTGGGCGCTTGCCTTTAGCCTCCTTGAGTTCTTCCTGAGCAGCCTTCATCTTCCGCCAGGCAAACTGATTGAGCTTTTTATAATGCCCAGTCATCTTCCGTTGAAGGTCCAAGTCTGTATTTGCCTTCTTTAATTTCTTCTCCAAATGATCATTAACTCTCTCAAGCCATGCTTCTCGATTTTTTTCTATCTCTTGTTCGAAAAATGCAGTGAGAGGGGTAGATTGGAGGAGTGCATCTTCTTCTTCTTTTTGTTTCTCAAGGGACTTTTTGAGCCCCATGGTTCTTGGCCTCTTTTTCCTAGGCTGATCTTCACCTTCACTTTCATTGAACTCACCCATGAGTTCTTCCAATCTCACCTATGCTTTGGAGGCCTCCTTTTTGTATCATATGGCCCGTGTCTCATGTACAACCATATGGACACTCATCTGCTTGTTTTGGACTTGCAAAAAGTGATTGAAGTTCCTAGCCCTATCAAGATCAGTCTTCAAGGCATAAATTTGGCTTTCTCTATGGATCAAGAGGTTTTCTAGGATCCAGGCTTCATTATCGCTATCATCACTTTGGATTTGGATGATGTCTAATTCCCTTTCCTGTTCATGACCTCTTTCTTCCTCGTCCTTCCCTTTGCTTTGGGTGGCTCTTTTAGTCCTCTTCCTCTTGGGAAATTTGACCATGGGCATTTTGGGCAATTTTCCCTTGCTTCAGAGGGCCCTAGTCACATTTGGAGTTACAACTCTAGGCACCCTTTTCTTTGATGTCCGGGGCTTGGCGACTTTCAGAGAAGAGAGCATGGCCCCTTGCCTAGGAGAGGCAACTAGCACGTGCTCCATGGGCTCTTTACCCTTGTCACTTTGCTCCTAATTTTTGCCACTATCTTGGATTTCTTTATGGATGCCTTGGCTGTCCTTTTGCACTTCCTTTTGAGGGCTATCCTCCTCACTGTGTTGCACATCTTCATGCTGCTGCCCCTCTTCTTCTTGAGGTTGTTGTTCCTTTTTAGGAGGCTGCTGTTTATCATGCTGTGGCTGCTATGTATATTGCTGTGGCTGCCCCTGTTCAGCATCTTGTGGCTGTCCTTGTTCAGCATCTTTATGAGTCTTCTCACCCTCACTGTGTTACATATCCTCATGCTACTTCCCTTCATCATCATGCCCTTCTTTCCCTTGTTGTTCTGTCTCACTGTGATGCTGCTCATCAGAACTTTCTTCTTCACCCCCTTGCTACCCTATTTCATCTTGCTGTTGCTCATCATCACTTTCCTCTTCCTGCTCATGTTCTTCTTCCTCATCATGGTCATGCTCTTCTCCCTCTTTAGGCTCCTTTGTTTGTTCTATGGTAAACTTGAGCTTTTTGGGAATAGGTCTGCTAGAAGAAGGCGAAGGATGGTGAGTAGGAGGTGTAGGGGATGTATGAACTGGAGGGACAGTGGAGAAATCTGGATGGGTGATGAAAGTATCCCAAGAGACCTCCCTCTTTTCAAGCTGAGGAAGAATGATGACTTTGATGAGGGAGTGATGGAAGAGGCAGGCTGTTTGCTGTGAAGGAGGATTTTTCTGAACAGTGGAGGCCATTTTCTCAATGCTCTTGTGTAATAAGAAAGGAAGATTTAACAATTTGGCCCTCGTGAAATGCATGAGCAGTCAAATGTGATAGGCATAGACTCGGGATAATCTTCCCTCACAAGTGAAGTATTTCATGATGATCTTCATGAGGGGGGCGTAGCTAGTCAAAAGATATGAGAAGGGGAAAATGGAAGGACATGAATCTCTGTGATCAGGCTTTAGAAAGGGCTTGTAATCTTCTGAGTCCAGGTGGCTTTGTTTAAACCACTTCTCCCCGACATAAGGGATTTTAGTGGCCTTGGAGATGGACCTTGGAGAGAATTTGAAATCTAGGCCTGCCAGCTGGAAATTCTTGTCTTGAAACCTCAAAGTGCAAAAATGTGTCGAAGGGGAAAAGATCTTCACCTCTTGCACTCTTTAACAAAAATCTAAACACCCAACCTCATGGAAATTGAACAAGTTTGATGGGTGGGAATTCACTTCTTCAGTGGAAACAGGCTCAAATCTCTTATGCAATCCACTCCTACTGTCCTGCTTGGGAGGCATCTTGTTTTGAATGCTCTCTGCAACACCAAGCTGCCTCAAATGGTTTTTGAAATGCTTTCTCAAACACAAATCTGTCCACTTTTTTAGTCACTGTTTGACCAAGGAAAATTTGTCCCAAATGCTGTGTGAAATGGTTCTTTAATATCAACTCTCTGCTCCTTACAAATCACTGTTTGTCTTCCTTTGTATGCCAATCAACAAATAGTTATCAAATAAAAAGGTACACACAGTCAAATGGTTACTGTGTTTGGAGAAGGTCACAAAGCTCTTTTGTGTTTTGGTGTAAGAAAGACAGTATTGTAGAAAACAAAACACCCCTCCCAATCAAAAACAATCCTCTTGCTCTTCACTGTTTCACATACACAGTTAGACAAAACACCTTCAAATTGAATTAACAACTTCACTCACCATATTCTATTTCATGGATCAAAGGAGGCATTGGTTTTGATTTTTTCCACACAGAGAGGATTTTTGAAAGTGATAAAGTCATTCATGCATGATCACTGTTTAAATTAGACTCACTGTTTCAACTTAGGAACACTGTGTTTTCCTTTCAAAAACTGCTTCACCTTCTAACACTGCTTTGAGGGTAGTTTTTAGGCCTTTTGACATCAATATAAAGACACCACTTTCACTATGTCAATCTTGGGAAATCATAGCCACAACAATCTCGGATCTTAAACAGAACATTCAACCCTCCTTACCACTGTTTTCTCCACTACATATAGCTGAAAGAGTTTATGGTTTATCACTGTCTTGAGGGTAGCTTTAGGCTTTTTGAAACAAAAATGACCACTCCACTAGCCTCCCATTGTAACAATCTTCTTCAAACTATTTACCCCAACACACCTTGATTTATACCAAGAGTTTCATTTTTTCAATCACCATTTAGCAACTCGAATATACCAAGGAGGTAAATGAAAATACCTTGAAGATGGATGGCAGCCTTTGTTTGAAGAGTTGAGCAGCTTCAAGACTCTTTTTGAGGCGCTTTGGCTATCCAAACATGCGTGGCACGTTGAAAAGGAAAGGTGCCGTGCAACAATAGGGGTGTCGGGTCGATGATGGGTGGTCGTGACCAGCGCCTACAGGCGCGCCGCGCATCAATACAAACTCTTCGTAAACTGACTCCTGAACGTGCCGTGCGCTTTTCCAGGCGCGTCGTGTGGACCAAAAGGCTTTAAAATTCTGCAAATTTGCTCGAAAACTCTCTTTGGTCCAGTGAGAAGCTAAGATGAGATTTTGTTTGCGTTTTTGAGAATTTCAAATGGGCTTGCAATGGTCCTTTTATCCTCTTGGAGTTGAAAAAGTCGATTACCTTTGTGGTTACTTTGTGAGGGTTTTGAAGGTCCCTTTTGAAAAAGGTGTTGGTTGTGAAACAACAAATGAAACCCAACCTTATCATTTATGATTTTCAAAATAAAACAAACCCAAAAATTGACCAGGCCTCTTTGAAGTGCTGTGGATGACTGCTTTTGGAGGTCTTTATACATGTGACCCCTTTTCACCGTGAGAAAGCCATTTTGAAGGCCAACATCACTCAGTGTTTTTCTCATTGAAAAAGAAACCCAATGATTTGTGAAGCATCTTTCCCATACTTGCAAGGAGATAACTCATCTTAATTTGACAGTTTCTGCTCCTGATGCTTTAAAGGTGATCATGCTCACTGTGAAGCTGATTGAACTGTTAGGTGCTCTTTGAGCTTCTATTTTGACTGTGGGTGAAAAAACTCATTTGAAACTGTAAGTGAAAATCCTGTTTACAAAAGGTCTCCATCACCAAAGCCACTAACTAACCTTAGATTGACAAAATAATCCAGTTTTCAACTTTATGGAGATAAAACAGGGGATGATGAACTGGAGTTGAGAAGTGAACATGGGAAGGCCGTCCGTTTGTTCTTCTGTGAAGGAGGTCTGCAAGAAACATGAATTTTCATTCATTTCACCCCTTTTGAGAGCAGTCCCTTTTGAAATCTTTGCCACATGCAATAATTGCTTTTCATCCTCAAACAATGGTGAGTCCTTTACTTTGTTTATGAAGGAGGCCTATTTTTGACAGATGTCTGGTTTCTTTTCAACCTCTGTCTCAACCAAATGAAGAATGTTTGATGAACATACTGATAGTGGTTTCCTTTATACTTGATGGCAGAAGTCAGATTGAGACCAAGACTATTTGACTCCTTTGTCCATCTGCTTAACAATATTTCTTCATTGATAATGAACCCATTAGCTTCACATTATAATTAAATAACAGTGAAACTCATGTAAACAATTTTTAAAAGCACCACTACTTTGCCTCTACCTTTAACATCATTTTTATTCAGAAACCTTCAATTGTATTCCACTGTACCTAAAATTTGCCTTTACATTTAGTGAAAAACTTAAAAACAAACTTTATCCCTGGCCCTCTACTTATAGATGAAGGAGGCCTTCTCAGTGATGCCATTTCATCAGCTTTTGACAGTGTTATTTTCCCTTTCACTACCTTTTCATGCTTGAGCAAATGAAGAATGACAAATTGATAATAGTCAAGATGGGCACTTCTCTGAGACATGTAATTCTTCTTTTCAAGTACCTTTGTGCCTCTTTAGACATCACAAGTAGTTTGGCTAGTATTTGCAAAGCACTTCTTGTCATTCATAATTTACTAACCTTTGACTATGATTGCAGGAGCTTAATGAAACACTCTCTGTCCTGTGGCTGCATCCCAGGCTCAAAATCACATGAGAAGCAGCTGTCTTCTCATGTTGAGCCAAACACTGTCTTCTGGAATGCTGGTACACTTCTTCTCTTGAAAGATCCATTGAAACACTATAAAACCACCTAATATCAGTTTGACCTAGGGCATGTGCATTGCTGAGACTTTAGGGCTTTTTAGTGGTGCGACTTAAGAGTGTAACCAACTTTATTTGCAGAATGGGAAGGTCTGTTATGACTGGTTTATAGTAGATAGAGGTTCTTTGGCTTTAGGATAGTTTTCCAAGGGAGAAATGCCTAAAGTGCCACTACCTAACTTAGGGGAGACTTCTTTGGATAGATTTGGATTGTTTTCTTTGGAGCTGATGGACAAGATAGTATGGCTGAGGCTAGATAGGGCTTGATAATGAGGTTTCATCTCGTCATGGGTGGATTTAAAAGTTAGGAGGGCAAAAAATGTTTATGGGTGTTTTCCAACTAGCAAATTTGACAATTTTTTAGATCAGCTGCTAGAAAACTTGGCTGTTACAACTAGTCATCACCAACAAGTGAAAAATACTGATGAATAACACCCTACATTGGACAAACTTTGTGAGGTACTTGGGTATACTTTCGCCCTTCTCTATTTTTATTTTCCTGAGCTTATCCTTGAGCGCCAACTTGCTCTGGTCGCTCTTGCTTTGGAACAAGTCTGTCAAAGCTTTCCACATCAAGAATGGAGAATATTTACCATGAAGGCTAGACACTATGTGATCATTCACACCTTCCAACAAAATCCTTCGACATTTTGCTATCTTCTTTTGCCATGCATCAAGTGTGGTAGCATCGCTAGAAGCAAGTTTTGGAATTTCTGCATCTATGAACTCCTTCAACCCATTATCTTCTAGCACCGCCTCCATCCTGTCCTTCCATGAAATATAATTTGAGTTTCCCTCAAAGGCATACTCCAATCGCAATCCATTGAAATACATCTCAACTTCGACACCAAGAAAACACTGCTGCAAATTCGAATTCCCCCAGCACAAAACTCAACGCTTCAATGCTTTGCAATTTCTCTAATAATCAATATTGCTCCGATACCATGTAGAAATTATATAACTGATATGTTATACATCCAAGATTCTCTTGATCACACACTATTTGAGTTCATGCACAATACAAAATCTCTTCTACTATTGATCATTACTTGCGGAAATAAAATCAATTGCATGCACACATTAAAACCATAAAAATTCACACATATGAACACAGTAATTTATGGGAAAGCTTAAAGCTGAAAACCCCCAACTATCTGTATATTATATGTCATAGAGATCATGTAACAATCATCATACAAAGCTTCTCACAAGCTCTCAGTACAATCTCCAATTGCTACACACTAATCAGGTCCGATCTAGCAAATCCCATGCACCGATCTCTGCCACCTGCTAGCCTGCCTCTACTGCGCAATCACTACTGAAGAATGGCTCTGAATGAACTCGAATTGGTCCAGCTATGCTCACGGAATCCTCATTGGCATCTCCAACCACTGTGTGTTGCAAATCATGCAACACTATAGTCACAACTGATAGTCACACTGCTCTTTCACCTACCTCTTCACTGGTCTCCACTGAAACTGTCCATGCACTGTAGTTAACTGATGTATTCTTTAGCTGATTAATGAGTTAATAATTAGTGAATTAATTAATAATTAATTCACACCACTCTCACTAGTGTATCAATCAGTTAGACTAGATACAACTAGCTCAACCATGTTTAACTCAGTTAAACTGAACACAACTCCACCAACTACCTCAATAACTCCACCAAACTCTGTCACATGAGTTCTAACTGAAGTATCCATGCAATAGCTCCACTTAACCCTTAGGAATAGCGTAATTCCTTCTGTCAGCTCCTGTGCTACATCTGTGCACTTAACTGAAGTGCTCCAAGAGAATAAGATAATGTTTATAGTCCAAATATTATTAAGAGCTAATAATATTCGACATATCTATTTTTAGACTGGCAATCTAAAAATAGATTCCGCCCAATATGTCTAAAAATAGAAGTCCATCTATTTTTCCAACTTGACCAACCATCCACAAATAACATCCTGCCACTCATAGAATATGATCGACATGTCTAAAAATAGACTTTGTGCCAAAAATAACCTGCGGGTCCACTTAGTGAAGGCGACTCTTTTCACTAAGCTCATCATCTTGTTGCAATCTCAACGTAACCTATCATGTCTATCCTAGCTAGACTCCTTATATAGATTTAGCTTTTACAATGCCATGGTCCAAAACCATTAGCGGTGTCCAACGTTCACCAAAAATCCCATCCTGTTACATAATTAAGAGGCTTTAACCCACCTCAAAGCCCCTAAGCTCAAACATATACTTCACGCTATGCACTCTTGTCCTCGATCTGTGGAGTCGTTACTTCTCGGGGAATCTTGGCTCCAACACTTCTACATTTCAAGGTTTGATGAATTCCATTTTCAAACCCTTCCTTAGAAATTTTGTGTTAGTATTTTTTGATGATATACTAATCTACAGCAAGTCTTGGAAGGATCATGTTCAACAGGTTGACAGGGTGCCCAAACTATTGGAGGAGAAATAGTTATATGTAAAAACATTCAAATTTTTATTTCGGGTACATGAGGTGAAATATTTGGTTCATATTGTATCTCATGAGGGTGTTAAGGTATACCCTAACAAAATTAAATCCATCAAGGAATGCAAAACCCCACAACCATAAAGAATCTTCCAGGATTTCTTGGGTTGATAGGGTATTATACCAAGTTTGTTAAGAATTATGGGAAAATAATAGAACCTGTAACAACATCACTGAAGAAAGATAAAAAATTTTGGACTACAAAAGAAACTAAGGCCTCTGAACATCTTAAAGAGGCAATGTGCCAAGCACTGGTCTTAGTTGTGTTAGACTTCACAAAAACCTTTATTGTGGAATGTGTGTTGAGTCCCAAATTTGCATCTTTTCCATACATTTTTCCATACCTTTTTCACTCACCTAAACCTCCCAGATTGTCAATATCATGTGCAAAAGGGTATCTAACATGGTTTTTAATTATATTTTTGTGTTTGCTATTTGATCTAGATTTTGTTCATTCAGCTGCGGAATCTTGCCACTTTCCACACTGGCCGTAACTAGCAGCCTATTTTGTGAAACTCTACAGGGCCGAGTTCACATGGGAAATGAGTCATGATTAAGGTGCTGTCAGGAAATGACGTGGACATGGTTCGTGTCCTATTGTTCAAGAAAATCGTCCAAAGAAGGTCAAAGGTCCACATGGAAGTCAACCATGGAGTTTCATGTCGGCCAGACTCTGTTTCGTGTCACATGAAGACCCATACGGCCGTTTCTAAGCCTGCGGAGGTTAAATCGACATCTGTACAGGGTTCTAGAGTCAAATTCAAGCATCCACCTTTCGTAGATATACTTTCCAACACAGCCATACTCCTATATCCGTGGACGTAGTGGTCTACGTGCTTCTCACCAGCATGAACTTTAGGAGACAGTTACAGTTTGTTGTTATATATAGTGCGTTTGCATACGCATATGAAGTTAGTTGATGTTCGTGAATGTAGTCTCTGTTATCTTTTAGTCTTCTCTGTAGTGATTACGCTGCACTTGTGCCGTAACATTACCATTCTGTAATGAACTGCTTTTTAATATGAGAAGACTCTGTTTTTCAGCTTAATTCATGTTTGAGGACCGTTACCAAGGCTGTGTAGAGGGCCCCTGCTCAGCTAAGGTTTTGTGTATTAGTGTATATTTCTCATTTCATTTCTTTAGAAATCATTGTATCATAATCCATCCATATGTTCATACTTTGCAGTTGTTTCATTTCTGTTTATACACTTCCATAATTTCATTTCATTCGTCTTTCATGCTTTATGATTGTTAATCACTGATCGTTGTTTATGTTTTTCGTGTTCTTAGATAGGCAAAACTGCATTTTCATGCTTTGACTAATGACATGAACTAACATTGTCACGCTGGTTTGTTTTCTTCATAGCTTTTGTTTAATTTCACTTTGTTTTGTTCATTTCGGGCTTGCTTATCTCAGTAGTTAAATTTAGATATATATTAAGTCAAGCCATAGTATCTCTAGCTATCTCTGAAAAGCTGAAGAAATTTAATTCATGGTGAGGATTGTGATATATGAAATGTGTAGTTTAGTATTAGTTTCTTTTCTGCAAATTTAGATATATTAAGCTGCTCATAGCATCTTCAGTTGCCTCCGAAAGCCACAGCTGGACTGATGGTGAGGGACTGCATTATGAAATGTGTACTTTAGTATTAGTTTCTTTTCTGCAAATTTAGATATATTAAATCATGTATGACATCTTCAGTTGCCTCCGAAAGCCACAGCTGGACTGATGGTGAGGGATTGAATCATGAGTGTATGGTTTAGTATTAGTTTACTTTTTGCAAATTAAATATCAGTTACTCAAATTGTTTATGATTACTTCCGAAAATCATAGCTGGACTAATGATGAAGGGTCAGAAGATAAATTGATGTAATCTGATTTAGATTTATTTTGTTGCAATTTTGAATTTCCTTAAGCATAGTTTATTTTGTGTTTAGTTGGCAGCAAGAATAGTTTGGTTTTCATGTTCACTAGTTTACTGTTTTGATTTATTAGATTAGCAGCACCTTTTCATTTCAACAGTACATTTTCATTTTCTTTCAAGTCTTGTCATTGTAAATTTCAATTTGCTTTTTAAAGTTTCAAGTTGGTAAATCATTATAGGGGATATCACTTCCTTGAACAAACATAACCAAACTTGTTTTCATCTTGGAATTTCCATTTCACCTTAGAAAACCAAAAACGACAAAAAGTTAAGAAATAGGTTATCTTGCACATATAGTGCGCCGCACTTCATCAGCTTACGATTCCCGGATTGACAAATTAAATGCAGCAATTTAGGACACACTAAATTGACCAAAAATTTTGGCGTCATTGCCGGGGAAGTGTAACTAGGTAGCCAATAGCCAATTTCTTAAAAAAAAACATAAAATCATAAAAGAAGGGAAAACTTGATAACTTCTTGAAGTATGCTCTCCTCTTGCACCTAGTGTGATCTAGAGGATCAGAAAAGAGAGTTATTGGTTTAGTAATTTCTTAAGTATGCTCTCTTCTTGCACCTGGTGTGATCTGGAAGATCAGAAAGAGAATTATTAGCCCAACTTTTGCTAAAAAAAAAAAAAATAAAAAAAAATGACATGCATAGAGCAAGAGATTCTAGGGGAAGGTTTATAGCTAAAGCCAAGAGTTCGATTTTCACAACTCCATCTTCTTCAAGGCATAGACCAGATTCACCACCATCTACCCCTGGCCTTAAGATTTTTGGAAGTCAAGGAACAGCTGAATTAGAGGATTCTCCTATACCACCTACTAAAACCCACTTAGAAAACAAAGAGACTTTCTCTCATCCTTCCTTGGTAGAAGAACTAGAGGACTGTAAGGACTCTAAAGAAACTATCATGGCAGAGGAAGTAATAAATAGAGGTGGAGGTAGAAGAGGAGGAAATAATGGAGATAACAATGGTGAAGGAAATAATGATAGAAATAGGGATTTGCTTGGATTCCCTATAGTTGATGAGGAAACTCATGCAACAATGAAAAATATCTCACCATCTGTTCTCCCTAACTTTTATGGATTGCGAAGTGAGGATCCTGAAACATTTCTGTTTGAGTTTGAAGTTGTGTGCCGAACTTATGACTATATCGAAGATTCTCAAAAACTCAAACTGTTTCCTTCAACATTGAAGGGATCTGCTTTGAAATGGTTCATGGGATTAGCCACTCAATCTATTAGGATTTGGAATGATATGAAACAAACATTTTTGGACAGATACTTGGACTATTGTATGCCCACCAATCACAAGGATGAGGTATTCAAAATGATGCAAAAAGAAGATGAAAATTTGGAAGACTTAATTGAAAGATTTCAATACAACTTGAAAAGAGCAAAGATGAGCAACTTAGATAATGAAACCTTGAAAGCCCTCCTGTTAAAAGCCATTAGAGATGAATGGATAGACATTTTAAACATGATGGGGAAAGGAGACATTTCTCAACTCCCATTTCATGATATAACAGAACTATGTATCCAATTCTCAAGGGGAAGATCTAAAACGGGAAAAGGGCCTAGGGATTCTTCTCTTATTAGGGCTAACAAATCTGCAACTGGATCAGTAAGTAGGGCAGAGATTGGTAATATGCTTGATGAGTTCAAAACTGATATCTTAGGGAGCCTTAGTGAACAGCTAGACACCCTTAAAATCCAAAACAAGCAGAAAGCAGAAACAGATGCTTTAGCCATCTTTTGTCCGAAATGTAGAAAGAAAAATGCTTTAAGGGAATGTCCCTTGGATGCAAAAGTTGTAGAAACATGTATGATTTGCTCAGAGAATCATGAGACCAAGGATTGTCCTTCAATTCCTGGACTCAAAGCTGTCTTTCAAGAAGATCCAAATTCGGTAGAATCTCTCTGTTTTGTTGCAAGAAGACGTTGGCAGGGGCAACAAACTCAAGGGCTTAACAACCCTATGAATTTTCAACCCCCATCAAATTGGAATCCTTGGCAACAACCTTGGCCCCAAAATCAAAATTCATATCAGTCATGGGCACAAGGTATGCAAAATCCTTATGGGAGATTTGCTCAATTTTATCAATATCCTCCATCTTTTCAAAATCAACAAGCTCCACAACTTCCAAACCCAAATCCACAACTTTCATTTCCATTCCCACAACAACAACCTTCTCAACAAAATCCAAATCCTCAACTCATGCTCCCATACCAACAAAAGACAAATCAACTTCCAGCTCAGCCATTGCCAAATCCTAACAATAAAAATCCTCAGAATACTTACATGGTAGAAGGACAACAATTTCCTACCTATATGATTTTTCCTCTCAACGATGTACAACTCAGATCTGGTAGAGTTTTAGAAAAACCTTCTATAGATATTCAAGAGCAAGATACCTCTGAGGAGGACTCTCTTCAAGTTAATAAGGGTTCTGAGGAAGAGTCTCTTCAAAATTCAAGCATGCAAAAAGAAAAAGAAAAGTTAACACCCACAACTCCTATAGTTGAGCAACTTGCATCTTCATCTACACCTCCTTTTCCGGAAAGACTACAAATTGATAAGGGGGTGGAAAAACAAATCTTGTTGCCTAACTATGACTTTTTAGATGAATTGAAGAATGTTTGTATCAAGATTCCATTGCTACAAGCCATTCGAGAAATTTCTATTCTAGCAAAAACCATAAAGGAGTTGAGTTTCAAAAGACCAGGAAGAAAGCTAAAGGACACAAGAAGAATCCACCTGGTAGGAAAGATTGCAGACATTATGATGGGAAAAATTGCCATGCAGAAGTATGTAGATCCTGAAAGTCCAATTGTCAAGACACATATAAATGGGATAGAAATTCCAAACACATTGATTGACTTAGGGGCTGCTATCAACATTATGAGTAGACAGACTATGGAACAATTAAAACTTCCTAACCTTCTCTTTACACCTACTTTACTGCAACTTGCAGATCGATCGGTTATTAAACCAGATGGTGTATTAGAAGATATTTCAGTCTCTTTAGATTCTTGGGAATATCCAGTAGATTTTATGATTTTGACTCCCAAAAGTAATCTAGGAGGACATCCACTTATCTTAGGAAGACCTTGGCTAGCCACAGCTGATGCTTTTATTAGTTGTAGATCTGGAGACATGTACATTTCTAATGGTAATTCAACAAAGAAATTCAATTTGTATCCTCCAGCAAGAGCAATCACAGAAATAGGAGACAATGAATGGGTCGATGATGAGAACACTATACAACCTGTCTTTACCATTTCTAAAATTAGTGAGGATAGTCAAATTCTGAACACATTAGAAAATTTTGAGACATCTTCAGAATATGACCCCACACAATTTCAGTTGGAATCTGACATAGAATATTTATCATCAAGACAAATGTCTCTTTACTCTATGGAAAAGTTTGGTAGTTCTACTATTGAGATTTTTCCAGGAAAAACATTGAATATCAACAAACATTTGGAAAAGTCACAACAAGAAGAACTAACCAAAATCTTGCAAAAACATTCTATTGCATTTGCATGGGAGTATACTGACATGAAAGGTATTGATCCTAAGACTTGCATCCATCATATATATATTGAGGAAAACAGTAGACCAATCAGACAACCTCAAAGAAGGATGAATCCAAATCTTAGGGAGATAGTGAAAGAAGAGCTCCAAAAACTTCTCAATGTAAACTTCATTTATCCAATTTCGGATAGCCGATGGGTTTCTCCTTTGGTTATAGTACCTAAAAAGAATGGTAAATGGAGGGTATGCATTGATTACAGGGAATTGAACAAAGCAACTTTGAAGGATCACTTTCCTTTGCCTTTTATCGATCAAGTATTAGACACATTAGCGGGTAAAAAGTACTTTTCATTCTTGGATGGTTTTAGTGGCTATAATCAAATTCAGGTAGCACCTGAAGATCAAGATAAGACCACATTTACTTGTCCATGGGGAACTTTTGCCTACCGAGTGCTTCCTTTTGGGTTATGTAATGCACCAGCAACATTCCAAAGAGCAGTACTAGGAATTTTTTTCTGATCTAATCCATGATTGTGTAGAAGTTTATATGGATGATTTTACAGTTTATGGTAATTCATTTGAAGAGGCATTAGAAAATTTGGAAAAAGTTCTCATAAGATGTAAAGAAACAAACCTTTCATTAAGCCATGAAAAATATTTTATGATGTTTACTGAAGGGATTGTTTTAGGACATCATATTTCGGGAGATGGGATTAAGGTTGATAGATCGAAAGTTGAAGTCATCTCCAAGTTGCCTATTCCAAATTGTCAAAGAGATGTTAGAAGTTTTCTAGGATTTACTAGTTATTATAGAAGATTTATAGAAAACTTCACTAAAATAGCATCTCCACTCTTCAAATTGCTTACAAAAGACTGTGAATTTAAATGGGATCTTGATTGTCAATCAGCTTTTGAAACTTTGAAAACAAGAATATCTGAAGCACCTATCTTGAGAGGACCAAATTGGAAACTTCCTTTCCATATTTCTACAGATGCTTCAGATACAGCTCTTGGAGCTGTGTTGAGTCAAAAAGATTTAATTCCTTATGCCATTTATTACACCAGTAAAAATTTGACTCCCACAGAGTTGAATTATACTGTGACTGAAAAAGAATTCTTAGCTGTTGTTCATGCAATTAATAAGTTTAGACATTACATAACAGGCTATGAAACTTTATTCATACTGACCATTCTGCAATTAGATATTTAATGAACAAACCTGTTACTAATGGCAGAGTGACAAGATGGCTTTTACTTTTGCAAGAATTCAATATTACTGTGTTGGATAGACCGGGAAAACAGAATACAGTAGCTGATTTCTTGTCTAGAATTCAAAATACTAAAGAAGATTCTCCTGTAGAAGATAAGTTTCCTGATGAATATTTGTTTGCGGTAACTATTAAGACCCCTTGGTATGCAGATATTGCTAACTATTTGGTTACAGGGAAACTACCTTCACATTTATTTCCAAGTGAAAAACGAAAAATTATTCAGGAGAGTTCAAAATATTCATGGATTTCTAACGAATTGTTTAAAACAGGGCCAGATCTTGTGATCAGAAGATGTGTCGGGGAAGATGAAATGCCTGATATTCTTAAGGCATGTCATGATGAACCATGCGGTGGACACTTTGCGGAAAAAAGGACGGCCTATAAAATCCTTTCTTTGGGATATTATTGGCCTTTCCTATTCAAAGATGCAAAACAATATGTCAAAAGGTGTGACAGCTGCCAAAGAGTAGGGAAACCTACCCTTTCAAATGAAATGCCACTGCAAACACAGGTACTCATTGAACCCTTTGAAAAATGGGCTTTAGATTTCATTGGACCTATTAATCCACCATCCAAGCAAAAGAAGTATATATTGGTTTGTACTGATTATGTTACTAAATGGGTAAAAGCCAAAGCATTAGTATCTGCTACTGAAAATTCAGTTGTTCATTTTCTTTATGAGGATATTTTTACTCGCTTTGGTGTTCCAAGAGAAATTGTGACAGATCAGGGGAGCCAATTCACATCCAACTTGGTGAAAAAGTTGATGGAAGAATACAAAATCAAGCACAGAAGATCTACTCCTTACCATCCGCAAGAAAATGGTCAAGTGGAGTCCACAAATAAAGTTCTTGAAAGTATCATCACCAAAACTGTTCATCTACATAGAAGAGATTGGGCAGAAAGGCTTCCTGAAGCCTTGTGGGCCTACAGAACTACATGGAGAAATACAACAGGAAATTCTCCCTATGAACTTGTTTATGGGAAAGAAGTCTTGCTCCCCATTGAGTTCCAAGTCAAGACCTTCAAGATAACAGTTCAGTTGGGGATGGACTTATCAGAAGCCCAAAAGCATAGAATGGAGCAGTTGAATGAGCTAGATGAGATCAGACAAGAAGCAATTCTAAGAACTGATCTAGTTCAATATCAAAGGACTAAATGGCATGACAAATATATCAAAGAAAAGAAGTTTCAAGAAGGAGATTGGGCATTATTATTTGATTCCAAGTTTAAAGATTTTCAAGGGAAATTTCAGACTCATTGGCTTGGGCCATATGAGATTGACAAAATCTTTAGCAATGGAGCTGTAAGAATCAAGACCATTGATGAGTTTCAAACTCCTCTTATTGTGAATGGCCATAGATTGAAAGTTTATCATAAGCCACTCTCAAAAGAGGATTTTGTCAAGATGTTTCAAGAAAGTTCTGCAATCAGGCTGGTACAGAAGAATTCTTCTTCTCCACCAGCCTAGCTTTTGTTTTTCAGTTAAAAAAAATAAAAAAAAAAAAATAAAATGGTATAAGCCTGAAAACCAATCATTGATTGGCAGTCTTATGCAGAAAATATAGGGTGAAAATCAGGGACACCTGACACTCTATATTTTCCAAAAAAAATTCTCTCTCTTTCATTTCATAAGCTTTGTCACCACCCACTCCATTTCATTCCACTACATTCCATTTCATTTCATTTCATTTCACTTCATTCCACTTCATTTCATTCCATTCCATCAATAAAAATCTGTTTCATGACCATTTCCATCAGGTCATTTGTTATTTGTTCATTTCTATTCAACCAAGTAATAGCTGTGTCTGTTTCCGCAGCTGACATCTGTTTCCGCAGCTGACTCCAGTTTCCGCAGCCAGAAGCAGATTCCGCAGCTACTACTCTGTTTTCAAAGAGAATGTACAGTTAGATGTTATTTCCATAATTATGAAATAAAATGTAGGTGAGAGGATCAAAGGAGTATTCAGGACACCAATGGAGATCAATCAGTTGAAGACCAAAGGAAAAGGCAAATATTCCAAAGGTATGAATAAAGTTTATTTCAAATAGTATTGAAAAACACATTTTTATATAGTTTTGAACCATGAGCTCTATCCATTACGCGCAATGATTATATTGACAGTTTCGTAACCTTTCACGATCTCCATATTATCCTCTTGCATTTATTCACAAACGGTTTCATCATTAAACCCCGATTTTCACTCATGATCCAATATCCCACCGGTGATAATGAAGCGTATTTGATTTGACCAAGGACTCTTACAGCCACATCAAGTCACAACAGTTGATTGAAACGTGTTCACATTTATTTCGTAGCCACCAAAATTCAAAATGCGGCTAAATGTGTTATATTCTATCAATCTACTCAGTCCTATCTTTGTTATGTTTTCGAAACCCTACTCTGTTCTGTTTCATTCCGTTTCGTTCCTTTTGCTCATTCTCACTCCCGGATATCTACCCACAGTCTCATTCATTCCCATTTTATGATACATCCCCACAGCCATTGTGCTCGTTTCTGAGCATTCAACCATTCTACTTCCATTTGAAACCCTCACGAAGGCAAAATTGTGAAATACAGAGAAGTAAAATGGGTAAATTGCTAAGGGCAGAGCCGGAAGGACCAAAGTTTATAGAGGGATATCCGCAAGCAAAGGAGATATTGAAGAAAGCAAAATGGCTGCGTTTTATTCAGAAATTCAGAGGTTACCACAGAGAAGTTACGAAAGCATTTGTAAGGTCGTTTGATGGCTCGGAAGCAGAAATTGGAGACCTCAAGTTTTCGGTCAATGAAGCATCAATAGCAACAGCCACGGAACTTCTTCAGGAGGGAGAACGTTGGTTCAAAAATAAAAGCATCAGTGATGAGGCATGGAGAACAATCCTACGAAATCAAGGTATGGACATAACTGTTTTTAAGAAAGGAATTCCCGTGCATGCATTGAAAGAAGAATGGGCCACTTTACTGCTAATTGTTCAGAAATTCATTACATGTGAAGGCCGTTTTGGGTCCATGTACATGTACCATACCAGGCTATTAATAAATTTTCTAGAAAACCAAACTCTTAATCTCCCATATTTTCTATTCAATAGCTTGAAGAAAATGGCTGTGACTGTTCAAAAACACTTAGGAGATGTAGAGCCTCATCTATATCACCACGGCCTTATAAAAATTCTGATTGAAAAGGAGTTAAGGGAAAGAAAAGACACATGGGAACAATTCCTAGTTAGAAATTTCTTTGAAGAACCTCAGGAAATTCCTGAAGGTAGTTCAGTAAGAAGGAGTAGAAGAAAAAGAATGAATGTTGAAACCCAAATTACTCCTACTCAGGAAATTCCCGCAGCTAGCACAGCAAGAAGAAGTAGAAGGAAAAGAACAATAGATGAAATCCAAAATACTCCTACTTCTACTATGAAAAGAACTGATAGAGAAGAGAGATTGGTAAAAAGGAAGAAGAAGGAAATCAAGGCCAAGAAGCCAATAATACCAAAAGGGAAAGAAACTATTGAGGCTATACATAAAACTCCTTCTTCTGAAGAAGAAGATCATCAAATACTCTCTGAAAGATTAGTTTATCTTCAAAAACAGTCATCTATATCCAAGAAGGCAGAGAAAGGGAAACAAAAACAAAAAGATAATGTACCACAGCGTGTGAGGAGAAGCAGCAGGCTTAAGGGAAAATTGCGGAAAACACAAATTAAGGGTCCTCATTTCATTGATTTGGGTGAGGAGACATCTGAACAGTCCCCAACTGACCATAGTCCATCTCAGTCAGTTAGTGAACCTAATTCCTTTCATTCCCAATCAGACAATGAGCATACCCCATCTTATTCTCAGCAAAATATTGATGTAAGCCCTCCTCGGCCAGATTTTGAACATAATTCTCCTTTGCAGCATTTTGGGGACAGCCCAATGAAAATGACACCTGAAATAGACCCCAAGCAGCAGAAGGTATATGACTATATAGAATCCTTGGAAAAGGCAGCCACAGGTCCAAGTACTTCTTCCATTCAGCCTCATACATTGCAGGATGATTTAGTTCAATCATTAAAATAGGAAATTTTTGAGCTGGAGCTTTTAAATAGGCACATCAAAAATGAAAATGAAACATTGAAAGAACAAGGCAAGCTGGACAAGATCATCCATGATAATACTATGTTACACTTGGGAATATGGCAAAAGAAGAATAAGAAATTGAAAAGGAAATGCAAAAAATTGAGCAGAGCACTTGTAAATATCAAATTTAGGTGCTTAATGAAGAAACCCAGAATGATGGCAGTACCAAAGAAGAAGAGAAGGGGATTGGATGTGCTGGCTGAAGTATCAAGGCACATGAACTGAACAAAAAGTATCAAAATTTTGGTTGCATGAGGACATGCAACACCTTCACAGTGGGGGTATGTTGAGTCCCAAATTTGCATCTTTTCCATACACTTTTCCATACCTTTCTCACTCACCTAAACCTCCCAAATTGTCAATATCATGTGCAAAAGAGCATCTAACATGGTTTTTAATTATATTTTTGTGTTTGCTATTTGATCTAGATTTTGTTCATTCAGTTGCGGAATCTTGCCACTTTCCGCAGCTGCTGCAACTTTCCGCAGCTATTTTGTGAAACTCTATGCTACAGGTGTCTACAAGGGAAACGAGCCACATGGGCAGGTCAGGAATGACGTGGACATGGTTCGTGTCCTATTGGTTCAAGCAAACTCATCCAAAGAAGCCGCGGTCAAAAGCGTCCACATGGAAGTCAACCATGGAGTTTCATGTTGGCCGGACTCTGTTTCGTGTCACATGAAGACCCATACGGCCGTTTCTAAGCCTGCGGAGGTTAAATCGACATCTGTACAGGGTTCTAGAGTCGAATTCAAGCATCCACCTTTCGTAGATCTACTTTCCAACACGGCCATACTCCTATATCCGTGGACGTAGTGGTCTACGTGCTCTCCACTAGCATGAACATTAGGAAACAGTTATAGTTTGTTGTTATATATAGTGCGTTTGCATACGCATATGAAGTTAGTTGATGTTCGTGAATGTAGTCTCTGTTATCTTTTAGTCTGCTCTGTAGTGATTACGCTGCACTTGTGCCGTAACATTACTATTCCGTAATGAACTACTTTTTAATATGAGAAGACTCTGTTTTTCAACTTAATTCGTGTTTGAGGACCGTTACCAAGGCTGTGTAGAGGGCCCCTGCTCAGCTAAGGTTTTGTGTATTAGTGTATATTTCTCATTTCATTTCTTTAAAAATCATTGTATCATAATCCATCCATATGTTCATACTTTGCAGTTGTTTCATTTTTGTTTATACATTTCCATAATTTCCATTTCATTTCTGTCTTTCATGCTTTATGATTGTTAATCACTGATCAGTGTTTATGTTTTTCAGGTTTTAGATAGGCAGCCCAGGCATTTTCATAGCTTTTTGACTAATGACATGGAACTAACATTGTTCTGCTGCTAGTTTGCTTTTCATAGTTTTTGTTTAATTTCGGTATTGCTCTGTACATTTCAGTTTTGTTTTTCTGCTTCAGTAGTTAAAATTTAGATATACTAATATGCTCATAGCATCTTCAGTTGCCTCCGAAAGCCACAGCTGGACTGATGGCGAGGGATTGCATTATGAAATGTGTAGTTTAGTATTAGTTCCTTTTCTGCAAATTTAGATATATTAAGCTGCTCATAGCATCTTCAGTTGCCTCCGAAAGCCACAGCTGGACTGATGGTGAGGGATTGCATTATGAAATGTGTAGTTTAGTATTAGTTTCTTTTATGCAAATTTAGATATATTAAATCATGCATGACATCTTCAGTTGCCTCCGAAAGCCACAGCTGGACTGATGGTGAGGGATTGAATCATGAGTGTATGGTTTAGTATTTAGTTTACTTTCTGCAAATTAAATATCAGTTACTCAATTTTTTTATGATTACTTCCGAAAATCATAGCTGGACTAATGATGAAGGATCAGAAGATAAATTGATGTAATATGATTTAGATTTATGTTGTTGCAATTTTGAATTTCCTTAAGCATAGTTTCTTTTATGTTTAGTTGGCAGCAAGAATAGTTTAGTTTTCATGCTCAATAGTTCATTGTTTTGATTTATTAGATTAGCAGCACCTTTTCATTTCAGCAGCACATTTTCATTTCCTTTCAAGTCTTGTCATTGTACTGATCCCATAACAATGGTCTACATGCATCTTTGACTCACTTGGAGACCCATGAGGTCATTGGTGTGCCCCCACACCCACTGGGAGAAGACGGGACCAACCCCTTGTCCATCACTTTTGAGGGTCCTATTCATTATTATGGCACTTATGGATCTCATCACGACTCTGGGAGGGCGCTTCGACATGCATATATTATTGTTTGACCTCTTGAGAGGCTTATTAATTTATTTGTGAGTTAGTTTGTTGTGCTTGTCACCAAAATTTAGTTAATTCACACATTATTTTAATTTAGGGGCTATTGTAAGCTCAAATAGGTAATTTGAACTCCTAATTAGTGTGTAAATAGGAGTTAGATGAATTAATTTTGTATCATCACTTGACTTGGATCATTCTCTCTCTTTAGAACTTCACACTTTTCCTTCAAGGATATTTTTTGATCATGGATGAATTTTGATGTGTGGATTGGGTCTTCTTATCTAGGAGCTTCTTATATTGCAAGTGTGTTGATGGTTGGATATATTCTCTTACATGTAAGTATGATTTTGATGCTATTTTCTTTTACTTTGTTGCGTACATTGATCATGAGATTTTCACTATTTTAGGGATAATTGCTGCATGCATTTACAACATCAATGTGGAATTATGTTTCTATTTAGCTTGCCTCTACGTATGGGCCATGTTTGACGAACGGTTTTTCCTAGAGATCAAGGTTATCTCGATAAGCCTTCTCCATTTGCAACGAAGTATAAATTCTTTTAAGGTCACTTTTCTTCTTTTGCCCTTAACATTGGATGAAGTTGACTTTGGGAGCTTCCATGAACAATAAACAAAATCCATCTTCATATTTCTCCTTCACTCCATATCCCCAATAGGAATTAGGCACTGATCATCAAAATTTGGTCACTTTAAACTGTCTTTCTTCACCTTTTCACTTCTCTTCTAGGTCTAGCCACGCTGGGCCACCTAGGGCATAAATTTCCTGACAAAGTAGCCCTAGAAAAAGTTTGATTTCCTAGCCCCTACTGCGCTGGTGTGCTCTCAAGGTCCCCTATGAATTTGAAGTGATTCCGACAGTGGGATTTCAAGATATCCCAAGCCCTAGGTCTAAGTGTTAAATTTAAGCAACTACGGTAAAATTCCACCTTGGACAACTAAGATGACAAAGATGATGATTTCATTTAATTGCACTTTTTGAGAGGACCAAAATCGACCTAAATATCACCTTGCTCGGATAAGAAGAAGTTGGTTTTTGAATTTATGTACCCACCCTTGTATATTGGATTAGGTCGGCCCTATGCACATATACCAATGGATAGGTCGGCCTCAACATCAAGTGGAACCTCATGGAAGTTTATAAATAGAAGAGACCTCAAGCTCATTTGGACACATTTATTAAGCTCTCTTCTTCTTATGTATTTTTTCTTGGCTGGCACAAGTTTGACGAAAGGAGTTCGTCCAGGGTCCAAAATCATATGAGAGAGGCTCACTCTGATCTAGGGTCTTTGGATGTTAGCCGCAAGTTTTCTACAAATATTTTTGGCCAAAAACAAAGTGCTATGGTAGGGGCTAGGGAACCATAGCCGCATGCATAAAGTGTTATGGGTGCAACTAGGACCTCAGAAGGCAGATCAGGATGCGCTCAGCCATATCCAGAGGCACAAAGTTTCATGGTAATGGCTAGGGACCCATAGCCACATGCATAGATTGTTATGTGTGTGGCTAGGGCCTCAGAAGGCAGACCAGTCTGTGCTCACCCATAGCCGCAATCACAAAGTGTTATGGTAGCAACTAGGGCTTTAGAGATGAAACTACAGTTCTCCGGAGTTTTCGCACAGTGACAACAGTGTTCAACAATACACTACAGATAGTGACAATATATTATAGTCATTAGAATCAAAGTTTTGATGTTTAGATGTGTTTCATGGATATTATAGTTGTTGTGGGACAATGGATCATTGTACTTTCTTTTGATGAATCATTTGATGAAAATCTACTATAAGAATAATTTGCAATGGTTTTCCCCATAGTGGATTTTTCCCTGGACTCTGACCAATCATGATGTCTCTATGTGTGCATGCTTTTCTTCCTATATTCCTTTATGTTCCGCTGCATTGATGATGATGTCATTTTTATTTCTAGATAGTTGCATACGATGATGAATAATGATGTAAATATAAATAATGTTATGATGTTGTGGGGTAAAATTAACATGTTAATGATGAAATGAAACTATCAAAGAAAATATCAATGTAGCTCTATGAAAAATTAACATCGTTTCAAAGTTGGGCTGAAGAAAAGCCATGGAGATCACCCCCATGGAGACACTTTTGATGGAGGCAAGAAGAGGACGGTAGAGACCTAAAATAATTCTAGGGTATGAAGAAAACCCTAAGTACTTAGTGGATAAGTATTTGATGGTTACGGTTTGAGAGAAACCTTGGTTTATGGAAAAGACTTGAGATTTGATGTATGAAACCCTAACATGGTCTATATGAAGATGATAAAGCAGTTGGGATTGACTTGATGAAGCCCTAGATGACCTGTTTGTTGATAAATTTGATTGAAGGCAACATTATTATGTGGACTATGGATAGTGTTTTCTCTTGAATACTAGTTCAAGAGGGAGAGGATCATCTCTCATTGAAGATAATTACTCCTTAACTCTTGATGTTTCTTTGTTCCCTCACTCTTGTTTAGAATTATGAATCTGATTATTATAATTATTGTTTTTATCATTTATAATACTTCCTCCATGTATATTTGAAGTATATGGATGTATCTAACCTCCTTGATAAGATGTGATAAGTGGATCCTTCTTGAGGATCATTTGAGATGCAAGAAATAAAAGCTAGATCTGGAAAAGGTAAAGATGCACCTGATGAAAAAGGTGACAAGCACTACAAGCTGTCTATGTGAAGGTGCACAAGTATTTGAATACTACAAGGTATGCATGGTGTATTGTTTTAATGTTGTGTTTAAGCTATAACGTTAGATGGCTAGGTAAGCCCTATGGTATGTTAAGAACGTCACCTTTGCAAATGGCTCATGAATGCATATGAAAGTGATTTGGATTTATGTTTCCTATGATGAAATGGTGCACCCAATGTTCAATTTATATAATTTTTTTTTCTATACTTTGAGACTTATACCCTATGGAAGTTAAGGTTTATGAATAATCAAGAAATAAATTTTAAACAGGTCAACTTGGTATTTTTGTCTAGAAATTTTCAAACTATGAAATATTTGATATTTTTAGGAGACATATAGAAGTACCTCAGGTATAGCTTCCAAAATTATATTTCAATAATTGGACACACGAAACACTATACAAGTTTTCTTGTGAGAAGAGGACAAAAATATCATAAAGTTTTGGGAAAGCTATTGTAACTTTCAGTTGGCACATCAGATTCGGTTCACACTTGTGGAATTACAAAATTACATATCAATGTATTTTAAAAAAAGTTTTCAGATCCATAAGGACTCAAATATTAGATATATATCAATAAATCTTTAGTCATTCTGATATTCTCCAAACTAAGGTATGTAAATTACTAGTGTCTTAAATATTCATTAGAAGATACCATTTTTTTGTTGTAATAAAGAGGAGGGTTGTTATTATTTTCCAAAATTCCTCCAAAGAAAACTACTACAACAATTAAATATATTGCAGTCCCATATAGTTTAGGTTATTTCAATTATAGAAGAAATTTAATGAAATAGATGGTAGTATGTGGAAAAAGGTGGATTTCTCAGGTTCTCAAGAAAATACTAAAAGAGAAATGGAAAAGAGGATGAATGAAAATAAGAAAGAAATACAAAAATCCATGATTTATATTGAAAATATTCTCTTAGAGAGGCTTCCTAAAAGGTATGTGGAGATCCAAGGAAATAATGAACATAAATAAAACCATGTTGTTTGGGATCAATCTCATATGGGGAGTATGCTAGCAAAATTAGAGAGCAAAAATTTTGAATCGCAGAACCATAATCTTGAATTTTCAATCCAATATCCACATCATGAGGGATTTAAGTCAACATCAAGGAACTAATACATTATGAAGATTGATATGAGGAAATTTTAAGGTAATGATCCTATAACATGGATATATCAAATAGAGAAATACTTTGATCTAGATCAAGTAGCATCATTACAAAAGGTAAACATCACATCCATGTTTTTAGAAAACGACCAACATGTATGGTATCAATGGATTTAAGAAAGAAAAAAGGATTCATTTATATCTTGGTCCATTTGTATAGAGGATTTTTTTTTAAACAAAAATGAGTATTATTACATAAAATTTGTGCTTGGTTGAAGCAAAGATACATGGGGGATACATCTACAGTGTTCTCATCTGACCGAGTGTTAAGAACATTAGATACTCACTATTCAAACTAATAGACTTGTTATCACTCCACCAGATCTCTAAGGATGATAAAAATTCCAAACAGAGGTAACCATAGACCAATCTTTTAGCTTGGTAGCTAGCCCTACCAAATCAGAGAGGGCTCTCTCCACAAATTCACAACCAAGAGGGCTGGACGAATTAGGGTTTTAGGCTAGATATGGGTATAGGGGTTTGTTTGTTTGAATTGGTTTTGCTGGATGGGTGAATTAGGTCAAAGAGGATAGGCCAGGGAAAATAAGATTAGGATTGCAATCCATTCAATAGGGAAAGATAGGTAGAAAATATAGCACATTAGGGTTCTTGGGATGAGATGATTCAGACATGTAAGATGCTAGAAAGAGCAAGGAAAAACATGTATTCTTTCTAAACTGAAGAAAAATGAACAAGTTATGAATATTTTCCCAAAACAGAGCACGAGAGATGAATTCTGTTTATCAACTTGAAGATCAACATACTATAGAAGTGAAATGGATTATAAAAAAAAAACATTCATACATATGAAACTAAAGAAGGAACAATGCTAAATTTCCGTACCACAGGTATCCCAAAGAAATAGTTGCAAAACTTTCATTAAATGCCAAAATGATTACACTAGAGTCTCTGATCAATACCACAACATCCAACCTCTGAAATGAGTGAAAAAGTACAATATATAGACCTCAAACAACCTCTCTCAACCTCAGGGGTTTAATCCCTAAGTTGAGGAGCTGATCCACAATAATCTGAACTGATACCTAAAGTGTAGGGAGGTCAAAGTGTCTCATCCATCACTTCTATGAAACTGATTCATTTGACTTCATGATGACATTTACAGAATGTATTTACCCCTAGATAACTAATAAACATGATAATTAAATTTACTTCCATCAATTACATAAGTACAAACATGATTTCCCAAGGTGAAAATCAAAATTACAGAGAAAACTTAGAAAAATCAGACACTAGTCAGGAGCGCAGGACCAATGTTAGGTGTGCAACACCGGTGTCAGGTGTGCAGCGCCGGTGTCAGGAGCGCCCTCCATCTTGCAGCTGAGTTTTGGATGGGTTGTAGGTATCCAAACTGAGCTCAGGATATCTCATTGGAAATATTATCTAGTCTACCTTCCATATTTATGCTTGGTTTGTAGATTTGACTTGATTTGACCTCCCAAAATGTGGTTCTCCCAAGACTTCTCAAGAGTGTAGTGACAAGGTGAAAAAGGAGGTAGAACTGTGATTTTTTGAGTGTTTTTTGATTTTTTCACCTGCCAGTTTGACCAAACAAGACTAGAATAGTGGTTTAGTGTACATTTTCCCTACTTTGAATCCAATGGTGGTTTCCTTTTGACCAAAATATGCCCCAAACAGAAGATAATCGCCTAGGGCGTTGCACTCTTGACAATCCAACTGTCACATGACTGTCAAGGAATGCAAAAATACTTCAAAAATTTGCAAAAATGTATCAAAACTTGCCAATTTTTTTTGAATGGTGGTTGACGATGAGGGTTAGGCATGGAGTGAGGCTTCGACAAGGATATCAAGCCTTCTTTTCAATTCTTTCATGGTTAGGGTTTCAATTTTTGCATTGGCTTTTTTAGGTTTTGACCTTGCAATTTTGTTTCTCTTGGCATAGTACTTTTCCATCCTTATCTGAATATCATTGTCTTTCTTGGCCCTTTTCAATAGTTTATCAAGGTGGTAATTCATTTCCTAAAGCCAACCTTCTTTATCCTCATTCATTACAACTATAAATTTCTCATTAAGAGTGACATCATCTGCTAGTTCTCTTTCTTCCTACCTTTCTAGTTCTAGGGATATTTTTAAACCTCTAGTCCTTGGCCTTCATCTTGGAACTTGTTCTTCTGGTTCATCTAGCACACCATATTTTTCTAGTGTCTCTTTAAGTAAGACTTTAGATTTTTATGCCTCTCTTTGAGCTTTGATGAATTTCACTTCGTCAATGAAGTGTTTGGTTTTTAGCTATTGGTTCTCTTGCTCAAGAAAGATAATGACAAATTTAGATCTATCAAGATTAGTTTGTAGCTTTCTAATATTGGCTTATTTTTCCTTGATGACTATGCTAGTGATCTCAGAATCATCTTGCTGATCCAAGTCAACAAGGTAAAACTCCATTTCCGTCTCATGAAGATTTTCCTCCTCATGGCTTTTGCTTTCCTTTGTCTACCTGCTTTGCCAATGAAGAAGGCAAAACCCCTTCCATAATCTATGGAGAAAACAGTTGCCTATGACCTCTTTGATATGTTTTTTCCAATGTCTCTATCTCAACCACTTTGGTATTTTGAAGCTCACTGATCTTAACTCTGTTGGATGACCCAATCTGAGTGTGAAATGGTGATGATGGTGGTGAAATGGGTGGAGTAGTTTGAGCTGATGAAGAAGTAGGTACTCTAGTCTGATATGGAGGAATGGATGTGGAAGGATGAGATGGTGGAGGCACAAAGTGATCATGTGGAATTGGTGGAGAAATGAAGATTTCATTAGCTATGAAAGTTTCCCATGAGATGTTCAATTTATTGAGGTGATGGAGGACAATGATCTTGATGAGAGAGTGGTGAAAAATATTGTTCATCTGTTGGTCATAATATCTCTTTTGAACAATGAATTCCATTTTTTCAATGCTCCTGACGAGATAATAAGGTATGTTGAGTGTTTTGACCCTTGTGAAGTGCATTAATAATCGGATATGGTAGGTGTAGAGTCTAGAGAACCTTCCTTCTCAACAAAAGTACTTCATGAATATTTTCTTCACGGGGGCATACCTATCCAGGAGGTTAGAGAAAGGAAGTACCCTCTTTCCTTCATTCTTGTACATTGGCTTGATGTATGGCTCATAGTAATGACCTTCCAAGTCTTTTTCCTTGAACGAATTTTCACCAACATTTGGAATTCCAATGGCAACTGCTATAATGGCTGTGGATATTGTGAAAGTTACACCAGCAAGGGTTACTTGGTTGTCATGAATATTAGAGATGAAAAGCCTGCTCAATACAGGGTGATGTTGGACCCTTTGTATTTTTTCACAAAAGTCAAAGCATCCTTCATGCTTAAAATATGTCACAACCATGGGAGAGGCCATGGGTTCTTTGGTGTTTGTAGGTTCAAGTTCGAGGATCCTCCCTCCTTTGTGTGGCCTCCTCTCTTCCATGTCTTCTTCCTCACTAAATTCTCTATTTTCTTCTTTCATAGTGTCTTAGTTAGAAACCCTAGGGAGATGAATTGGGAGTTAAATGTAGGTTTGGGGATTGGGGAATGGGATTATTAAATTGAGGGAGGTGACAGGGAGTAGAAATGTTGTGGGATTTGGGAAGAGGAATTTTATTACAGGTATGGGGATTTGTGAGCCTAGGAAACTGAAATACCTAGGTCTTAGGGTTTAGGGGATAAAGGGCTTTGGAGGAAGAGATACAATGAAATAGGGGTTGGTAAATGTTAATTGTAATGTGGGAAGGATAGTGGAAGTCATAGGAAGTGTAATTGAGAATTAGGAGTGGAACTAGGGTTTATAATAAAGAAGACACCAAATTTTGTATAGAACATTCAAACACCATGATAATTTGACTTGAGGAATTCTAGGAGATGGTAATTAGGTGTTACTTACTTGCTGGAGGGTGAAGGAAACTAATGTTGAATGTTTAGAGTGATGGCACTTCGTTTTGGAGTTGACTGAGCAAGTCGGCCAGGTGTGCAGCGCATGTGGGAGGAGCGCAACGTGTGATGTAGGAGCGCAGTGCGACCAGTTTAGGAGCGCAGTGCTGCAAATTTTCTCCCAATTTCCCACTCCAAATTTGAAAATTTTGCTGTGGAGATGGTTTCTCAATGTTGTGGGGGACAAATGAGGATGAATTTGATGCCTTGAGGGATTTTATACTTGGTGAATTGTGATTTTTATGCTTTTGGAATCCACTTTTCTATGTTCAAATTTACCTTTAAACTTCACAATTAAACCCTTTCACTTTGATTTCTTTCCTTTGACAATTGATCATTTTGATGGACTAGGAAATCTTTGCACTTTGATATTTGCTTTGCTGGCATGTGGAAATCTGAGTTGGCAGCTTGGAAACCTTGTACTTATTACATATTAAATGACATAAAATTACAAAATAAAAATAAAAGTTACATATTTTTGGAATAAAAATTACATTTTAGGATGAAAATCACAACTTTGGAATCAAAATTACATCTTTGAAAATCATATTTACATGGTAAAGAGATGTATTTTGTTCATTCTCTTAATTTTTTGGCTTTATGCAATGGAAATGGGGTGTTTATTGGACCTTGAAAAACCCTAGAAACCTAATGAAACCTTGAAAAAACACTAAATACCTAATGAGAGCTGTAATATTCCTAATTAGCGACAACTAATTGGAATATTCGATTTTGTTTAGTTTTTCCGTCTATAGTTTGCAAATAAATAAAAAGTGAGTGGAGAGAGTCTAACTCACTTAAGTGAAATAAGATATCCACCTAGTAGCACAACGTTGCGACTTAAGGGGGAGCCAAGGGGGCCAAACACCACGTAGAGGAGGGGGGCCTATGTACACTCTAGAAGCTTCTGCGCAGATGAGGATGAGCACGTGGAGGAGAGAGAGGCTACATTGGGGTTTTGGAGGGAAACCAACGTTATAAAAGATGGAGAAGCCTCCTCATTTGATTCATTCTGAAGTTGATCATTTTGAGCTAGACGTTTGTCTTCTTCAGCACGTTGGCTGTTTAGCCTGTCTCCAGCACTGTTTAGTGCATTGAGTGTCTCCAGTCGGAGATGTCGCCCTTAGCCCCGAGGGACTTCAAGTGCTTGCTCGGGCAAGGTTATTTCTTCAGTAGTTTGTGAGTAGTTTTGTTGTTTGGGTTTATTGCGGCGCTGGGGTTCATAGAGACTGCGCAGTCACTGGGAGAGAGGACACAATCCATTGTGGAGGTGCTTCAGATTGGGGTTTCTGCAGGAGATTCAGCTGAGATTTTGAGCAGAGGGCTAGCCTTTTCCCACAGGAGGATTTTGGGGGAGTTTGAGGTGGTGTTCCAGCTATTTTCATTTAGTCTATGTGCAGAGCCTTGGAGGCCAACGTAATTCCTTGAGGAGGTATTTTCTGGTGGATTTCGGGGGTTGGCCATTTTTGATATGGTTTCTGGGTTTTGTCTAGGTTGGTGAGTAGAGGAGTTTCGCATATTTTCAGCTCATTCTGGCAAGGGGATCAGCCCCTAGTCTTCTGGCCTCCATTCAGTGAGTGTTTTGGCTAATAAGAATTTTCCAAAATTTTGGACTGGGGCTTCACATGAGCAACATTCCCTGGGATATTTTTTGAGAGTGTTTCTTCACTTGCCTTGAGAAAGATTAGGTGCCATCACTCTGATCACCTATTGTACTTCATTGTATTTCTCAGATTAATAAAATGGCTCAGCATTTCCTCTCTATGTTTTCTGGATGAGTAGCTGTAATTTCTTTCTCTGTTATTATATGTCTGCTGCACTGTTATTTATTTATATTTCTAAGAATTCTAGTTCTATACCACTTGGTGTGTTTATCTTTCACTCTTAGACAGAGTCTGGAAAGGGCCAGGTAGCCTCCGGATCTCGTCCTCTTTCAGAGGCAGAATATCCGGTAAATGCCCTCCCAGTCCATCTCTGGTTGGAGTTTGCTGTGTTTTAGAGATATCCTCGAAACGAGATATTACAGTGGTATCAGAGCATAGTTCTGGCTCAGCCTGTGGAGCTAGTGGTCTATGACACCAGGGAAAAGGCCATATATTTTCTATAGAGGCAAGAAGTACAAAGACCATGAGCGTAGGTTGGAAAACACCTACGGAGAGGGAGACTGTGTTCGAGTGGTGAACACAGAACAGGAGGAGCCTGTGACAGACGTAGAGCAGGAGGAGCCTGTGACAGATGCAGAACAGGGGAAGCCTGTGTTGGATTCAGAGTTGGGGATTCAGATGGCAGACGAGGACGGGAAGAGATTTGCGGACCAACTCCTCAAATCAGTGTAGGAGTTAGCTAGACAGGTTGAGGTGATGGGAAAGAGGTTCACTTCTGTAGAGGCTAGACATCGTGAGGCCCCGTAGGTTTACCAGGTCGGAGAGGGATTAGGTACATCCCACCATTTGTTGGAGTAGGGTGCTTCTGATCGTGATACTCCCCAGGCGATGGCTTCACGTGCACCTACCCGCTCTACCATGCCCACTTTCTTGGGAGCAGACACAGGGGTAGGAGCCCAGTAGGAGGCAGAGCCTAGACACTTAGACGAGTATTTTGCAGAGTATCAGGCCTATGGGCAGGAGTTCAGGGATGCTCTCACATTCAGAGATTTCGTTTAGCTCCAACGGGATAGTAGACCCCGCGACGATCATAAAGGGCACCAAAATTATCATGATGGAGATTCCCACCATGCCTCTAGCAGATACCATTTGCCTACGTTTGATGGATCATCGAACAGTTCGTAAAAGTCTTGGGTGGAGAAGCTAGATATATATTTCCAACTTAACCAGATGTCGGAGACGGAAGCCATCAAGGTGGCAACATTACATTTGGATGGTGAGGCCCAGGACTGGTGGTTCCATGGGATGGTTACACTCGGACACTCTACAGTGACGACATATGCCGAGTTTACCAAAAGGTTGATGGAGCATTTTGACCGGAGGGATCCGGAACAACATTTTGTTGAGCTGACGAAGCTCAAGAAGATAGGGAGCCCATAGACATACATTGCAGATTTCTTGAGGGTTTCGGTGATGGTGCCAGATCTATCCGTGACACGGATGATCTATATGTTTGTGGAGGGGTTGGCAGAGCCACTTTGAGGTCTAGTCAGATCTACTAGACCAGCTACACTCTAGGATGCTATCAGCAGGACCAGGGACTTACAGGATGCATTTCCCAGGACGCGGACACCTTACCCTCAGAGACAGGGTTTCCAGCCCAAGCAAAAGGATGTGAGGGTTCCTCCTCCAAAAGGGAATCCGAGACGGGCACAGATAGATGATGATGCCATGAGGGAGTTGAGGAAGAAGCAACTGTGCTTCACTTTTCAGGAGCCATAGGCATTAGGGCATAGGTGTGCTGCTGGCAAAGCACACTTCATTGAGGTCTTCTTCGATGATAGTAGGGAAGAGGATGAGGAGGATGATGATGAGGCAGGAGATAGTCAGACGACCCAGGATCAGTTGCCACCTCCACCTCCAGGGACATGAGGTGCAGCTTTTGCACCCACAGGAGGGGCCCTTGCAGCGTTGCGAGGAGTTCCTAAGTATTTGACGCTGCGTGTACGAGGGACAGTACGTGGCCAGTGAGTATCAGTCTTGGTTGACAGTGGGGCGACCTACAACTTCATTGATGCATAAATGGTCGAGCGGAGGGGTATACCGACTGAGAGTTTTGACGGGTTTTCAGTCTTGGTCCCTAGAGCCCAAACGATGCAGTGTGCCCGGTATGTTCCAGAGTTGGTGGTGACGATGGGTACCTACACTGTGACCGATCACTTTTTCGTGGTCAACATACCAGATACCAATGTGGTGTTGGGTGTTTAGTGGTTGATTACTCTGGGGAAGGTCACCACGGATTGGGAGGCCTTAGAGATGGAGTGGGATGACAAGAAGACCGGGAAGCATGAGAAGATCCGTGGGATGTATACTTACCCACCTCAGACAGTTTCGGCACACCGGATGGAGGCAGACTTCCGGAAGGGAGACATAGAGTGGGCAGTTGCACTGCAGGCATCAGAGGCAGAGACCACCGGTCAGGTAGTTCATCCATATATACAGGCCATCCTTGATAGGCATGAGGTAGTGTTTGGGGATATACCACCATTTCGGCCACCAGATCGAGGGTTTGAGCATACCATTGAGCTTGAGCAGGGTATTCAGGCGGTGATCACTACCCCCTATAGGCATCCCAAAGCCTATCGGGATGAGATTGAGCAGGCCATCCAGGAGTTGTTGGCTCTTGGACACATCAGACCGAGCACGAGTTCGTTTGCTTCTTCTGTAGTGTTGGTGAAGAAGAAGGATGGTACCTTGAGGATGTGCATTGACCACAGGGCCCTGAACAAGAAGACTCTGAAGAATAGGTACCCTATACCCAGGATCAATGAGTTGATGGATGAGCTGAGAGGAGCTAAGTTCTTCTCGAAGATTGATTTGAGATCAGGGTACCATCAGATTCGCGTGAGGGAACAGGACATTCCTAAGACCGCCTTTAGGTGTCATTATGGGCACTTTGAGTTTTTGGTTATGCCTTTTGGGCTGACCAATGCACCAACTACCTTTCAGTCTTGCATGAACCATATCTTCCGCAGTCATATGAGGAAGTTTCTATTGGTTTTCTTCGATGACATACTCATATATACCAGGACTTGGGAGGAGCATCTCCAGCATATAGAGACAGTACTACACATCTTAGAAGAGCAACAGATGCTAAGCTCTCCAAGTGTGAGTTTGGGATGACAGAGATGTTATATTTGGGTCACATTATTGGAGTGGACGGAGTGAGGGTCCACGAGGAGAAGATTAGAGCCATCAGAGATTGGCCGGAGCCGAAGAACGTGACGGAACTTCGAGGGTTCATTGGGATATGCACCTATTACAGGAAGTTCGTCAGAGGTTTCTCACAGATTGTTGCACCCCTTACAGATTTGACAAAGAAGGGGGCATTCAGTTGGACAGATACAGCGCAACGAGCCTTTGATAGGCTCAAGGAGGTGATGAGTAGCTGCCTAGTGCTTGCATTGCCGGATTTTACGCAGTCATTTTTCTTGGAGTGTGATGCGTCGGGAGAGGGGATTGGCGCAGTATTGATACAGGGGGGACACCCTATAGCCTTTGATAGCCGGAAGCTCCTTCCGCATGAGAGGTTGTATTATATATATGACAAGGAGATGTTGGCCATCATGCATGCTTTGGCCAAATTCTGGCAGTATTTGGTAGGGAACAGGTTCAGGGTGAGGACTGATCATAACAGCCTCAAGTTCTTTTTGGAGCAGAAGCAGCTACAGGAGAGGCAGCAGACGTGGATCAGTAAGATCCAAGCATATGAATTTGACATTGAGTATGTCAAGGGTAAGAATAACGTGGTAGCAGATGCCCTTTCACGTAGACCAGCCACGTTATCTCTTATGAGCTTGGATACAGATTGGAGGGCTCGACTTTTAGTGGAGTACTCCAAGGACAAATTTGCATGTGAGGTGCTAGATGGACAGGTGGCAGATGATAGGTACAGGGTGGTTGATGAGATCATCTATTACAGGGATAGGATCTTCTTGACTGAGGGATCTCAGCTCAAGAAGATGATACTCCAGGCATCACACGATTCTCCATTGGCAGGCCATCAGGGGTTTACCAAAACCTACAGGGCCATTAGAGAGAGGTTCTCATGGAAGGGCCTCAAGGAGGACGTACTCCAACACATCAGGGAGTGCGATGTTTGTCAGAGGAACAAGGGGGATATGAGCCATCCCGTCGGACTATTGCAACCTCTTCCCATTCTGGAGGGGAAATGAGAGAGCATATCGATGGAATTCATCACAGGGTTGCCCATGGTGCAGGGCAAGGATTGTATCTTTGTCGTCGTTGATCGGTTGACAAAGTATGCGCATTTTTTCTCCATATCCACGCATTACACAGTAGCACAGGTGGCCGAGCTATTCTTCAGAGAGGTTTTTAGGTTGCATGGTCTTCCTACGACCATCATGAGTGACAGGGACAGCCGTTTCATGGGCGGATTTTGGCAGGAGCTTTTCTGACTAGTGGGGACGGAGTTGACATTGAGTACCAGTTACCACCCACAGACGGATGGACAGAAGGAGATAGTTAACAAGTGGCTGGAGGGCTACTTGCGTAACTATGTCAGTGGGAAGCAGCGAGCATGGTTGAGATGGTTGCATTTTGGGAAGTACTGCTACAACACGACACATCACATGTCTATTGGTATGTCACCATTTTATGGTTTGTATGGGTACAATCCTTTATCTTTTGCTGATGTGATGTTCGGTGCTAGCAAGGCTCCTAGAGCCAAGATTTGGATCCAAGAGAGTCAGGACATCCTCCGAGCTCTCAAGGACAATATGGCTATAGCACAGAACCAACAGAAGCCGTATGCCGACAGAGGTCGGGTGGAGAGACAGTTTGAGGTAGGGGACTTGGTCTACCTACGGTTACAGCCATATCGACAATCATCGCTGAAGCAAAAGGGAGCTGAGAAGCTCAAACCTCGCTTTTACGGGCCATACAGGGTGATACGTATGATTGGGCAGGTTGCGTATGAGTTCGAGCTTCCCCAAGGTAGTAAGATCCACAACATTTTCCATGTATCATGCCTGAAGAAGGCGCCAGGGTAGTAGGTGACAGTGACAGAGGAGCTACCACCTACAGATGATGAGGGTCACTTGGTGTTGTAGCGGGAGGCCATTATTGATACCAGGGAGAGGCAGTTACGGAGCAGGACGGTTCGGGAATTCTTGGTGAGGTGGAAGAATTTTCCAGATGAGGATGCCACTTGGGAGAGCGAAAATATTTTGCAGCATCCATCACTTCAGTGGCTTGAGGACAAGCAACATTTTGTCGGGGGAGACTGTAATATTCCTAATTAGCGACAACTAATTGGAATATTCAATTTTGTTTAGTTTTGCTGTCTATAGTTTGTAAATAAATAAAAAGTGAGTGTGGAGGGTCTAACTCACTTAAGTGAAATAAGACATCCACCTATTAGCACAACGTTGCGACTTAGGGGGGAGCCAAGGGGGCCAAACACCACGTAGAGGAGGGGGGCCTACGTACACTCTAGAAGCTTCTGCGCAGATGAGGATGAGCACATGGAGGAGAGAGAGGCTACATTGGGGTTTTGGAGGGAAACCAACGTTATAAAAGATGGAGAAGCCTCCTCATTTGATTCATTCTGAAGTTGATGATTTTGAGCTAGACGTTTGTCTTCTTAAGCACGTTGGCTGTTTAGCCTGTCTGCAACACTATTTAGTGCAGTGAGTGTCTCCGGTCGGAGATCTCGCCTTTAGCCCTGGGGGAATTCAAGTGCCTGATCAGGCAAGGTTATTTCTTTAGTATTTTTTGAGTAGTTTTTTTGTTTGGGTTTATTGCGGAGCTGGGGTTCATAGAGACTGCGCAGTCACTGGGAGAGAGGACACAATCCATTGTGGAGGTGCTTCGGATTGGGGTTTTTGCAGGAGATTCAGCCGAGATTTTGAGCAGAGGGTTAGAATTTGCCCACAGGAGGATTTTTGGGGAGTTTGAGGTGGTGTTCCAGCTATTTTCATTCAGTCTCTGCGTGGAGCCTTGGAGGCCAGCGTAATTCCTTGAGGAAAAATTTTCTGGTGGATTTCGGGGGTTGGCCATTTTTGATATGGTTTCTGGGTTTTTTACGGGTTGGTGAGTAGAGGAGGTTTGCATATTTTTAGCTCATTCCGGCAAGGGGATTAGCCCCTAGTCTTCAGTCCATTCCAGCAGTAGCAACTACACGACAATTTTCCATTAGCTGGGACGTAGTTCATAGAGCAACCATTCCCTGTATTTTCTGAGTGTTTCTTCACTTGACTTGAGAAATATTAGGTGCCATCACTCTGATCACCTATTTTAATTCATTCTATTTCTTAGATTAATAAAATGGCTCAACATTTCCTCTCTATGTTTTCTGGATGAGTCGCCGTAATTTCTTTCTCTGTTATTATATGTCTGCTGCACTGTTATTTATTTAAATTTCTGAGCATTCTAGTTCTATACCACTTGGTGTGTTTATCTTTCACTCTTAGACAGAGTCTGGAAAGGGCCAGGTAGCCTCCAGATGTCGTCCGATATCGAAGGCGAGACCTCAGAGAAAATGCCCTCCCGGAATGTACAAACAAGCCCTCCTCTACAGGGTGACTTCATCCTCTTGTGCGAGAGGTGGAGCACATATGCAAATTTGTATGAGTAACAGAAGAAAAGCCGAGGCTTGATCCGGAAATGACAGTGGTGTATGTGCACACCAACCTTCGTCATCTACGGGCGAGGGAGGGAGGATTGGTTGAAGGGAAAGACAAAGATGTGGGATGTCTTTCCTACGATGATGTGAATGCATAGCAATGTTGAGTTGGCATTGGCCAACTTGGATCTCAATGCACCAGTGCTAGAGCCTGTCACATTTGATGATGCCGATACAGTAGAGGCATCATCCTCCACACCAGTAGATGCAGAGATGACAGAGGAGGAGGATGCAACAGAGGAGAGCAGTGGTGAGCATGATGATCAGGATGAGGACAGTGATGCTAATTATGATGATGAGGATTGATGACTCATTGACTTTGACTCATTGAGTCTTCAGGCTTATAGTCTTGTAAACTTGTAGACTGTAGTTGTTTTGTATTTTCTATTTCTATTTGCCATTGGCAGTGTACTTATGTAACACATTTTGATTCTGATGACTTAATGAGAAAACTACAGTATCTTACTATCTTGTCTTCCTGAGTAAATTTGTAAATTGTAATATGTATGATTGACAATAGTATGATGTATCTACTATCAATGTATCAATGTATCATGTATGAGTACGTAAGATCTTAAATCTATGTTTGAATCAATGAATTTGTATGAATGTGTAAAAAATATCTAATTTTTAATATATATATATATATATATATTTTAATAAGATAATATATAACATATCCGAACGTGTCCTGTTCCGGGTGTCACCGTGTCCCGAATTAGATTCTCGAATCCCCTTATCCATCAAATCTCGAATCCTCGTGTCAGGTGACTTAGGTCAGAAGACAATGCAGTCATGAGCACTCATGAACCACGGAAGTGGGGTGACATGAATCTGTAGAGCAGCTATAGAATGGGGGCGGGATCCTTGAGTAGCTAATCTCTTGGATCACATCCGAGCTACGGGAGCCTTAAGACAGTAGCGGGACAAGAGTAGTGAGTGCAAAGATCACAGGATGAAGCAGAGGCAAATCTGAAGGCTGGAAGGAGCAGCGCAGTGCAGATGCAGCAACAACGTAGGGGCTGATGTGACTTCAGCAGCACAGAGCAGAGTTGCAGCGGCATAGGGGCTTCAGGAGGACAACGTAGTGCAGCAACAACATGAGAGATTTTAGCACAAGGGGCTGATGTGACTTTAGCAGTGTAGAGCGAGTCTGGTTACGTAGTGCAGAGTTGTAGTTGTGCATCATTCTCTAGATGACAACACAGATCAGCAGCCGATGGAGCTTCAGTGATGAGGTTGCAGCCCAACTGACTTGTCTGTCAAAGATTGGGCAGGAGATTCAATTCTTTCTCTTAGCAACTGAATATGCAGTGCAGCAGACGGTAGCACGGATGCAGCGGATTGAGAGGGAGTTGTAGTACAGATGTTGCAGTGGCGGTGTTAGCGTCATGGGCAGCAGTACATAATAGCAGCAGCGGTGCAATGATGAAGGGCAACAGGCCAAGCATCAACAACACAAAAACCAGTGCCCAAAATCTTGTGATACATGGTGTGATGTATTGATAGAGCACACTCCATGCTAAGAGGGAGTGTTGAGATTTCTGTATTGGGGTAGCATCGGATGTGCTCTAGCTCCCAAAATTTGTGGAGGGACTAGAGTACACATGATCTACAAGACCAAGAAAGGAATTTGGGAAATTTCATCTGGTTTGGGAGATATTTAATTAATTAATTATTTTAATGTATTTCCTAAACCTAAACTTAAGAAAATTAAATAATTAAAGTTAATTAAATTAAACATGTGATGAAATTGTCTTAAGTCACACGAATCAAGCCTTCTTTTAATCCTAGCCATTGATTCAAGATCTGATCATGGTCGTTGGTTTCCCAACGAGAAAAGTATAAAGGAAAGGCTTGGGGTCATTTGTAAAGACACACAGAGGCAGAGCACTGAAGCTAAGCTGATCTGATCCCAGTGCCTAGAATCAGCAAGAGGAAGAGAGTAGTGATTGGTCAATTCCAGAGAGGGGGCAGATACAGTAACTGGTCAGGACGACTAGGAGTACATTTCAGAGAGAGAGGCAACAATCACGCAGAAGAGGTAGCGCAGTCTTCTGGAGGGGTGACGCAATTTCTGAAGGGAATCATGCAGAAGTGATGCAGTACCTTCTTGGTTCAGTCCGATGATAGCTGGAAGCTGGGGTTTCTGAGCCAGGACGGCCAAAACTCAGTTTCAAATCAGCTTGATTGTTTGCAGAGGAGAGGTGATGCAATTCTTCAGCTTGCCAACACAAGCTTACGCAATAGCAGCATAGGCATCATGCAGAGGCAGAAAGGGGCTTCACCAGTGATGTTCAGATCAGTCGGGGATTTGCAGAGTGAGGTATATCTCACATTTCTTCTGTTGCCGAGATTTTCTCTGAAGGGTGATTCAGATATTGGCACCCTAGTTGTACTCAAGATTTTGTTGCTTAATAATACAAAACCCTCAGATTTGCTGCACCGGTTTTCCCAAGTTGGGTTTTTCCGAGGACTTAGTCCAAAAATAACTATGTCAAATGTGGATGTTTTTCATTGTATTTGGTTTAGTTTGTTTAAGCACTTAGATTTATTTTGTAGCATTATTTGTGTAGATTGCTTCAGTAATTACTTCTATATTTCACTGTAATGAAATAATTATGAAAAATAATAGCAGAATTAATTTAGATTTGTTACAGTAGGAATCCAAATTTAGGATTTTTCACATGGTATCAGAGCTTATTCAAGCTAAAGTGCAGGAGAAACAAGAGTGAACCCACAGATCAGCGCTGAAGAAATTGGGTGTTGCGTAAGTAATAGTAGACTATCCTAGTAGTTACGTAGTCTAGGCCATGAGGGCAATCCAGCGCAGCGAAAGCTCCCTCTAAGAGAGTTGGCAAAGGGGTAAGCTTTTTCGAATGCAGAAGAGGCAGTGTAGCAAACGAGCGTAGCTGAAGGACGCAGTTGCTGCACAGCAATGAGTGTTGATGCATAAGCGTCAGAAAAATTCTGAAAAAACACAGATTAGGGATTTCTTGACCTCAGAGAGCTTTCTTACTCAAAGAAACTCAGTTTTTCTCGTGCAGCAGCAAAAGCATTGACTTACTCCATAAGGAGCGCGTAAGTCTAGCTGAGCAGAGGGATAGAGGGAGAAGTCGACAGTTGAGGAGATTGCCAGCAATGGATTGCGTGACCAAGATAGATTGGAGGGTGCCTCCAAATATGTTATTTGGAAGTCAAGGATTCAGTTTCTCCATGATGAGCATGATCTAAAGGTCCTCATTGACAGCGCAGTTGCAGAACCACTAGATGCAACACATCTGAGAGCCTTCAAGAAGAACATGGCAAGAGCCAAACGATTGATCCTAGATGGTGTGAAGGATCACATCATACCTCACATAGCAGCAAAGAAAACTGCTAGAGAAATGTGGGTAGGACTGGAAAAGCTATACCAAGGATCTTTCGAGCAGTGGAAGATGTATCTGGAGGAGAAGATACGTAATACCAGGATGAATAAAGGAGAGAGTTTTGACTCCTTCTTGTCTAGAATTCAGGATAACCGAGACCAGTTGTCAGTAGTGGGATCAACACCTAAAGACTCAAAGCTGGTAAGGCTCACTCTGAACTATGTTTCAGAAGACTATCAGGTCTTTGTCTAGAGCATTCTAGGCAGAGAAAAGCTTCCAGGATGAGAAGCGATGTAGGCAGCCTTGCAGCAAGAAGAGTTGAGGAGAGATCTCCTCAAAATCCATATTGGGGATGGCAACAGCGGTTTGAAAGTCAAGAAGGAGGAGGAAGATAACACAACCCTTGCATCAAAGGGGCAACAAAGGCAGAAGAAGAAAGATCTGTCCAAGATCAAGTGCTTCAAGTGTGGGGAAATGGGACATTATGCCACACAATGTCCTCTTAAGAAAAAGGATAAGGAGGAGAAGCAAGATCCTCAAGCCGGAGCTGCCAAGATTGAGGCAGATGCTGATTGTGCTATGTTAGCTCATATTCTGAAAGGAGAGAAATGGGCTGACTTGGAGTTGTAGATCCAGAATCTGCAGTGGCATGATCCTTGAATATTTCCGAACTCTTGGATCACATGCGAGCTACGGGAACCTTAAGACAGTAGCAGGATGGACAGTTGCAGCGGAAGATGAAGAGACAATGCAATGGCTAGCAGTACTAGAGCCTGATCAGCGCAGAGAGGGAGTAACAGCAGCAGCAGCGCAGTGCACAGTGGTGCAGTCTAGTACTCACACAGTGTAGAGCAGCATATTCAGAGAACTAGTGCAAAAGTTAGCAGCAATCAGTCTTATTATTCCAATGCAGTTTTACTTATCCGATTTCGAATGTTTTTCTGTTGCAATTAGCAACACTGCAACAGTGTAGCAGCAGTAGTAGTTGAGCAGCAGCATCAGCAGATGAGCAGCAGCAGCGCAGTGCATAGTGGTGCAGCGAAGTGCAGAGCAGTGCTCACGCAGTACAGAGCAGTGCTCATGCAGTACAGCAACATGGTTGCAGAATTCAAAGCGAGTTGCAGTACAATGGCAGTTGGCAGCAGCATGTAGAGTCAGAAGCAGTACAAATGCAACATTTTTTTGTGCAGTATTCGTGAGCAGCATCAACAACACAACAGCAAATGTTACAGATTTCAGAGCGGCACATTGAGTTGTCTTGCTAGAGCACTTTCCTCACTAAGAGGGAGTGTTGATTTATGGTAGCATCAGATGTGCTCTAGCCTTGTAATTTTGTATATAGGCTAAGACACATGTATTCCATAATACCCAGAAAGGATTTTGGAAAATTCCACTTAGAGATGGTTTAATTACATTAATTAATAGTTTTTTAATGTTTTCCTAAGTCTAAACTTAATGAAACTGATTAATTAAAGGATATTAATTAAACTAAGTGTGAATCTTCTAGATAAATCATGGATCACCTCCAAGTTAATCCTAGCCCTTGATTATGTTTTAATCCTAGTCGTTGAAGGGTCAACGAAATATTATAATAAGGAGGGTGAGGGGCCTATAGAAAACACATTGAGCATTTGGCATTTTCGAGCTTGTGAGAGAGACACAGCTTTTTGATCAAGATCGAATCACTAGGGTTGGGTTTGCTAAGTGATTTGAATCAGTGATCAGTTCTAGAGAGGGGCAGATGCAGTAACAAGTCAGGAGGACCAGGAGTACATTTCAGAGAGAGAAGCAGTAGTCACGCAGAAGAGGCAGCGCAGTCATCTGGAGGGGTGACGCAGTTCCTGAAGGGAATCACGCAAAAGTGACGCAGTGCCTTCTTCATTTAGTCTAGAGATAGTTGGAAGTTGGGGTTTCTGAGCCAGGAGGACCAAAACTCAATTTCAAATCAGCTTGATCATTTGCAGAGAGGTGACGCAATTCTTCAGCTTGCCCACGCAGGCTTATGCAGTAGCAGCGTAGGCATCACGCAGAGGCAGAGAGGGGCTTCAACAGTGCTATTCAGATCAGCCGGGCACTTGCAAAGTGAGGTATATCTCAAATTTCTTTTGTTGTCGAGATTTTCTCTGAAGGATGAGTTGGATATTGGCACCCTAGTTGTACTCAAGATTCTACTGCTTAATAATACAAAACCCTCAAATCTACTGCACCGATTTTCCCGAGTTGGGATTTTTCGGGGACTTAGTCCAAAAATAACTGTGTCAAATGTGGATGTTTTTCATTGTATTTTGTTCAGTTTGTTTCAACACTTAGATTTATTTCGTAGCATTATTTGTGTAGACTGCTTCAGTAATTACTTTGATATTTCACTCTAATGAAATAATTATGAAAAATAATTGGAGAAGTAATTCAGATTTGTTGCAGTAGGAATTCAGATTTAGGATTTTTCACATTGTCCAAAAAATCCTTGTGTCATTTTTTCTATGTTTGCATGTACTTTTCTGTTTTAGATCTGAATCGGTGAAAGTATGTTATGTGTTTGCTTCGATGTTAATCTGAAGTTTTAGTATTAATAACTTAATTAAGTAGGAGAAGCATAACTAGATCTAACAGTAGATTTCTGCATAAGTAACATTCAAAAATTTCGGCATGTCTTGGTCATACAGCATTGCACTTGCTGCTTTGACAATAGTCCTATTTTTCCTTTCTGCCACACCATTTTGTTTCGGATTGTATGGGGTTGTCCACTCTCTTTTGATACCTTCCCTTGCACGAAATCTAGTGAATTCCTTATCTATGTATTCACCACCATTGTCTGATCGCAACACCTTGATCTGCTTTCCTGTCAAATTTTCAACCAGAGCTTTAAACTCTTTAAACCGACTGAAGACTTCATTCTTGGTCTTCAAAAAGTAGATCCAAGTTTTCCTGGAATGGTCATCAATGAAGGAGACGAAGTACTCGGTGCCACTAAGAGCTCTAGCGGACATTGGTCCACAGATATCCGAGTGTATCAAGTCCAATACACCCTTGGCCCTATTGTTGCTTATCTGATATGCTGCCTTGGCATATTTTCCCAATACGTACCCCTTGCAGACATCATCTCGTTTAGTGCTCAGCTCTAGAACTCTTGTGACAGAGTTCTAGAGAATTTTTAACGCCCCATGATGCAAATGTCCCATTCTTATGTGCAATAGCTCATGCAGGTCCGTTTCATCTGCGCTGTCGACCAATGCCATTGGAGACTTGAGCTGCAACTTGTAAAGTTTGTTGCTTCTTACCCCGATCTGTGCCTTCTTCTTCCAACTGGGGTGTTTGATGTAGACCCTAGTTCCAATAAAGTGGACGACATAGCCTCGGTTTTGAAGCTGAAACACTCAAAGCAAGTTCATCCCCAACCCAGGCACATGCAGTACATTAGTGGCCCGGATCTTATTTCCAGCCTCGGTCTGAAAAACTATTGTACCTCTCCCAATAGGAGTGCATTTTGCTTTATTACCTATGGTTATTTTAAAATTCATCTTCTCTTCTCAATAGTCGGAAAAACATTCCCATACTCAAGTCATGTGAGCAAAGGCTCCACTGTCAATATACCAGACATCAAAAGAAGCAGTGCAGGATACGCAAGCAAATTCTTCTTCAAGTCTGGATGCCAGAACAGAGATTATTGGTTTTTGTAGCATCCGGAAGTGTTCCAGGCCTCAAACTTTGCAAGGAGGCTTGGACAGCAGCATTCCATATAACCCAGAAACAGTTTGTGGAAATTCCACTTGGTTCATGACTTTTTAAACTAATTAATTATTTTAATGAACACCCTAAGTCTAAAACTTAGAGAAATGAAATAATTAAAGGGTCTTAATAAGTCAGAGTGTGAATATTCTAGAAAACATGGATCAAGTCAAGTTTTAATCTTAACCATTGATTAATCTTCTAATCTGGGCCGTTGGTTCTCCAACGAGAAGATTATAAAAGAAGACTTGAGGGTCTTTGGAAAACAAGCCAAGCATACACTCAGTACACGAAGGAGATCGATTCTGAAGTAATAGAATTTGATTTCAGTGGGGGAGTTACAGGGCGAAGGGTTTGCAGAAGCAAAAGGAGGAGGGAGTCAATAGTGATTGAGATCAAAGACAGAGGGTAGCAATGGGCCACTAGAGGCAACTTGAGGCTGCAGCGTAGAGAACCCACGTAGTCCCTACGCGGACTTACGCAGTCCAGTGCTAGGACTGCGCAAAGAAACACGCAGACAGGCACAAGAGTCAACATAGACTGATCAGGGTGTCAGAGAATTGTCCGAGGGAGCCAGAAATTTAGTCTCAAGTGTTTCAGAATTTATCTGCCAGTATATTTCCTTGTAAAGATATCATTTGCTGAAGAATTAATAAAACCCTCATCTGCTGCACCGATTTTCCCGCTTTGGGTTTTTGAAAATAACTTATTGAAATAATAAGTAGGAGGAATAAATCTATCACTGCAACTGTATAGTTTTCAGATTGAAAATTTCACATGGTATTAGAGCCAGAGATAAGTAACAGGAAGGGAGAATCAACTAGTGAACGGAAGTCGACTCTTGCAGTAGTAGCGTAGAAGGGTTCACACAGTTCTCCAGGAAGGGAAAGAAGCATGACAGAACAGATGGAACATAATGTCTTTGTTTTGGCATCCAGACTTGAGGAAGAATTTGCTTGCGTATCAAGCACTGCTTCTTCTGATGTCTTGTATATTGACAGTGTAGCCTCTGCTCACATGACTGGAGTACGGGATTGTTTTTTCCAACTACTTAGAAGAGCAGAAGAATTTCAAAATAACCATGGGTAATAAAGCAAAATGCACTCCTGTTGGGAGAGGTACCGTAGTTTTTCAGATCGAGGTTGGAAATAGAATCCGGGCCACTAATGTACTGCATGTGCTGGGTTTGGGGATGAACTTGATCTCAGTATCTCAGCTTCAAAACCGAGGTTATGACATCTAATTTATTGGCAATAGAGTCTACGTCAAACACCCCAAATGGAAGAAGAAGGCATAGATCAGGGTAAGAAGCAACAAACTTTACAAGTTGTAGCTTGAGTCTCCAATGGCACTGGTCGGCAGCGCAGATGAAACGGACTTGAATGAGCTATGGCACAGAAGAATGGGGCATTTGCATCATGGGGCACTGAGAACTCTCCAGAAGATTGTCACAAGTGCTCCATAGTTGAGCACTAAACGAGATGATGTCTGCAAGGGGTGCGTATTGGGAAAATATGCGAAGGCAGCGTATCAGAGAAGCAACAATAGGGCCAAGGGTGTATTGGACTTGATACACTTAGACATTTGTGTACAGATGTCCACTAGAGCTCTTAGTGGTGTGGAGTACTTCGTCACCTTCATTGATGACCATTTCAGGAAAACCTGGATCTACTTTTTAAAGACCAAGGATGAAGTCTTCAGTCGGTTCAAAGAGTTTAAGGCTTTGGTTGAAAATCTGACAGGGAAGCGGAGCAAGGTATTGAGATCAGATAATGGTGGTCAATACATAGATAAAAAGTTCATTGGATTCTGCGCAAGGGAAGGCATCAAAAGAATGTGAACTCCATACAATCCGGAGCAAAATGGTGTGGCAGAAAGGAAAAACAAGAATATTTTTGAAGCAACAAGGGCGATGTTGTATGACCAAGATATGCCCAAATTCCTATGGGCTGAAGCATGTAATACAGTTGTATACATTCAAAACAAGACTCCTCACGCTGCACTGGGAAAGATCATGCCAAAAAGTGTCTTCACTAGCTGTAAGCCTGAAGTGTGTCACTTTAGGATCTTCGGCAGTACAACTTACTGTCATGTGCCCAGTGAGAAGAGGAAGAAGTTGGAGATGACTGCAGAAAAGGGGTATCTGGTAGGATACAGCAAGAATGCAAAGGCATATCGCATCTACATTCCTGAGAACAGGAAAATCGTGGTGTGAAGGGATGTGAAGTTCATGGAGAAGAAGGCCTTCAGAAGATCCCGTGAGTTGCCTTCTGCTACACAATCTGAGGAGGAGCCTCTGGTTCAGCCCCAACAACTAGCAGCAGAAAATTCAGTTGCCTCTCCAAGGCATAGGGATCCAAGGGACGTGTCTCCCGAGGATGTGCAAGAGGGAGAGCCGGTAAATACACCCACCACCAGTGGAAGAACGAGAAGGGAACTTCGAAAAATTCTGAAGGATGCAGAAGACTTTGTTGGAAACCCCCGAAATGAGATGAGGCAGTGTAAGCAGCCTGAGAGGTATCAAGCCTTGGTGGCTCAAGTCAGAGAACCTTCTAGTTTTCGGGAAGCAACTCAGCACCAGGTGTGGGTGATGAAATGGTGGAAGAGTACAGTTCCATCATGACGAATGACGTCTGGGAAGTGGTCTCCAGACCTCAAGAGAGATCAATTGTGGGATCCAGGTGGATCTACAAGATCAAGTATGTTGCAGATGGCAACATCGAGAAGTTTAAAGCCAGGTTTTTGGCTAAGGGGTATGCTCAAAAGGAGGGGATTGACTATGAAGAAACCTTCACCCCAGTAGCCAAGCACACCTCTATCAGATCCATGATATCCCTTGCTGCACAGATGGGATGGGAAATTCACCAGATGGACGTCAAGACGACATTTTTGAATGGGGTGATAGAGGAAGAGGTGTATATAGAACAACAGGAGGGCTTCGAGACACATGATCAGAAGACTCGTGTGCAGATTGAAGAAAGCATTATATGAGCTGAAGCAAGCTCCTAGAGCCTGGTATGGTTGAATTGATAGCTACCGGCGGAAGATGGGATTCGTCAAGAGTGACGCAGATCCCAACCTCTACTATCTGAGAGTAGGGAGCGAGCCGTTAATACTGGTTTTGTATATAGATGATCTATTCTTAACAAGATCATCAAGGCTCATCACAGATTGCAAGAAGAATTTGGCTGAAGAATTTGACATGAAGGAAGAATTTGGCTCAAGAATTTGACATGAAAGAAGAATTTGGTTGAAGAATTTTCTGGGGTTGGAAGTTTGGCAGCAAAATGAAGAGATCTTTCTTGGTCAGAGATACACTATAGAGATTCTAAAGAGATTTCAGATGGAGGATTGTAGACCCATGACAACTCCAATGATCACCAACTGGAATAAAATCGACACGTCCGAAGATGACGACGTTGATCCTACGTTATATAGGCAGCTCATAGGATCATTGATGTATCTGGTAAATACAAGGCCAAACATATGTTATGCTGTAAATACTCTCAGTCAGTGCATGGTGGAACCGAAGAGGGCTCATTGGGCAGTAGCCAAGCATGTTCTCATATACCTTCAAGGAACAGTCGAGCTTGGATTGAAGTACACCTGTAGGAACGATGTCAGGTTGAGTGGTTTCACCGACGCAGATTGGGCTGGAAGTTCAGTAGATCGAAAGAGTGCCAATGGTATTGTTTCAGTCTAGGATTAGGAATGACTTCCTGGTGCAGCAGGAAACAGAAGTCTGTAGCACTGAGATCAGCAGAAGCATAGTATATGGCAGCCAGAACAACTTTGTGCGAGGCAATATGGCTTCGAAAACTGTTAGTGAACCTACTCAAGGAGAAAATGGAAGCGACCAACATCTTATGCGATAATCAAAGTTGCATCAAACTCTCTGAAAATCCTGTGTTTCATGATAGGTCGAAACATATTGACATCAAGTGTCACTTCATCAAGGACTATGTACAACGTGGAGTTGTTTAGTTGCAGTACACTCCAACAAGAGAACATGTAGCAGACATCCTCATAAAAGCTCTAGGGAAGACTAAGTTTGTCTACTTCAGAGAGACGATGGGGATGATGAAGAATCCTTTCCAGTAGCAGGAATGTATAGAATCAGCATTCAGAGGGAGTTGTGGTACAGATGCAGCGGTGATAGTGGCAGTGTCAAAGGCAACAGTACAGAGGATAGCAGCGCAGCAAATGAAGGGCAGCATCCAGAGATCAGCAGTGCAGAGGGTGCTTCAAAAGCAGAGCAGCATGCAGCAGACATATTGTTGGAACACCTTCCTCGCTAAGAGGGAGTGTTGATTTTTGTAGCATCCGGAACTGTTCCAAGTCTCAAACTTTGCAGGGAGGCTTGGACAACAGCACTCCATAGAACCTAGAAATCGTTTGTGGAAATTCCACACAGTTCATGACTTATTAAAATAATTAATAATTTTAATGAAGACTCTAAGTCTAAAACTTAGGGAAATGAAATAATTAAAGGGTATTAATAAGTCAGAGTGTAAATCTTTTAGAAAACATGGATCAAGTCGAGTTTTAATCTTAGCCATTGATTAATCTTCTAATCTGGGCCATTGGTTCTCCAACGAGAAGATTATAAAAGAAGGCTTGAGGGTCTTTTGGAAAACAAGTCGGGCGTACACTCAGTACCCGAAGGAGATTGATTCTGAAGTAATAGAATTCAATTTCAATGGGAGAGTTGCAGGGCGAAGGGTTTGCAGAAGCAGAAGGAGGAGGGAGTAAGTAGTGATCGAGATCAGGGACAGAGGGCAGCAATGGACCACTGGAGGCAGCTTGAGGCTGCAGCATAGAGAACCCATGCAGTCCCTACACAGACTTATGCAGTCCAGCGATGGGACTGTGCAGAGAAACACACAGATAGGCACAGGAGTCAGCATAGGTTGATCAGGCTGTCATAGAATTGTCCGAGGGAGATGAGAATTCAGTCTCAAGTGTTTTTGATTTTATCAGCCAGTATATTTCCTTGTAATGATATCATTTGCTGAAGAATTAATAAAACCCTCATCTGTTGCACCGGTTTTCTCGCATTGGGTTTTTCCGGGGACAATTGTCCAAAATAATTGCGTACATGTCATTGATTCTTGTGCTTATGTCCTTTACTATTTATTTCTATGCATATGTATTTGTGAATGTTGCAGTAGTATTTATTTCGATATTTGTCAGAAGATTTCTGAAAATAACTTATTGAAATAATAAGTAGGAGGAATAAATCTATCACTGCAAATATAATCTGAAACACTTGAGACGGAATTCTCGTCTTCTTCCGACAAATCTCTGACACCCTGATCAGCCTCTGCTATCTCATGTGCCTGTCTGCATGTTTCTCTGCGCAGTCCCAGTGCTGGATTGCATAAGTCTGTGTAGGGTCCGCGTGGGTTCTCTGTGCTGTAGCCCAGAGCTGCCTCTAGTGGCCCACTTCTTCCCTCTATCCCTGACCTCGAGCACTTGCTGACTCCCTCCTTCCTTCTGCTTCTGCAAAATCTTCGCCCTGCAACTCTCCCACTGAAATCGAATTCTCTTCAAAATCGATCTCCTTCGGGTATTGAGTGTATGCACGGCTTATTTTCCAAATGACCCTCAAGCTTTCTTTTATAATCTTCTCGTTGGAGAAAAAATGGCCCAGAATAGAAGTTTAATCAGTGGCTAAGATTAAAACTTGACTTGATATTTGTTTTCTAGAAGATTCACACCCTGACTTATTAATACCCTTTAATTATTTCATTTCCCTAAGTTTAGACTTAGGGTCTTCATTAAAATAATTAATTATTTTAATAAGTCATGAACCGAGTGGAATTTCCACAAACGATTTCTAGGTTCTTTGGAATGTTGTTGTCCAAGCCTCCTTGCAAAGTTTGAGACTTGGAACACTTCCAGATGCTACAAAAATCAACAGATATCTATGGCATTGCCTTGAGATCTATGTGCTTATATTCAACCATATCTACCTACATTGGTATCCGTGACCATTGTCTTGGGATCTATCACTGCATTGGGATCCATGAAAACACATTAGGCAATGATAGGGATGCCACATCATCACAAAGGTGTCCACATCATCATTTTGTACATTTGTCAATATATGGAACACGTGTAAGCCACTTAGAGGAATATTCTCACACATGTGGGTAGATAAGGGTGCTTATGAGGTGATTTTAGCACATTTTTTTGAGGCAGCCAGCTTCAAGAGAAATTATCTTTTGATAAATTGCCTACAATTCTGCAAAATCGACACTGTAATAGAAAATAAGGAAAAAACTGACCTAGTGATGATGGTACTGAAAGTATACATCAAGAAGATGACAAGAAAACTAGTTCGCCTTGGTATCGCATCTCTAACTCAAGCATGTGATTTACAAAAGTGGTCAGCTACAAGTATGATCAAATGACCATCTCCTCCCTCTATTTATATGAAAGGTGAGGCAAGCTAGAAATAACAAATGGACCTAGTCCACTACAAGAAACCTAACTAAACAATAAATAATCCCACATGTGAAGCACTCCAACTCTAAGTGACACATACCAAGCTCCAAGGCATGCACATGTAACAAGCAAGGGAGGGTGTGATCTTCAAAACTAAATAGATATAAGTATGATCAAATGACTCTCCCCTCCCTCAATTTATAGGAAAGGTGAGGGAGGCCAAAAAAAACAAATGGACCTAGTCCACTACAAGCAATCGAAGTAAATAATAGACAAGTTCACATGTGAAGCACTCCAACTCTCAATGACACGTGTCAAGCTCCAAGGCATGCACTTCCAACAAGCAAGGGTCCAAGGCTAACCAATCCTCAAGGAAGGTCCAATGCTTCTCCTCTAAAGGCCTCCAATGTTCCAACTTTCCCTCGTAAGCCATGCGTACCTCCAAGTCCACCCCACCTATGTAATCACTCCTCAACCCTGAGCATCTTCAAGTCAAGTATAAGACTCCATACAAGCAACCAAGTGTCCCCATGCCATCTAGGGCTTAGCACCCTCCTACAAGATGCCCAACACTCCTCCTCCAAGGTAAGTCGTCCTCCAATCAAGCAACCAACATCTCTATGTGCACATCATGAAGAATGTCATCACGCTATCTAGGTCAATGTGCCACATAAGCATGAACATATAGTTTACCAATCCATGAATAAGCTATTTCCAATGTGTATGTCCATCACAATACAACCAAGGGTAATCAGCACACACCTAGGTCAATGTGCCACATAAGCATGAACATATAGTTTACCAATCCATGAATAAGCTATTTCCAATGTGTATGTCCATCACAATACAACCAAGGGTAATCAGCACACCTTGCACCCCACATCACATGAAGCATCTCCAAGCATGGTGTAAGCACCTTTTGAAGTAACCCCAAAAGTTGAAAAAGGCAAGAATTAGGATTAGGGTTTCTTCTCTAACCTAGGTACACCACAAGGATGGTCCGCAATCATTAGAAACCCTAGCCTATTCTCTTCTATAAAAGAGACGCAAGCTCAAACACTAAGCTGATAAGATTATTGAGTTTTAAGTTACTTACATTGTAGTTCATTATTTTCAAAGTGTTAGAGAGTGATGTGCTTGAATGCTGCAGGTTTTTTGTTTGCCACTCATTTTTCAGTTTGTGTTTGCAGATGTAGCATTCCTTATCTGCTGTTATGATAGATTAATTAGTGATCAGATGCCTAGATTAGTCTATAGTTTATAGGAGTGAAGACCTATTTACCATATACTGAAATTACAATTATCACACTCTAAATGCTTAGTTGAAATAGAAGGGAAACATACTAATAGCAAACTTTGAGAAATCAAGAGCTCACCCTTTATAAAGTGCTTGTGGACCCTCACTCAGCATTACCTGCAACCAGTAATTTATTGTTGTCAATAAATTGGAGATCTACAATTCCATGTAACTGAAACATGTGCAAAGCATCTATTCTCATTCAAACTCCGATTTAATTTCATTTCATGCTAGTCATTCCACTAGTTTCTGCTAATGCTTCCATCCCTAGTAAAAGGTGTTTTACAAAAACAATCTGATCAGTAAACCTTTAGGGAAGGAAAATCCTAAACCAAACAATCTTCAGAAAGCTTTAATACAAATATTTTGTGTTATAGCCTCACCTTTGATAGAGAAATTCTATTTATAAAAAATCCAAAAAGCATGCATATATATATTTGAGTAATGCGTGTGCAAAACTTATACAGGAGTTACACACTTTTGGCAGATGAAAGTGATGGTAGATAAGTCAAGAAGCTGGATTATAATCAATAAAAGATTAGGGCTTCTTTATAGGAGTGTAGATATAATTCTACAAAAGCTTTTATTATCTAGGACTCATACAGTTTTAACTGATAAAATCAATTGTAGATATAAGATAAGATAACATTATTTTATCAATATTCAAAAAATCGAAACAAAAATAGATTAATGGAACCATTGAGTAAAAGAATGCCAATCCATAACAAGAGTGCACAAAATATCTCCTAAATAAATCATGATAAAGAAAGCAAAAATAGAGTAAACTGTTGCTCTAAGATAAGACCTAAAAGCTGAGCACTAATAGTTGAAAAGCAGGAAAGAAGTGCATAACAAAAGGAAGTGCTTTTTGTAAGAAGAGCATATATATAATCGCCATAGTCACAAGACCCATCTGTGTATAGATACACTCGTAGGGTAGATATTACCTATCCTTGAAACATATAAATTCAGATTAGACCCAACCAAATGAATATAGGCATGCTCTAACTCGAAAGAACCAAGTTTGACATTATAAACCCTGGTTGGGTCTAACGAAGCTTGCCTAGACTAGTTGAGTCTTATTCATGCTCGATTAAATTTGACAAGTCAACCCTAGTCAGAGGACACAAGTTATAGAAGGCAAAAAAGACCACGTTCCCCTCACTTTTTCTCTCTTCTCTCAGCATTTTTTAGGTTAGGACTATGGACTAGGGTTTTGTGCATTGTCTAACGAGACCTAGGGTATCTTGGAGAAAGCTAAGGCACAACATCCTCAACCTACCTTTGATAGACTGCAACATTTACTATTTTTACATCTCATTTTAGCCCTGAGCAGAGTGTAATATCGCCAAGTGGAAATTAAAAATAAATAACAAAACAATGAACAAGGAACAACAAGATAAATTAAAAACAATGTGCACAAATCAGAACGACAAGAAATCTAGCAGAATAACTGAGCCATTTTATTAATGACAAGAATTTGTGTACGTATATGAGTAGGAATGATAGAACATCGGCTTGCTATGCAAGCTATGCAAAACCCAGGTGGAATATCTCAGACCTAGATGTGGAAATCGCCCCAAACTAGTAATGCGCATTACCCAAAAGTTTTTGCTACTAGCTACCAACAGGAACTAAAGATTTGCTCTAAATATCGTTTGGAAAGCCCTGAAACTTTGGCCCCGGACGCCTCTCCTAAAATCCACAAAAACTCGAAAATAGTTTGGGTTGATTTCGGGAGCTGAAACTTTCCAATGTAATATTCCTAATTAGCGACAGCTAATTGGAATATTCGACCTTGTATTGTTTTGCCATATGTGGTTTGTAGATAAATAAAAAAAGTGAGTAAAAGGGGGTCTAACTCACTTTAGTGGAATAAAACACCTTCCTAGTAGCACAACGTTGTAACTTAAGGGGGGAGCCAAGGGGGGCCACACACCACATGGAGGAGAGAGAGACTACGTTGGTTTTGGAGGGAAACCAATGCTATAAAAGGTGGAGGAGCCTCCTCATTTGGGGCATTCTTGTTGTTGATGATATTGGAGCTAGACATTTTGTCTTCTTGAGCACGCTGGCTGTTTAGCCTGTCTGCAGCATTGTTTAGTGCGTTGAGTGTCTCCGGTCGGAGATCTCGCCCTTAGCCCCGGGGGACTTCGAGTGCCTGCTCGGGCAAGGTTTTTCCTTCAGTCTTTAGCGGGAGATTTGTTTGGTTGTTTTGCTGAGGAGCTGGGCTCTATTTGTGACTGCGCAGTCCCTGGGAGAGAGGACGCAGTTCTGGTTGGAGGTGTTCCATTGCGGGGGTTTTCTGCAGGAGATTCAGTTGATATCCAGAGGAGAGGATCAGTATTACTGGTAGGAGGTTTCTTGAGGAGTTTGTGGCCCAGTATCAGCTATTATCTTTTGGCATCTGCGCTGAGCCTTGCAGAGGCAGCGTAATTCCTTGAGGAGGGTTTCTTTGGTGATTTTCGGAGGCTGACCATTTTTGATATGGTTTCTGGGTTTTGTCCGGGGTGGTGAGTACAGGTGGTCTGCAGATTTTCAGCTCATTCCGGCAAGGGGATCAGCCCCTAGTTTCAGTCCATTCCAGCAGCAGCAGTTTTACGGCAGTTTTCTAGCCGCTGGGACGCAGTTCTTATAGCAGCCATTTCATGTCTTTCTCTGAGAGTTCTTCACTTGCCTTGAGCAAGAATAGGTGCTATCATTTTGATCATCTATTGTATTTCATTATATTCTCAGATTAATAAAATGGCTTAGCATTCCCGACATTTTTATGAGTATTTGCTTTATGTTCTATTTCTGGCATTTTCTATATTGTCGTATGCTTGTATTGTTGTCTATTTCCCTTTCGGGATATTACAGTGGTATCAGAGCATAGATCTGGCTCAGCCTGTGGAGCTAGCAGTCTATGAGGCCGAGGGATAGACCCCACATCTGTTACCGGGGTAAGAGATACAGAGACGTTGAGCGTAGGTTGGAGAACACCTACGGAGAGGGGGACTGTGTTCGAGTGGTGGACTGTAATATCCCCAACGGGAAATAAACAGTAATGCACAGCAAAACAACAAGCAGCTATATAGAACAAAATGCCGGAACTAGAATATTTCAGTGGGTAAATCGGAGGTCGAAGTTAAGCAGCAGTATGGTTTTGCAACAGCCGTGCAGTTTCTGAGGAGCCTGTAGACACATAGCAGAAAGTGCCAATGGCAAGTGATGATGGTGCAAAGAGATTTTGGGAGATGCTCCTCAAATCAGCACAGGATCTGTCGAGACAGATGGAGACGGGGGGACAGAGACTCACTGCGCTAGAGGTTAGGCAGCGGGAGAACCCAAGGGGTTTTCAAATTGGTGAGGGATCAGGCACATCCCACCATTTGCCGGAGCATGATGCCACTCAGCATATGGCATCACATACACCCACATGTCCTACCATGCCCACTTTTCTGGATGAAGACATAGGGGCAGGAGCACAGCGGGAGCCGGAGACTGACCCTGACCAGATGGACGCCTACATTGCAGAGTACCTGGCACGTGGGCTGGCGATCAGAGATCTTATCTCATTCAGAGATTACGTTCAGCTCCAGCGTGATAGTAGACCTCACAACTTTCACAGAGGGAACAGGCGCTCACATAATGGGGGCTTACGGCGCACAGTGGACAAATTCCATCTACCGACATTTGACGGGTCATCCAGGCGCTCAGAAAAAGCTTGGGTGGACAAGTTGGATACCTCTTTCCAGCTTGACCGAGTATCGGAGAGGGAAACCATTAAAATGGTTACCTCGCACTTGGAGGATGAGGGAACACAGGGTTGCAGGGAGTCCGACGTTACACCTAGTGTGACACAGGATTCACCCTCATTGGAGACCTCCTCGGCCGGGTCGGTTGATGTGGTAGTGGAGAAGGTAGAGCCTACCCCAGTAGAGCCATCCATTGAGTTGATGACCGGAGTCGCGTCCGAATCTTCGGGTGGTAGCAGCACACAGATGGGTGCAGTGTCAAGAGATGTATCCCCATTCGATGAGGCACTAGGAGATACAGAGGTATCGAATGATGGTTGCAGGCAGCGGTATCGTCGACTTCGAGCAGACCTTCGAGTTTTGAAAGGGAAGGCCACATCAGTTCGGGAGGCCGTTTTGTTGCAGGACATGGAGCTGGAGGGCATGAGAGTGGCTTGTGCCGAGTCGGCTGCCAAGTTGGCCCGCATTGGGGAACAACTGGATTCCCTGATGGTACAACCCGAGGGCACATTGCAGCGTCAGATCATTCCCCTTCAGGCATGCATGTATGGGACTAGCAGTGTTGTTGGGTCATCTCTTCCCATTGGAGAGAGAGAGGCAGAGCCACCTAGTCAGATCTCATATGTTGACTTGGATAGCGGTATGAGACGATCAGAGTTGCACAGGGTACAACATCCACATGTTGAGGTTGGATGGAGAGAGATTTTGAGTTGGCACTCGGTGGAGCGGGCTATGGAGATGGTGATGGATCCGAGTGTAGCTCAGCAGGAGTTTCTATGCATGGGGATTACAGGAACCCCAGATTGGCATTGGGATCTAGGTGGGATCACCTATCATTTCCTAGGCAGGTTGGTTGCCTGTGTCTTGGAGGGTACAGTTGGCCAAGCAGTAGAGCATGTGCATGCGCTAGGGGAGTTTGGGTCAGCTCCAGTGGCCAACCAGTTTATGGGCAGACTCCCTAGGTTGTTTTGGTATGACACTCGTACACGGGATCACGGGGTGGTCAACATACCTTGGCAGGAGTTTGTCGGAGGAAGTGGCATTGGCAAGCCACCAGATGGCGCCTTGTATGGGGCCAAGGATTCTTCACCTTTGTGTGGGGCACAGAGGACGTAGTGGAGCCGAGCAGTGGTGGTAACACTACTGACCCATAGGGAGATTCACTTCTCGGACCCCTCGAGGAGGATTTGCAGTGATGATCCATTTGTCGGCGGGTATAGTGATGCGACGGTGGACATGACGATACCGATTGGTGGTAGTCCGATATGTAGAGGCACAACTCTAGGACATCACATCCATGGATGTGTGGGAGCCTCTAGCAGTGATCAGTGGACTACTGGTGGACATGGAGCTACATGGTGGTGTACCGTAGTGTGTGGGACTACATTGTGGAGTAGGAGTGCCCTACATCACATTGAGAGCACGCGAGGAGTGACAGATTCCTGGACACAGTCAGGGCACGAGACGGTACAGGGTGGTACAGCAGTAGCATGGGGTATCCAGCAGTATTCAGGGGTATGCCTTAGTGTGCAGTGGCATGTTGAGGAGTACATGGATGATCGGTGGCTTGCGAGGGCGTACGGCGCGGCACAGAAGGGTCTTAGAGTATTGCATCCAGGGAGACTCACAGACAGGGACACTGGGCTTACCTTTGGGGGTATTTCACCTAGGATCGATGAGGAGACAGAGGAGCGATACTTGATGGTATCTGTGGGGACTCACACATCCGACACTCTTCTACATCACTCATGGGCACAACTGATTTTGTTGTTGTCCTTTGGCACTTTGGGCATGAGCAGCAGGGTCCGTGAGGCACACCCAAGATATTTGGATGGCCTTCAGCACCCTAGGCGAGAGACTTCTCAGCAGTGGCACTGGGTCAGTACGCTAGTTGACAGCCACAGTTTAGGGGATGAGATGATCCTCTGCAGTGGTGGCACATTAGTCATTGCTGAGCCTACGCTTAGGGAGCAGGTCATGAGGGAGACATGCATCATTTTTCCCTCAGGGCATGTTGAGATCATGCATGAGCAGAGGATATTGGGTTCAGCAGAGGTAGCATCCCAGCATGTGTCTGGACTCCAGACATTGTATCGACACTTCATCGAGAGGGTGGATGGCATATTCAATGCAGATGAGGTGGCGGAGGTAGAACAGGAGGGCATTCCTTCTGTATGCCAGGGTGAGGACTCTCTTTCATATGAGTCCATAGGATCAGTTGAGGTTGCTTTTGTGGAGCAAGAGCAGTCATGCAGGTATGATGACAGTAGATTGCAGCCGTATTACAGTGTGCAGGGTGAGCAGTCAGGGGACTGTATAGGAGATACTCTGGGTGATGAGTCACTTGTGACGCTTCAGCTAGAGCAGCACATGTTGGAGCCTGAGTCAGCAGAGGAGGATACTATGGACATCAGGCATGACATTTCCTTGGGTGAGGTCCAGATGGGTGTCCACATTGAGCCTATGATGGATATGTGGCTAGAATTGGGGTCATCCTTTGAGGTGGAGCAGTCAGATGCACAGACACCGAGTACCGTGACAGCAGCTACAGATCCATATCCTCTGGAGATGTTGGAGGTAGATGTGATAGTTTGGCAGTGGGAAATGATTACGGGTTGGCGGCAACCTTCCAGGCATGTTCCACATGCAGTTGTTGTTGCTACATCAGATGCTTCCTCCAAGATGGACTGGCGGGAGATCATGAGTTGGTACCTTCTTGATGGTACCGTATTCTTCGTAGGGAGCACAGGGGAGCAGGGGCCCTTGGAAATAGTAGATGTTACAGATCCCAGTCGGCAGGAGGGCACCAGTTGTCGTTACTTCAGGACTCCTTCCCAATTTCAGGAGAGCAGGATCAGCATGGGATTGAGTCATGACTTGGATTGGAGAGAGGTGATGAGTTGGTATGCAGTTGGAGGGGTAGCATATGCAGCTACAGGTACAACGCAGCAGGAGCCCAGGAGCATTGATGCTTATTGGTGGTCTTCGCCTCTTAGAGCATTAGTCATAGCCAGAGGCAGTGCACAGTCCGAGCTGTGGGACTTGGGCGATTATTGGCCATGGTGGCGATGGGATCCGGGAGGATTATTGGTTGGCTGGGACTATGAGAGGTCACTTTGGGACCCTGGCATTGAGAGATCCCTTCGTATCAAGGTGATGCAGAGGTCAGAGAGGTTTCAGTGGGACCCAGGCACATTTTTCAGTATCGATGGGGAGCATAAGCTAGAGAGGAGGCTTATTCAAGCGTTGCTTGAGGACAAGCAATTTTTACTGGATGAGGATGCCACTTGGGAGAATGAGAAGATTTTGCAGCATCCATCACTTCAGTTGCTTGAGGACAAGCAACATTTTGCCGGGGGAGACTGTAATATTCCTAATTAGCACCGCTAATTGGAATATTTGATTTTTGTATAGTTTTGCCGACTATAGTTTATTAATAAATAAAAGTAAGAAAAGGGTCTAACTCACTTAAATAAAATAAAGTGTTTCCCTAGTAGATGCAACGTTGTAACTTAAGGGGGGAGCCAAGGGGGGCCACACACCACGTGGAGGAGCCAATGAGAGAGAGGACGTTGGTTTTGGAGGGAAACCAATGCTATAAAAGGTGGAGGAGCCTCCTCATTTGGGGCATTCTTGTTGTTGATGATATTGGAGCTAGACATTTTGTCTTCTTGAGCACGCTGGCTATTTAGCCTGTCTGCAGCACTATTTAGTGCGTTGAGTGTCTCCGGTCGGAGATCTCGCCCTTAGCCCCGGGGGACTTCGAGTGCCTGCTCGGGCAAGGTTTTTCCTTCAGTATTTAGCGGGATATTTGTTTGGTTGTTTTGCTGAGGAGCTGGGCTCTATTTGTGACTGCGCAGTCCCTGGGAGAGAAGACGCAGTTCTGGTTGGAGGTGTTCTGTTGCGGGGGTTTTCTGCAGGAGATTCAGTTGATATCCAGAGGAGAGGATCAGTATTTCTGGTAGGAGGTTTCTTGAGGATTTTGTGGCCCAGTATCAGCTATTATCTTTTGGCATCTGCGCTGAGCCTCGCAGAGGCAGCGTAATTCCTTGAGGAGGGTTTCTTTGGTGATTTTCGGAGGCTGACCATTTTCGATATGGTTTCTGGGTTTTGTCCGGGGTGGTGAGTACAGGTGGTCTGCAGATTTTCAGCTCATTCCGGCAAGGGGATCAGCCCCTAGTTTCAGTCTATTCCAGCAGCAGCAGTTTACGGCAGTTTCCCAGCAGCTGGGACACAGTTTCTTGTAGCAGCCATTTCCTATTCTTCTGAGAGAGTTCTTCACTTGCCTTGAGCAAGAATAGGTGCTATCATTATGATTATCCATTGTATTTCATTATATTCTCAAATTAATAAAATGGCTTAGCATTCCCGACATTTTTATGTGTATTTGCCTTATGTTCTATTTCCGGCATTTTCTATATTGTTGTATGCTTGTATTGCTGTCTATTTCCCTTTCGGGATATTACATGCCTAAACAAAGCTAGGTAGGTGGACTAGATCCTATGGTTGAGGGTTTTTTTTGGGCCTCTATGTAGGAGCTCACCGGTCAGATAGGCATTGCTCAAGTTGAACCAAAACCTCAATGTTATCAACCTTGGAACTTGTTGGACCAATGAAGCAAGTTAAGTGAAGATAGGAAATGAGAGCAGTTTCCTGCCACAACAAATGACATAGACTGTTCTTTTTCTTTGATAAAAAAAATTCTCCTCCCGACACTTTCTCCCATTGATGAGAAAGGCTCGAGAGGATTCATCACTTATTATGAAGGCAAGTTACACATCCAAAATACATAAATATAAATGTGATAATCTCTTAACCAAGTAGGGGGAAAGTTGAGATGCACATCAACTCTACCACCCGCCCCTAGGCCATTGCATTCCCTTCATAGGCTCTTGTTTGTCCTTGAAGGAAATTTAGTACACTAGTCGACTAATGGTATATTATTAGAAGGGACCCACAATATGAGAAATCTATAACTTTAGAAGGGATAAAAAACAAAAAGTGTAAAAAGTGTAGCATCCATAGAACACCCATCTTTTATAGAATTAAATTGAACTTATGTTAAGTGTGAGGATTCTAACAATAAAAGATAAAGGCTAGAAAGCTAGAAGTGAATTGCGTTGTCTTACTGAGATGATATCAGAGGACTTTACGAGGGGAATTGACAGATGAAAGGGGAATCATAAGATTAACACGGGAAATCTAGATAGGTTAACTAGTAATATAGATATGTTTGTGGCACAGTCCAGAGATATTTTATAAGATTAACACGAGAAATATAGATAGGTTAACTAGTAACATAGATATGTTTGTGGCACAGTCCAGAGATACTTTATTTATGTCTTAGTTCAAAAAGAGGAAAGAATTTCCAAGACATATGGATTTGGAAACCAATAGACAAAAGAGAAGCAAAGCCTCCCACTCTCTAAGCTCTCTTTGCATGGTTTAAGACATAAATATGTCTAAGGAATTTTTTAAGTGGATATTCCACCCAATCATTCACCGTCTGTATAGAGCCATTTAATGCTGACATTTTTGGTCTATATTCATCGTTGATCCCGACACCACCTTGCATCCCTTGTTTAAAAGCCTCTCCCTCTTAATTGCTATCATGTTTCTATTGGCCCACGAAGTGTTAAGGATAGATAATTTCTCCCACATGCAAGGTAGTCTAAATTTAGAGTGTGAATTAACGGGGTCATGTGTGACTTAGTTCAAGTTCAGTCTTATATCTGGTAAAGTCAAATTTAGTGTGTGATTGATGTTGAATTTATTTTGAGTGAGTCGCTTGTTGAAAAAGTATGAATACCCCTCATCGGGTTCATTGTAATCATCAATTTTTGTGTGATCAATAGAGAAGAGCAACAACTCATGTTGTTTTTGTGTGTCATATTTTGTGCCCTTCCTTCTTTGCCTTTCCAACAAATTGGTATCAGAGCAGGAACAAGAAATTGGAAGCAACAACAGAAGCTTCAACAACAATCAAAGAGTCGACAAATCAAAGGTGATATGTTATTATTGCAAAAATTTTGTCACTATGCATGTGATTGCAAAAAGAGTATAGTTGATCAAGGAAAGGAGAAAGCTAATGTAACTACATAAAATAGTGATTCCATGTTCCTAGCTTTCCATACCATGCATGAACCTTCTGATAATGTTTTCCCATTAGATAGTGGTTGTAGTAACCACATGACAGGAAACAACAATTTGGTTGCAAATCTAGATGAATCTGTGAAAATAGAGGTAAAGTTGGGCACTGAAAAGACTATGGATGTAGATGGAAAAGGAGTGGTCAACATTCTGACCAAGCAGGGGGAGTCGAAGACAATCTCAGAGGTATATTATGTCCCTAGTCTCTAACAAAATCTGATAAGTGTTGGTCAATTGATGCAAAAATGATACAAAGTTATTTTTCAGGGGCAAGATTATGTTATATATGACAAACCCCCAAGCAAACAGTTGATAGCAAAGGTGCATATGACAAGGAACCGACTCTTTCCTTTGATCATGAATTATAGAGATCGGATCAGTTCTTTCACAGTTGCATGTTTTGATGATTATTGGTTATGGAACTTTCGGTTTGGACATTTGCATTTCTCTGGTTTAAGATTGATACAGCAATAACATATGGTTAGAGGATTACCTCCCATCAAAGAACCTTCTAGTACTTGTGAGTGTTGTATCTTAGGAAAGAAAAACCATGAAAGTTTTCCAAAGGGAGTTGGATATAGAGCAAAGCATGCACTAGAGTTGGTTCATACAAACTTGTGTGGAACCATATGGACATAGTCAATTAGTGGAAGTTGTTACTTCCTCACATTTATTGACGACTTTAGCAGAAAGACATGGGTTTATTTTCTGAAGAAGTCTGAAAATTTTGCAAAGTTCAAAGAATTCAAATCCTTAGTAGAGAACGAGAGTGATCGACATATCAAGGTATTGAGAAAAGATCATGGTGGATAATATGATTTGAAGGCATTCCATGCTTACTGCAAACAACATGAAATGAGAAGGCAATTTACAACCAAATACACACCACAATGGAATGGTGTATTAAAGAGAAAGAACAAAACCATTACGAACATGGCAAGAAGCATGTTGAAAGAAATAAACTTGTCTAATGAGTATTGGGCAAAAGCAGTTGCATGAGTTGTTTACGTGATAAACAGATCTCTAACAAAGAGCGTGATGAACAAAGTGCCAGAAGACGCATGGTCAAGTATGTATTGTAGTGTATCTCATCTTAGAGTGTTTGGATGTGTAGAATATGCACATGTACCTAAAGAGATAAGAGGCAAGTTGGATGATAAAATTGAAAAATGCATATTTACTGGTTATAGTGAGCAATCAAAAGCTTATAAACTATATAGCCCTGTCACCAAGAAGACTATAATCAACAAAGATGTTGTGTTCAAAGAACAAGAGTCATGGAATGGGAGTGTAGACAAAATAGTTGATGCAAGAGTACCACTGATGGAAGAAGAGGATGTAGCAGAAAAGGAGCAACAATAATCACAGGAGAAGACACCGAAAAGATTCACACCAGCAAGGACTCCAAGATTTTCTGAACAACATGAATTTCAAGCAGATTAGCATATCGAGATACTCCCAACAATCAATCAAGTGATGAATCAAACAATGGTAAGAGAAAAATGAGAAGTCTGCAAGATATTTATGATGATTTGGATGTTAGTTCAAATTGTTGTCATTCCAACCTTCATGTTTTGAAGAAGCAATCAGAGATGAAAATTGGATGCAAGCTATGGATGAAGAAATGGAATTTATAGAAAATAATGATACTTGGGATTTGGTTGATTTACCAAAAGACAAGAATCTCATTAGTGTGAAATGAGTGTACAAGATAAAGTTTAAAGAGAAAGGAGAGATTGACAAATTTAAAGCAAGGTTGGTAGCAAAACAGTGATCGCAGCAACCGAGAATAGACTTTGGAGAAACATTTGCTTCGGTAGCCATATTAGATATTGTAAGAGTAGTCTTAGCAACAACAACTCAAAACAACTGGAAAGTGTATCAGATGGATGTGAAATCAGCTTTCTTGAATGGAATTCCAGAAGAAAGAATCGATGTGCAACAACCTCCAGGTTATGAAGTTGAAGGTCATGAAGACAAGGTTTACAAATCGAAGAAATCACTCTATGGACTCGAAACAAGCACGCATAGCCTAGTATAGCAGAATTGATAGTTATATGATTCGGAATGGATTTTGTAGAAGCAACATTCTTGTACACAAAGGTAAATGAGCATGGTCAAATTTTGATTGTTTGCTTGTATGTGGATGATATGATTTATACTAGTGATCTTGAATTATATGAGTTTAAAGCAACAATGAAGAAAGAATTTGAAATGACAGATCTTGGTCTTATGAAATATTTTGTAATATTCTCTTTTTTGGTGTCACCTATGACAGGGCTAGGATGGACTTCCAGAGTTAGGAGCAGACTAGTCATAGGTACAAGTTTGTGTCATCAGTGGGCCCAGGGGCTTTTTGGAGGAGTTTTGAGGAGTTTCTATGCGGTCGGGTGGCATTTGCTTGATATATTCCATCATCCGAGCATTTTGGCTTTCGTTTCGGTGCCTTCCGACAACTTTCGAAAATTTTAGTTATTTGTGGGCTTAACTCAGCTGATTACACTCAAGGTGGCATTCCAGGAGGAATACATGATAGAACACCTTAGTGTAATAGCTCATTGGAACCGGGATGAGGATACCTCCATGATGGGATTGTTGGACATGAGTTTCAATGATCGTAGGAGACATGGTAGCCAATTTACTCTTTTCTGCATTAAAAAGGAATATTTTAATAAGAGGGAAAAGTGCTCCATGAATAAAATAATAATAAAATAAGGCTCTAGAAGGCTCCAAGAGATCTATAAAAGAAAGGGAGGATGCCATTGAGAGATATATTTGGATTAGATCATTTTCTTATGTGAGAGGTTTGAGACGTGGTTCTCTACTTCATTGGTAGCCCCAGGACGGAAACCCTCAGGTGATTGGTGAGTGTTGGACGAAAACCCAACTCTCTTCGAGGAGACTTCATTTAGAAGTTTTGCAGAGCTTCAAAGATATTGGAGTGAGGATCATTCAGATCTTCAACGGGTGCTTCAGTGGATTCAGTGGTAGTTGTTGTCGGAGGAAGAGTGCAGCAGTTTAGTTTTGGAGGCCAGCACAGTGCAACAGTTCATATTGATGGCCAATTCTCCATCTGAGCTCTTTTTGGGTCAGATTTACTTGTAACCCCAGTTATTATCTATAATAAAAATGCTGAGATTCTTCCTATTTGATGTGTTGATAGATTGTAGTGCTTATGTGTTTTATTTTACATGACAATCTTTTGTTTATTAATTCGGTAATTTTATGGTAAAATGCTGGATTAGCAATATTTAGGAAAAATTTGTGAAATATCCCATTTGGGGATATTACAGTGGTATCAGAGCTTCAGTCTTGGATCAGCCTGCTGGTTTCCAGTTTTCAGTTGCAACTATTATGGTTCGGGATTATCCCCAGAAAAAATTGTGATGGCCATTCTATACAAATTTTATTATGAAAACCGTAGATGGATTTGAAAAACGACAAATTTGACCAAAATTCTAGATTTGAGTGCCAACATAGCTGTGCAACAGATTATCTTGGAGGCCAACTTTCATCTCAGCTATTTTGGTTAGAAGGGCCTACGCAGTCATTGGAGAAGGCTCATTTGTGGGAGCTTCATTGGTGGGATTTTAGACTTGGGGTGTTGGGAGATTGATAGGAGAGCCATTTGAAGTGGTTGGCTGGGATTTTGGAGAGAAATGATTGACAGTAGTAGCTACAGTGCCAGAAAACGAAATTGGCAGAGGGCCAAACTACAAAGGGTCAGATTTTGAAGGTTGGAATTAGAGGAAACCCTTTCTGGGTTTTTCTGGGTTTTAGGCAAGGATCACCTTGCCAAATTCCTAGAATTTTCTAAGCAGTTTTTAGTGGGTAAATCAGAGGCCGAATTCAGGCAGCAATGTAGTCTTGGAGTAGCAATGCATTTTCTGGAGAAGCTTGCTATTGGAGAGGTTGGATTTGCTTGCACTCATCACCTAGTGCTTTTAGCTTGCCTTGTGCTTGTAGCTTGCCTTGTGCAAGTCCAGCTAAACCACTGTTACTTCCATATATGTCGTTGAAACAATGAATTTTTTAAAACAACTCCTAAATCAACATAGCAGTGCCTTAGTGGGTTGCAATCTAAACCAAAAACCAAAAAGATTAAACAATGCAGAAGTTAGTTCCTTGAAACAAAACAACAGACCCTTCTCCAAGGAGGTACATAATTTGCTCCAACAAAGGCACCTAAGGAATCTACAAAAGGAGAGAGAAGTGGGAAATTGGCTTTATGCACTTGGGATGGACTTAAAGAATGGAAGATCAGAAAATGACTTTCCCATGTTGGAGAGACTAGAATCCTGTCTTTCAAAGATAGAGCAATCTGATTGGAGTTTAAATTGGGCTTTGGAGCCATTTATGATTGCATTGGTACAAGCCAGATTCTTGGAACATCCAAGTGAGAGAGTCAAGCTTATAATTGCCTCTTGTTTCAGTGATATTTTGAGGATAGCAACACCCTTTCCTCCCTACAATGATGATGTTATGAAGAGAGTTTTCAGACTGATAGTAGAAATTTTTCAGGATTTGGACAACAACGCAGGCTCTACCTTCGAGAAGAAGCTTGATATTTTAGGGAGTATGGCCACATTCGAGACGTATGTCATCATGTTTGACCTTGAGTGTGATGATTTGATACTGCAGATGTTCCAATGCTTCTTCAACATTAGGAAACATCATCCTGAGACTGTCATAGCACACATGCAGTCCATCTTGTCGTCGTGTATGAGAGACCGTGAGACCATTTACCGAGAGTTGCAGACCAGGTTGTTGAGCATTTGGAGGAGAGAGCAGTTGGTCTCAACAGCTGCTTATGAGCTAGCCCAAGGGTTGGTTGAGCAGAATATTGGGCTATTCAGGAGACAGTTGACCAGGGAGGAGTTGCTCCAGTTGGAGGATCATGCAGCAGAAATGAGTTGAGGAGGAAGGGACTTCGCTTCATTTACAAAGAACCCTGGGGGCTCGATCACTCATGCTTGAGTGATGTAGATGATGTGGCAGAGGCAGAACAGAAGGGAATTCCTTCTGTATGCTGGGATGAGGACTCTTCTTCAGGTGAGTCCATGGGATTAGATGAGGATGCTTCTGGGGAGCAAGAGTAGTCATGCAAAGATGATGATAGTAGGCCGGAGCTGTATTCTAGTGTGCAGGGTGAGCAGTAAGGGGACTCTACAAGAGATACTCAGGGTGATGAGTCACTTGTGACGATTCAGCCAGAGCAACATATGATGGAGCAGGAGTCAGCAGAGGAGGATACTATGCACATCATGCATGATAGTCCTTTGGGGGAGAGCAAGATGGAGGCTCACATTGAGTCTATGATGGATATGCAGCTAACCTTGGGGTCAACCATTGAGGAGGAGCAGTCAGATGCACAGACACCAAGTATGGTGACAGCAGTTACAGATCCATATCCTCTGGAGATGTTGGAGGTTGATGGGATAGTTTCTGCAGGGGGCTAGTGGACAGCAGGAGCATTACATTCCTGATCAGGAGAGGGGGGAGCTATTGGAGATGGTGGAGCATCCATATTTGAGCTGACACACTGATGAGGTGCAGATAGATTCACATGCATTCAATAGAGTTGCAGTAATTTCAGGGAGTAGCACTCTCTAGGAGTACATCAATGGGGCTTGTAGCATAACTTGGCCACTTTGGCCCATTATAGAGGGAGGGGCTTTCTTCTGTAGACAAATCTCATCGGTAGACTGGACAAAGCAGTGTGAGTTGATTACAAATTGGCGACAATACCACAGGCATGTTCCGTATACAATTGTCACTTCATTGGATTCTTCTTCCATGATAGATCGGTGGGAGATCATGAGTTGGTACCCTCTTGATGGTATGATCTTCTTCGTAGGGAGCATAGCAGAGCAGGGGGTAGGGAGCATAGTAGAGCAGGGGCCTTTAGACATGGCAGATGATACAGATTCCAGTTGGCAGTGGGGCACAGATCGACGTTTCTTTAGCATTCCATCCCAGTTTCAAGAGAGTAGGATCGACATTGGATTGAGTCAGGGGTTGGATTGGAGAGAGGTGATGAGTTGGTACACAGTTCGTGGGGCAGCTTACACAGACATAGCTACAACACAACAGGAGTCGTGGCCTTCACCTCATAGAGCATCAGCTATAGCCAGAGGCAGTGTGCAGTCCGAGCCGTTGGACTTGGGCGATGATTGACCATGGTGGCGTTGGGATCTGGGAGGATTGTTTGTTGACAAGTACAGTGAGAGATCAGTTTGGGATCCTGACATTGAGGGGTCTATTCCGAGTGGCTTGACACAGATGCATAGTAGCACCTAGGGGTTTGTATGGGATTCGGGCATTGGGTCTTAACTGCATTGGGCCAACAGGGTGGCCCACATATTTGGATTGCTTGAGGGCAAGCAATCTTGGGGCGGAAGGTCTGTAATATTCTCAGTCTTGGTGTTACCTGTGACAGGGCTAGGATGGACTTCCAGAGTTAGGAGAAACCTGGTCACAGGTACAGGTTGGTGTCATCAGCGGGCCCAGGGGTTTTTTGGAGGATTTTTGAGGAGTCTTTATGCGGTCGGGTGGCATTCACTTGATGTATTCCATCATTTAAGAATTTTGGCTTTCATTCCGATACATTTCGACAACTTTCGGAAATTTGAGTTATTTGTGGGCTTAACTCAGTTGATTATGCTCAAGGCGGCATTCTGGGAGGAATACATGATAGAACAACTTAGTGTAATAGCTCATTGGAACTGGGACGAGGATACCTCCATGATGGGATGGTTGGACATGAGTTTCAGTGACCAGAGGAGACGTGGTAGCTGATTTACTCTTTTCTGCATTAAAAAAATATATTTTAATAAGAGGGAAAAGTGCTCCATGAATAAAATAATAATAAAATAAGGCTCTAGAAGGCTCCAAGAGATCTATAAAAGAAAGGGAGGAGGCCATTGAGAGATGTCTTTGGATTAGATCATTTTCTTATGTGAAAGGTTTGAGACGTGGTTCTCTACTTCATTGGTAGCCCCAGGACGGAAACCCTCGGGTGATTGGTAAGTGTTGAACGAAAACCCAACTCTCTTTGAGGAGACTTCATTTAGAAGTTTTGCATAGCTTCAAAGATATTTGAGTGAGGATCATTCAGATCTTCAACGGGTGCTTCAGTGGATTCAGTGGTAGTTGTTGCTGGAGGGAGAGTGCAGCAGTTCAATTTTGGAGGCCAGCACAGTGCAACAATTCATATTGATGGCCAGTTCTCCATCTCAGTGATTTTTTGGTCAGATGTATTTGTAACCCCAATTATTATCTATAATAAAAATGTTGAGATTCTTCCTATTCGATGTGTTGATATATTGCAGTGCTTATGTGTTTTATTTTACATGGCAATCTTCTGTTTATTAATTCGGTAATATTATGGTAAAACGCTGAATTAGCAATATTTAGGCAAAATTTGTGAAATATCCCATTTGGGGATATTACATATTTTCGTGACATAGAAGTCGAGCCATTAGAGAAAACAAAAATTATTTGTCAAAATAAGTATGCTAAAGAATTATTGAAAAAATTTAGGATGGAGAATTGCAAACTTGCTCCTACACCAATAGCAACAGGTAGAAAGTTAGTAAGGTTGATGAAGGATCAAATGTCAATCCAACTATATTCAAAAGAATGGTTGGCAGCCTTATGTATCTCACGGCTATAAGATCAGAAATAATGCAATGAGTTAGTTTGATTTCCAGATTTATGGAGTCTCCAAAAGACTCACATAGGAAAGTTGACAAAAAGAATTCTGAGATACATAGTAGGAACTACAAATTGTGACATATTTTATACAAGCACAGAGAAAAAAGATTTGGTTGGATATATTGACAATGATTTTGCAGGAAGTTTGGATGATAGGAAAAGCACCTCTAGTTATGTGTTTCATCTTGGTTCAGGTATGATATCATAGACATGTAAGAAGTAACCAATTGTGACACTTTCATCAATAGAAACAAAATATGTAGTAGTAACATCAACAACATGTCAAACAGTATGGTTAGGAAGAGTTTCGGATGGAATTTAATAGAAAAAAGAATGATCTACAGTAATCTATTGTGACAACACCTTAGCCATTGCACTATCCAAGCATAGTGTGTTTCATCAAAAGAGAAAGCATATTGATATACACTATAATTTATTAGATAACGTGTGAGTAATGGAGAAGTCGATTTAAAGCCTTGTAAATCAAGTGATCAATTGGCTGATATATTCACTAAGCCGTTAGAAAAAGATGTATTTGAGTTTCGCAGAGGAAACTTAGGTGTTGTAAGCCTAGTTGAGAATTAGACCAACAAGCATGTTTGAATTGTTATGAGTCATGTCTTAGTTTAGTGGTCGTAATTAAGGGGGAGTGTTAAAAATAGCCAATTACTCCCGCATGCAAAGTAGTCTAAATGTAGAGTTAGATTTAAGTGAGTCAAGTGTGAGTTAGTTCAAGTTCAATCTTATATTTAGTAAAGTCAAATTTAGTGTGCGCTTGAATGTTGAAGTTATTTTGAGTGAGTCGCTAATTGAAAAAATATAAATACCCCTCATCGGCCTCATTGTAATCATCAAGTTTTGTGTGATCAATAAAGAAGAGAAACAACTCGTGTTGTTTTTGTGTGTCAAATTTTGTGCCATTCTTTCTCTGCCTTTCCAACAAGAAGAAGGGGGTTACATTGTGCCAAACTGGGAGGACAACGAGTTCTAATTGCCCTTTGATTTTCTCATTGATGAGGCCATACCCACCCGAAGAATTCCGGGTTTGACCTTGGCTGTCTTTCCTACGAATGGAGTTTGGGGTTTGTCCCATTTCACGTCGATTCCTAGGGGAATCACCACTAGCAAGCCTAAGCGAAATGGATGAGGAAGACGACATGATTGGCAGACGAAGTTGCTTACACCATGCTAGACGATGATGGAAAACTGTCAACAGGGTGTTGATGTGGGTGTGGATGTTAATGGTGCTATGAATTGGCTTTGTCACAACAACGAGTTTTCGTGGACAAAAGAAATGCCAGGGTATGTTCATGTTTTTACTTTTTCTTTCTTTTGGTTTTATGGAATCCTAGAATGGGCTTATCGGATTATTAGTTTTGTTGTACTTTACTTCATAATCAAATGCCGAGGTCACCATACTCTACAGTAAGCGATGGGCTAGAGAAGTGTCGTTGCTCGCCTACAGAGGGATGTAGACTTTAGAGCAACGTTTCGGATGACGATGCATGGGAATTGTTCCACATGGCTGCAAACCAGGTTGTTCATATCAATATGTTGGTTCCTGAAGCTCTGATTGGTATAAAATTCCGGTGAAGGACTTCACTGCGGCCCCTGGAGGAGGGGAACCTCAATTCCAGAGGAGTCAGAGCGTTACGGTCTTTCAGAATGGCAGCTCAGCTTTTCTGGCTCTGATTCCTTTATAATGCTTCTCACCACGGCCAACAGAAGCTTTGGAACCATCGTTCAAGAGCCCAAGATAGAAAAATTCCCGCTCACATGTTTATTTTTCCTCTTTACATTCATTTCATTTTTTTCCCGAAATTTTATCCCATCACCTCCCTGCATCCTCTTAATCGTTGCCTCTAGTACACAATCTATATCTGGGTAGGTAACGGGCATTATAATGATTGATTGGTCACCACTACGTGAAATCTGAGGATTTACTTTATCAGTGATGGCACAAAGTCTAGAAGTGTGGGGTGTTGAAAAGCATGAATGCACAGGCCCATGTTGCAGGGCGGAAGATGTTATCTGCCAGGGATAACAAGGTCATAATCCCACTAAAATAAGGTCTCTACAAAAGGGATTGGATTCATTTTCTAATTTTGCAGGGAAGGCCATTCAACATCTGAAGACGAAGGACAGGGGATTGGATTCATTTTCTAATTTTGCAGGGAAGGCCATTCAAAATCTGAAGACGAAGCACCAAGTCCTCTTTGAGGAGGGTCTGTCAGATGAATTCGTGAGAATTGAATCTACTTCTTGCTTCACTCTTCCTCCAGATTTAAGGGCCGTTTCGAACAAGGATTTAAGCTATCCATTAAAATATGAAGCGACAGGTCTACATGGTGTTGCTTTTTCTGGAATTGTTTTTAGGATCAGGGATCAATCAAGCGTCCAATTTGGTTATATTAATGTTAGAAACAGTCTAGGCATTATTGTGAGAAAAAATCTTCGGGTTTGGTTCGAATTCTGACTATGGCTGGGAGAGGGATTATTTCTCTGGGGTTTTTGTTTTACTTTTTTCTCTATAACAAATGGTGGGTGGAGGTCCAAGTTCAGATAGTTCCATCCCCAACAGAGGATTCCTGCATTGGAAACTGCTTGTCGTTCCAGGCAGTCAATCCAGTAAAAACCTTGCCCTATGGTGTGCATCCAACAGAGCAGCCCTATACTTTTCACTCCAATGCAACTCTGCTCGATACTGGTACAAAAGATTAGCAGGCATGGCAGATATTCATTGTGTTCCGCAACAAGGAGGTGCTTTTCTCTGCAGGCCATGCAGTGATGGCATATGGGTCATCTTTTCCTGCTAAAGTGCACAAAGTCACCGTTTTGGCAGGTTTCCCATACACGGATCTCAGAATTGCCACTGAAACTGATGGGGACATGAGACAGATTGCGGTGCATATTGGGATGTAGGGCAGTGACGCACTGAATTTGGTGTTGAATAAAAGAGTATTCCTATTCCTAACAACATCAGCCTTACTAATGAAGGATTAACATCCCCTAGGACTTTTCAAATAATTGTTTGCTACTTCTATTTGTGAAATATGCTTCTATAACATCATTAACCAGCATGGACCCATCTAAACTGGGTACTTTTCAGAGGATATTTTTTTTAACAGTGCTTAGAACTTTCACTTTATCGGCAATTAATTTTCGAATAAATGCCTAGTGTTGCATTTGCAGAGTGCCTGATGGAAGCTTGCTGTACAAAGGATCCTAATCTATGGATTCACAAGTTTCTCCTGGCAATGAGAAAGGGGAGCAAAGGGAAAAATTTACCCAAACCATGAAGGGTGCAAAGACATTAGAACAAAGTCAAAGCGACTACTACATCCATGGAGCGGCAGGACCTTACTATCAAGGCATAAAGAAACATTAGAACAAAGTCAAAGTGACTGCATCCATGGAGCTGCAGGCTTTTACTACCAAGACATAGATTTCTCAACTGTGATGAGTTGCGAGAAGATCCTAACAATTTTCAACCTCACTCAATACATGGCTAGTAATACAAGCAATGGAACTGGTAAAATATTGTTATATAAATGACACTGTTCTTCCATCCATCATCGGTTCCAACAAGTCTAAATGTAATTTCCAGCGTCACGTCTACAAACTCCCTCCAGATTTGAAATATTGTTACAGAAATGTCACTATTCTTCCATCCATCATTGATCCCAACAAGTCTAACTCTAATTCCCAGCCTCACGTCTACAAACTCCCTTCAGATTTGAAGAGAACCGCGTTATATCCTCCATTAATTTGGAAGATGAATGATATACTCGATTCTTTAATTTGGAAGGTAAATGTTATGCTCAATCCTGATTATCAATGTGGGCAGCGACTAAATTTCCAACCCAACTGAATTTCCAGAATTTCCAGATTCAAGTGGGACGCAACTGAATTTATTTGCCAATGCTCGCTTGCAATTAGTTTGCAACATCTCGACTATGATCAACAACACTATTCTTCCATCCATCATCGATCCTGCAAATCCAGATCTGCTTTCCAACTTCAGGTCTACACATTCCCTCCAGATTTGAATTGAACCGCGATATATCCTCCAAATTGCCAAATTATCAATCGAATCGAACCGCTAACCTCAATCCTCATTATTAATGCAGGCAGCCAAGAAGAGTAGAACCAAGTGAATTTCCAGGTTCTAGTAGAACACAATGGACTTTACCTGCTAGTGCTCGCTGGCAGATGGTCCGCAACATCTTTACAAAGATCAGTAAAATCTCGTTGTTGGGTTTCTTCGTTTGATGAGGAATGCAAAAAGCAAGGAGAAGGTGGAAGGAATCAAACACGGATAACATAAAGCTTAAAGCTTATAAAGAGATAGTTTAAAAAAAAGGGCTGATTTCATGGTTTCAAGGAGAGAAGAACTGATCTTCTTCGGGAAAAATAACCCCAAATTATTCCGGAATGAGCTCCAACCCAAAAAAGCGCAAATTGAAAACAACATTACAGTTTCTAAATGGTTTGACTATGCAAGACAACTTTATGAGCAGGATCCCAAGGTTGACCCTCCTCCCTTGGTCAACACAAACACAAAACTCTTCATGGTGCAAGAGGTAGAGATGGGTATCAAGAAGTTGGGCGCTGGAAAAGCAAAAGACTTGGATGAACTCCAAACAGAGTATCTAAAGTGGGGCTTAAAAATTCTTTCACCTCACATCACAAAAATTTTCAACATCATCTTACAGCAAAGGTTCCCCACAGATTGGACAACTAGTATGAAAATACCTCTTTTCAAGAGTGGTGACATCAATAATCCCTCCAATTATAGAACCATAATGATAAACCCCTTGTTTGCAAAGTTATTTGGAAGCATGTTAGAGAATAAAATCAGCAAGTGGGCAAAAGAAAGAGATAAATGTGCTAAAGGGAAAGCAGGTTTTAGACCTAAACATTCCACAGTTGATCATTGTATAACTTTAAGGCACATTATTCAAAAAGTTTGGGAAAAAAAGGAAGAAGTTTTATGTTGCTTTGTTGATTTCAAAAAAGCCTTTGACATGGTTCCTAGGGATAAGCTTTGGGGCAGAATGAAAGAACTTGGGGTTCCTAGGCATTTGAGAGCAGTTGTGCATAGGTTGTATGAAGAGGTGAAAGTCAAAATCAGAACTTCAGTAAGCATTTCTGAAAGTTACAGAAGCGATATCGGGATCAAGCAAGGTTGCCCATTGTCTCCTACCCTTTTTGGGTTATATATTGACAAGCTTGAAGAGTGGCTAAATTCACAAGGGAGTGACGGTATCCATTTGGGCCAGTTCGTTATAAGGCTTCTTTTGTATGCAAATGACCTTATATTGATTGCTAAATCGGCTCTTGGTTTGCAAGAGCATTTACGTTCCCTTGAGCATTTTTGTAGAAGGGTTGGGATGCAAGTCAATATTAGCAAAACGAAAGTAGTGGTTTTCTCTAACAAAAGAAAGCATAACCAACATAAGTTCTATTTTGAAAGAAACATTCTGGAAGAAGTTGTAGACTAAAATACCTCGGAATTGACTTCAACAGAAATTTAAGTTGGGATGGTTGTAGAAAGGAAAGAACTTTAGGGGGTTGGAAAGCATTTTATGCTCTTCAAAACAGGTGTAGAGAGGCAGAGCTGTGGGACTGGAAAACCACTCTAACTCTTTTTGGGCTTCTAGTGATTCCGGTGATTCTCTACAGTTGTGAACTGTGGGCCAGCAGCACAACTGAGATGTAGTGGAAACAAATTGAGAAAATTCAGAGGCGTTTGATTACAAACAAATTCAAAATTAAAAGTGTAGTTCCTTATGCTATCCTGTTAAGTGAAACAGGGGATGCTCCTATTGAAGCAATTGCTATGGTGCAAGTCATAAGGTATCTGAAAAAAATTGAGCAAATGGAAGAGGGTAGATGGCCTAAGGTTGTGTTTAGTGACAGATTGTGCAAAAGAAAGAAGACTTGGATGTGGCAAAATAACAAATGGTTTAGTAAATGGGGTATTTGCTTGAGCATGTGTTCTACAAACAGTGAAGAGATAAAAACTTTTGTTATGGATAAGTTCCACAAACGTACTTGGGAGAAAGAGCTAGGGAGAAAGAAGAAGTATTACATTGAAGAGTTTAACCCCACGCATAACCATCAACAAAAGGCGTACATAGGGGCTAATATTTCTTGGAGATCTAAAATTCTTATTGCTCAATTAAGGACTAATTCTCATCAACTCCATTGTGAAAAAGGGCGCTAGAAAAGGCCAAAAAAAATGTGGGAGGAAAGAGTATGTATTTTTTGCTCCTCCGGAAAAGTGGAAACAGAAAAATATTTCATTTTAGAATGCGAGGCCTTCAAAGACAGTAGGGAAAACTATGCAGGTATTATGGCAGCTAGTTCTTGGGATAATCTATTCAGCGAAGATTTTATCGATAAGCTAGGAGCGGTTATTGTAAAACTTCACAGAAAAAGGGCCGAATACAAGAGTCAGATAGAGAAGCATTCTATCCCATAAGCTATTTTTAGCCTCGTGGACATTAAAAATACTTTCTTTCTTTCTATAATGAGACTATCATCCCTTGTCAAAACCTGTGACTATGGTTGTCCATTTTCCAGGCAGCCAGATTACACTACATATAAACAGGTATGCAATGAAATCATCTTGACGCTCTTAGAACATGACAAGCATGTATAAGACTCATGTTTTTTTGGGTTTTTAAAATTAATATATATTTTAATGACAAAGGTTTTAAAATATATTTTTTAATATATGTAGTATTTTAAAGTGTTTATTGTGAATTATTGATGGTTTTAAAATGTTTTAGGTGTATAACTTATTATAAGTTTTAATTGTTTTATTTGTATTATTGAAGAAATTGAATTTGAATTTTTATATATTTTAATAAGTTTCATTTTTTCCTAAAAACTTGAAATTTTGAAAGAACATAATTGCCCTAATTCATTACAATTAAATTAAAATAAGAATTAAAAAAAATCATAATAACATTATTAAATAAAAAATAAATGGTATATATTAAAATTAAAATAACTTCCCTTCCTCTTGGAAGCGGCCCAACAACAATTCTTTAAAGAGGATCCTTTGCTCTTGCCTGAGGAAAAGAGGTGGCTTGGCCCTCTTGAACCATTTCATCGTAAGTACCTCCTCACTCCCCAAACTGCTTCCCCGGATTGGCGAAAGAGAGAACCAGATGATTTATTTCAGAACTGGTGGCGTTCCCAAAATTTGCACACAATTTTTTTCGATGGGGCATCCAAAGGGAATCCCGGTGTCTCCGGTGTTGGAGGGGTCATATATTCTCCGGATGGGAATTCAAGAGACACCTTCTGCTGGGGTCTTGGCCAGAAATCCAATAATCAAGCTAAGATTCTCGAGCTCCTCAAAGCTTGTCAAATAGCTAGAGACAAAGGGGTCAAAGAACTCCAAGTATTTGGAGACTCCGAAATTCTAATAAAAAAACTAAATTCAGAAGAGCTCTTCAGAAATGCTGGTCTCAACAGAATCTTGGGTAGATTGAAGAGAGTTTTATTAGACTTTGCATCCTACAAGTTTTATCACATCCTCAGAAATTCTAATAGTGAAGCAGATTCGCTAGCTAACAAAGGAAGCTCTCTTACGAAAGAACTGCTAATTAGAAATGAGGAAAGCTCCTTAGAAACTCCTTGATTATGTCAAATATCCAAAAACAGCTCTTGCTGGACAACAATTTTGTAATAGGGGTCGCTACGGCAAAGACCCACTCTCTCTTCATATAAATAAAAATCATACTCGCTTCAGTTAAAAAAAAAATGAAAATAACTTAAAATTAGTTTAAAATACAGAAATTTCAATATATATATATATATATATATATATCAATTATGAAATTAAAAATTGTAAAATATAAAAAATTAAATGAAGATATATAAATTTTAATTTTAATTTTAAAAAATAAAATAAAATAAAATGTAATTTTATTTATTTATTTTTAAATAATTTTTTCTATAAAATTGATATCAAAATAAGTAATATCAATTTATTTTGCTTTAGAAATCTTCAAGTTAAATAGAAAAACTATAAATTAATTGAAACCATCAAGAGAATGAGGAAATATTAGTAGTATTGGACTAGTTAGATTGATTAGAGATACAATATTTACATTATTCTAATATTACTCCTTGATACAAATAAGTTCTTCATATTCTTTGACTTTGACTCCAAATAAATGAATATTTCAATATTTAATAAAGAAAATATAAAAATATTTTAAAAGATAGGATATTATAAATAATGAAAAGTATAAATAACAAAATAAAAAGAGAATAGAGTAAATATTATAAAGCAACGTATAAAGAATTATTGTAAATTTATTATGTGAATTGTCTTAGAGAAGAATCAAATCTCTTTTAGTTGTTTTTTAATATTTTTAATTTTAAAAAAATATATAATTTAAGAAAATTTATTTTATTCTATTTTGTGGGGTAAATATTGTATTTCCTTTTTATACTAGAATATATATGAATATGTTAAATATTTTAGGTCACTCTTTCACTAGGAAGAAAATATTATAGTTAAAAGTGCACTCTTCCCATAAAGGCATAAGAGATCATGATGTTAAAAAAAAACTAAAAAGATGATACATTTACTGAAAAATAGATGAGGTTGGCCATTAGGATGAGCTATGAAATCAATGTGCAAAATGAGCTAGAGCATAACACAAGACTAAGCAGAGTGATCATAGTTGGTGGTAGTAACCTAAATGGGGACTTCATTGTTGTTGGGGATGTTGTCTGCCTAGGGGGGGGGGATACCAAGATGATGCTCAATGCGATCCAAGTTTTGGTCTAGGTCCCTCATGTGACGATGCAAGTGCTCTAGAGAGTATATGATGTTTTCCTGATGCTCAAATTGGTCCATTCAATTTTTTCCAAAGAGAAACTTCAAATGCCAATATAAGTTGATGGTGTACATATACTGATTCAAACAACCATGTGTGTGTCCAACATCTAGCACCTAGTCAACAAGTTCAGAAAAATTGGTGTCTGAAAATTGCTACCATCGGAAGGCTCCTTCATGTTCCATATGAGTTAGCTCCTCTTGGATGGGGCCCGAGGTGAGATATCAAAACTTGGAAGTTGATTTCTCCAGACAACGGTGAGTGCGTGTATGTCCTTGAGAAGCTTGCTTCTGGTAGTAGGCTTCCCCTCGACGAACACATACACGTTGATGGGGTATGGTGAGAGGCCAAACAAGAATACAAGATCAAACTAGTAGGGAGGTGAGGGGCAAGCTATAAGCCCAGGGAGATGTGCCACATGAGGCAGAGAAGGGACCAACAAACAAGATGTCAAATGAAGGCACGATTTTGAAGAGGAGAAAATAATGTAGTTGCCACAAGGGAGCAGATTTGGCTCGAGATGAATTGTAGAGGAAAACATAGAGCCCGTCAAGGAAGCTGGTAAAAGAAAGTGAGAAGCCATGTGACAGAGACTAGAGAAAAAGCACAGATCCCATAGAGAAGACCGAAAAGTACTTAGATAGCGACTAGCAAAAATGATGGTGAGAGGAGTATCAATTATAAGTTCAAAAAGATAAAAAAAAACTAGTCAAAGAGATAGATGCAAACCAAAGACAATTAGGATAGCTCTTGTTAAAGAAGACTAATTCCCACAAAGACTGTCTGCCAACTTGCAAAGGGAACCAATGTCAAAGGCCACAACATGCACATCAATTTTTTGGCAAAAGGGAAACAACAGATCCATGCCAATATTCAAGGGTGCTAATTGGAAAGCATCTTTGAGTCTCTAGTTGGGGAGGGGAAACCTGCTAATTTTGAAGCAGTGGAATAGTACCAAAAGTAGAAAGGAAAGGCATGGCCAAGGCTCACAGAAGTGGGTTGACCAATGCCCCCATTTTATATTGACGAGAGTCGAAGGGAAGGTTGTAGATAGGGAGGTCTATTACTTAGTTATGCCAAATGAGAGTAACATCGTGGAGGACAGAGCCATGAGTCGCATTAGAACGACAAGAGTCACCACATGAGCAGAGATGTGACAGGCTTGGCAAGACGATGGGTATTCAAGTAGTGGCGATGCTTGGGCATGCGATTGAAGGTCTTGTAGCCAACTCGCCTAAGGTGAGATCTTGAAAATGCAACCATAAAGACTCTCTTTCATGATTGTCTCATCCAACTCCCCTCCCATTCCAGTTGTTATCACCATAATAAGACCTGATAGGCTGCTGGTCAGGCTACCTCAGTGTAACTATTTCAAACCAAACTTTTAGTTGAGGCTTAGCCTCCTCAACCTAAGAGGGCTCTCTCACTAGGTTTAAGATTTTGATTTAAGGATTAGATGGCTAACTCTAGCAATAAATTGGATAAAAGTGTATGACTGGTTGAATTACTGATCAAAAAACATCTATTGGGCTATGGAGTCAAGGTATGTTTCCACAAAATATCAAAATTAGCTTATCATGGAAGTCAGGGCATTTCAGAGTTTTTAGATGTATCAACAAAACAGTAACAGAGTGGACAAAACACGGTTTACAAACATATGCAAGAAGTTAGAGCATTTTCCAATGAATTCTAAGTAACATATGTTCATACCACTGCAATTAGGTAGATAGGAAAGCCATAGAAAGATCCAACATCAAAAAAATCTTTTTTAATCCTGAGTAGTAAGCCAATATCTGTATTAAAATAAAAACACACAGTCTGCTATAGTGACATAGTTTGCTTGTTAATGAAAATTGCCAACCTTGAGGAATTCGACCTCATACTACATATAGAATCTTTACAACCTTGGATTCTATGATCCATCCTCAGAGGAATTCGAAATCTATCTTAAACTGACACCCATTTGCTCCTAAAACTGACTATTAATTACATATGACAGTTAACTATCTCTTATAGAAGTCCTAATACAAATAGGAGTAAAACTCCTTATTATGTCTAAACAACCTTATCTAGAAATTAAATGATATCTCTGACAGCTATTCCTCCCTATCTTCGACCTTGATGATGCTTCCAATCTTGTTATGCTACCATGCTGGTTCATGTCTTACTTGCCCTACAAAACAGGGGACATGTTTCCTATAATTTAGCCTTTTCCTTCTTTGATAAATTTCGAACCCTTTTTGCTGGCAATATGGACCCTTTAAGATAAGTGACATGTATTATCACTTCCATGGAACCATGCTTTTCCACCTGTACAGAAACTGAGCCTTTTGAAAAATTAAAAGGAGAAATGATATGACTGCGCTACGAAATGAGTAGTTGTTTTCATAGCGCAGAATTTGTATCTTGGTAAACATCTCTCAACCATCCACTTTCTTTTTCCTTGAGACTTGGTTTTTCATTTGTGATCCATTTCTAACCACCAGAAGCAACATAATTCAGAAACCAAACTGTTTACCTCTCAAAACTGTTACAAAAAATTTCAAAAATGCACCTACAGCAGTTTCGTGGCGCACTACGAAACTGCCGTGTATCTCTTTATGACACATTTTTTTCATAGTCTTCATATCTTAAGAATATTTACAGCCATTTAATGATTTCCTTGATGCTAATAGACCTTAATAATCAACATAAGTCAACTGTGCAATGTTTTCAAAAAGTGGTGTCCTTCCCAAAACAAAACTATATTAGAGTGGTGTCACGTACCGCCTTACTTCTGTTGTAGCTGACCTTCAGAGTTTGTCAATTGAATTTCACGATATTCAATCTGCCTCTTCAACCTTCTGTTAGTAGCCCTTAAATTAACATTTAGCCTTCTCACAAATCTAGCCTCTTTGATTGCAGGAAGAGTCCAGGTAAAATACTGAGCTTCACTGCTGACTGTTTCAGGTTTTGAGACTCTTTCAAGCTCCCACATAGCCTTAATTCTGTCGAAGTTTATCTTCTCAACAACATGTTTTCTTGATTTCTTCTTAAGCTTAGCAATTTCAAGATTAGCTAGTCTTAACTTTTCTTTAATTCCTTCATAACTGCTCTTTTCTCTTTGAGTGTTGAAAACTCTGTTTCTGTCATCTTCAGGCATTGGTGATGAAATGTCTATGGGATCCTCATAAACATTTGAAACTTCTCCAGCTTTATCTAACTCCACATCCAGCCCTTGCAACTTTTTTGAATTCCTAGTTGAAGGCCTTTTGGGCTTGAAAACAAACTCTGAAATTTCATCATTAAAATCCAGCTTTTTGGAAGACTTGATCTTCTTAGATTTCCCTTCATCCAAACTTATCAAATTTTCCTAAACTAAAGGAGATTCCTCAATATCAATAGCCTGTAAAATATCATTCAAACTACCCTTTAAAGCTGGATCTTCTTCTGAAACCATTGTTTTGCCTTTTTCCCTTGCTATTTGACTTCTAGTCAATCTTTTCTGGGTTGATTTGCTGGTTGAATGTTCCTGTACTATTTCCTTACCTTTGGTTGTCCTCTTTTGTGCAGGTTGAGGGGTTTCTTGAATAATCACTGGTGTTTTAATCTCTGGCTCTTTCACTTGCTTTCTAGGCTTTAACTTGACAAATCTTTTTGATCTTGTCTCTGCAGGGTCACTGGTTTCTGATGATGATTTTTCTTTGGCCCTAGGGCTAACACCCGCTCCTTGTGTTTCCACCCCAAATCCACACAAAAACAAAAATGTAGACCATTCTCTTTTTATCCTCTGAAGTTCATGTAAAACAATCAATTTAACTAGACCATGATGGAAAAGTGAAGTTTCATAGTATTGAGCTTTCCTCTGCACTTTATCTGCCATCTTAACTAAACTTCAAAACAGGAAGAAAGGCAAATCCAAAGAAATCATTCCAGTAAAATGCAACAGGAGTTTGAAATGATAAGAGTACACCTTATGGTATCTTCCCTCACCGATGAAGTACTTTTGAATGTTGTAGAGCAGATTGGCATAGGTGTTCTTGATGTAGCTTCTTGGTACTGCTTTAGTTAAATCCATTTCTTCAAACCCTGGCTTCAGAAAATTTTACAAGGTTCCATATCAAACCTGAAGTTTTTGAACCATCTTTCTTCTCCCCTTGGAATCTCTGTCACTAATGATATAATTTCAGGGGAAATTGTCAAGTTTAAGAGACCAACCTTTGTATTCGAATTAGTGAAATGAAGAGAAAATTCTTTTGTCACTTGATTATGAACTCCCTGTATTTTTCCACAAAACTTCCAACATCCTACCTTCTTGAAGGCCTCCTCAACTAATTTGTCTTTTTTAGGAGCCTCTATGCTTTCAGACTCCGTCCTTAAACAATGGCCTGATCGGTGATTCTTCCTTTCCTCTGTCATCCTTTCCTTGAATTTCTAAATGTTTTTGAAAAACTTTAACTAACTACCTCTCTTGATAAACTGCCTCGCTTGATAAACTGTCTCGCTTGATTAGAGACACTGCCTCGCTTGATGAATGAAAGAAAAGCTTTGGTTTCCTCTTACCATGAGCTTACCATTCGGGAAGGGTATGCATCATATGTTTCTTGTAGGAGACAATAAAACCAAAACTAGCCCCTTTCAAATTTGAAAATGACATAAGACAAATGAACTCAAATGAATGTTATGATGGCTATAAATGGTTGCATGCGTGAGAAAAGACTCGTGGCTGACACCTAATCATGAATGATTAACAGAATTCTGGTGGATTTGATAACTGACAAGACATGCTACAAATCCCCGATTTCGTAGTGCGCTCAATGTAATTTCATGGTTTTGCGCTACGAAATGACCAACGTTTTCGTAGCACAAAAGCAATTTTTTACACTGTCTACGCTACAAAAACGTGGTTTCGTGGCTTAATCGAAATTTTTTCAAAATGGTTAAAAATTTGACTCTCCAAACATGGTATAAGACTGTCAATGTATGAAATAAGGTTGCTAGACTTTATTTTGTGAATTAAAATGATATTCTAACCCTATCACTTAACCCCTAAAAACTTAACATGACTTCACACCTATCTAAAAACCATGACTAGGAACCAAGTAAACTATCCAAGTTTGGAAATTTTTTTATAGTGATAACACCAGTCTTGGTCCATGCAATGTATTTTTTCCTTCGACAATCATGATTTTTTAGAAAGCTCGTTGTTGGCGTGGTAGTAGTCTTCTTGGGGATCCTGAGCATGCTTACGAGAAAAGTATTCAACCCATAACTTCCATGCCAACACAACCACAAACATTTAGGGGGGAATTTGTCTCATGAAGGCCACCAAAACTATTATCTGCATATTGTTGATTTTATTGGCATGTCAAGCTACTGCTAGGAAAAAAATTAGTTGATAGGAGGCCGATCTCTTGCACATGCTAGATGAACTCAGAGATCTTATGTTTGAAGTGGAAGGTTGGCTAGCCAGACTTGAAATGGGTTCTTCGCCTAGCTCTCCAATTCCTCCGCCATGCAAGGTTGAGGAAAAACCTATCAATCTAGATCCTTCATTGTCATCTTGATGCTCAAGTTCCTTATAATGCCATTTTAGTCCTTGTTATTTAAGCTAGCCCTCATGACTATAGATATGTTTCTCTTTGAGTATTTGTTTACTTTATTTTTATTCTTGTCTCAAACTCTGCAATTCAATAACGTTTTTCATTTTGTCTCTAAGTGGTGGTTTCCACCCTCATGGGGGAGCAACTATTTTGGGACTTTGCTAGTCTTGGACACTCAATTTTGTTAATTTTTGACTCTATGTTTTACTAACTTTGGTCTGATTCCAAAGTAATAAACCAAAAATAATAATTTTGCAATATCCAATAAAAATATTTATTATTTTAATGTAAAAGCAATTTTAAAAAATAAAAATAAACAAATGAAATAATTTAATTTAATTATTTCATGTTTTAATTTTTGTTTAAATATATTTTTCTATTTAATTTTTTTTTAAACAAGAATCAAATTTATCATCGTTTTTAAAATATTTATAACTATGAAATGGATTACCATACCTAATTAAGTTATTTTTTCAAAAAACTTATCCGTAATATATATGGAAAATCCTTATAAGCCAAATTGAAACATTCTCAACTGTGCTTAATGTAGATTGTAGATAGTTACCAATGATGTCATTGATCAACGAGAATTGAACTTGCTAAGTTTGAAACTGCAAAAAATACAATACAATTAAATTATTTTAGGAAGAAGAACATCTTGAGTGTAATATTGTTTAAATCATAATACTCAAGGTGCAGAGGATAATATTAAAGAAATAGGCATGTTCTCTTTGCTTTGTACACCGAGAGTCTAACTTATTCCTCTTATATGAGACAGGGTCCTTAAGTACTAAAGAAATTGTGATATCATATTTCTCTATCATGAATATTTATGTCTTTTTAGAAGAAAAATCGATTCAGTTCTGAGCTCACATTATTTAAAAAGAAAAGAAACGTATCTAACCTGGAACTGGAACTAGCGTTGTGTAGAGACTGAGGATGGTCATTTGCCCAAAATTGGGAAACCAGATGGCCTTATAAAATGTTACAAAACCCATTGTGCTTGTAAAAAACTGAATATTAACAAAGAGAGAGTTCCAAAAACTAAAGAAAGGTCTTTCATGAATTTTGAGTGTAGGCCATGTTAGGCATGTTAATTGAATGGATCGTCTCGTCCCTCTTCCAACCATGGTGGATGCTCCCACACGATTATTATTCCATAGCTAGTTTCGACTTGTTGATGTGAATTTGCCTCTTGTTTTTTTGGCTCAATTGCCTTGTTGCCGGTGGCCTGAGCCATTTCTATATTGCACGGAGGCTATGATTGTCTAGAGATTGTTTCAGTTTTACAGTCAGGCCCCAACTTTGTAGGGTTGGTCAGATTTGTGCCCCAGGATATCGAATCCAAGGGACTATGGGAGGAGGGGTCCTGGTCATCCCGAGTGTTGGAAGGCTCTGGAGTCGGTGGAGGAGGAGGGAACCAAATTCCTAGTACCTCAACCAGAACACACAAGGCAACCCTCGCCTGGACCAAGTGAGAGTCCAAGTCGATAATGTGGCCCTCCACCACTTGCATCACCTCTTCTTGATCTCGCAAGTGTATACTAAACAATTTCATGATCACCCAATGGATGTCACCAATGTTCTTGATCTCCTCAACTTGCATCACCTCTTCTTGATCTTGCAAATGTATACTAAACAAGTTCATGATCACCCAATGGATGTCACCAATGTTCTTGATCTCCTCAACCTCCATGTCAACTATCAACCTGCAGATGCACCCTATGATGTCTTCATCATAGTGATTAGTGCCAGGGAGGAAGAGGATGACAACCCTCGCCTCTCCCTCCTATCAGAGGCCTTCCATGCTCTCCAACCATAACATTCAGAGTGTGCCTTCTCGAGCCTTCTATGTTAACTTTCTTAACCTTCTCTTTGTGCACAAGAATGCAAATGGTGAAGGGGAAAAAACCTTCTTTGTTCTGTTGGAGCTGACATCCTAAACCTTCATTAAATGCCCTTCCCTCATTGTCCAGCCACGTCATCTAATGCGAAGGACAAAGCTTGTGGAGATGGTAGGAAAAAGGCACTACCAATCTCTAGCTTTAAATGTTAATAGATCAAATGTCATGAAGGTCGACAGGACCTTCATTGGACACCTAGGCGTCCAAATCTGGGGTATTTAAATAATAGATTATTGGATATGTAAAATCTAAATTTAATTTACTTATTATGTGAGAAATTATATATTAATTTATTTGAAAATTTTAAATTATGAGATATGTATATTTAAGAATTTGATGACATTTTATCAGTAAGGTTATAGATTTATAAGGAAAATCATTTTAAAGTGAGATAATAGTTTTAATATTTCCTAATCTTACATAAGTAATTATTTATAGTGGAAACAACTATAAAAATCTCAAACTTTGAGAATGATTATGAGAATTGAATCTTATTAAAAGACAATTGTAGGGTTTTATGGAGAGAAGTCATTCCAAAGAAATTGAACCTCATAGATTATCCAAAAAATAATGATATAAAATTATGTCACCTTAGAATGAATAAAACCAGCTTAGATCCATCTTAACTCTGGATCTACCAAGTGCACAGAGGGATCAAATCTCTTTATTGAGATGCAAACCTCTTTTTTAGTGAAAATATATTCAATCCCTCTTGGCCCTAGGTAGACCCAAAGTTAAGATGGATCTAGGCTAGTTTAATTATTAGCCTTTAAATAGTCCACATTAGAGAAGAATACCATGGGAAAAAACCATGGGTTAAGAATACCATGGAAAAAAACCAAATTCCTAAAGGAAGATTATATATATAGAGAGGATTTACATTGTCTTCATAAATTGGAAATTACATCAAAAAGTGTCATTGACTCATGAGTCTCGCATTGGGGAGAACTAAACATAACAAAAAAAAAACTCTTCTAAGAGAGGACAAATACAACTGGACGAAAAAAGACGCAAGACAATCCAAAAGGTACAACTATGGACCTTTCCTAGGATACAAAACCAAGAGAAACTATTGTTTAGAACTACATAGAACAAGGTCATTAGAAAACTATCCATAGTGGTCGGAATCCGAAGTAGCAATTTACATAGGAACCATTGAGCACTCTTTAGCCACTGCCTTCAGTTGGGGAATATCGAGCTACTTCTCAATCTTGTCAACCTCGCAATCCACTCTACCCAAATAGTTGTGAAGTCGATCTAGAGAATGTTGGATGTCCTCCCAATGTTCCTATCTATCCACCAATGTACGCCCCATAATGAATTTCATGTACCAATATAGGTCTACAATGGTTGCTGAGATTGATCTAGAGAATGTTGGATGTCCTCCCAATGTTCCTATCTATCCACCAATGTACGCCCCATAATGAATTTCATGTACCAATATAGGTCTACGGTTTGCATGTACTAATTGAACCGACCCCTAGTCTGCCCAGTGTTAGGGATCCAATCATCCCACTCAATTAATACTTCTATATCAAAGAGGGGGGCTCTTTGCATGGGGGTCACGACCTTAGCTTGGGTAATTTCATCCTGAATAGGGTGAGGTATCAGCGCCCGACAGTGCCCAGAAAAACTCTCCACTCTTTGGTGCAAATCGGATTTCCCTATGACATTGAATTATATTGTGTGGTTGTTGATTCTCCAATACCAACTAATCTAATGATTGAAAATTGTTGGCCTAGCAAGGGCCACCGAGTACCTACCAAACCAAAAAGTAACCCACCTGAGGCCATGTGCTAAACCAGAAATCACCCAATGTGTCAGACCACTAGGCCCCCGCTACACAAGGCACAAAATAGAAATCCACAAGGCATTTTCTCCAGCCCAATGACCTTCGCCTTAGCATAGCAGTGGTCGCCAACACCACCACCATAATTCTGCGTGAAATCTTGACAGAAATAATAAACCATAAATCAATCCTAAAAATTACCAAGGGGGTGGGGATGCTGTGTAAAATACCACAACTAGAGTCAAAGGATCCCCTAGAAGGACCAGAATAGACACCGATTCAATAGGTCACCCCCACCTTACTCAAATAAACAATCCCCAAATAGTCATCTCTCTTGTTGTTGTTAAAACATTGAAGGATGTTGAAACCAAATTCAATATACCATCTTAATTGAACACATAATCTATCCTAACTAGGGCCAAGAGAACACAAGTCTAGCACCACATGCACTTAGACTTCTGAGCAATCCCGCACCAAGACACTCATAGAATGCACCCATACTGGCCCAGCTAATTCTTGGAGCACCAAATTCCCGCTGACATAAATCAACACAGAAATGTGAAAGGAGGAGAAGATATAACCTTGCCAAACTAAAGTGAAATCCCCAATGATAATGCACCTGAGATGAAGCTTACCACCCCTCGTCACCCTACACCATAACAATTGCACAAACTCGCCTTGCTTTCTACGGTTGTTGACATGCATACTAGAGGTTGAAGCCCAAGCCATCCCACTAGTGGAACTCACCCACATAGACCCATCTCTTTCTAGGATGATCGAAATTCCTCTAGCACACAACAAAGCCAAAATATGACCAGAGTAAAGGGTACAATCTTCCAAGCACAATGTGAAAACCACAGAGACGATGCAGAGGATTCCTAGCTTACGACACCTTGTTCCTCTACTCCAACCACTCCCACAAACTTTCCATGTGTTCTACAACTCCTATTAGGATTAACATAGTAATTTCCATTATGTTAACCTTTGACCTCGCACAATCGCATCGACTTAACAATCCATCCACGGCCTACGAACTCAACTCCACCATCCTTTCCATTAATACACACAAAACCCATTAAGATCACATACCTTAAACAATAATCTTCACTAGGAGTAGGCGCTACATGCATGTTTTCCAGGTGGGGTGCCCCGCCCCATGACCCATGAAGTTTATCACCCTATCTAAAATAAAGAAAGATAATATTCATTAAAATTTAATTTATAATTTTTAACCTAATAATAATCAACAAAATTAACAAAATTATTATTATTATTATTATTAAAATTGAAAAAAAAAAATTTAAAATTAAAATAATATGATATAATAAATGAGTATTAAATTATGGTGAGAAGGACAACACCTTAGGATTTATCCAACTACATTGTTTCACGGGAAACTAATTAGGCATTCAAAATAAAAAATATAACATTAAAAAAATTCCATGGTATCTAACTTGTAACATTCAAAGAACGTAGAGTATAACATTAAAAAAATGAGGATGTTCTATGCAGAGCCCTCACCTAAAATTTAGAAAAAATAAATATTTTTATTATAATTTTATATTAAAAAAAATATAAATATAAATATATATTAATATGCATAATTTTTATATTAATATATTTAAATAATTAACTAGATAAACTGTAAATTTAATTTATTTAAATTTATATTAATATTAATATGTTAAAATTTATAAATTAATTTATTTAAAATTTAAAATTATTAATTATATAAATTTGAAAATTCAATAAAATTTAATTATTATACCACTAATATTAAATCACATTAATAAAAAAAAAAATAGGATAACATTGAAGAAACGAGGATGTTCTATGCAGTGCAAATCTAGAGCCTAGGATTTAGAAAAATTAAATATTTTTATTATAAATTTTATATTAAAAGAATACTGGTATAAATTTATATTAATATGCATAGTTTTTATATATTAATTTATTTAAAATTTAAAATTATTGATTACATAAATTTGAGAATTCAATAAAATTTTATTACTATACTAATAATATTAAATCACATTAATAAAAAATAGCCTCTTCAATGTGTCACCATCATCCTTAAAAGAGGTCATTGTCGATCAGGTGATCACGTATCCATGCTTCTGCGTTCGCCATCACGACCACGATTTGAGAGGCGAGGAAGTAGAAGACACAGCAAGAAGCAATGTTCGAGAGAATACAAATTTTCATCATTTGTAACCATCGGACCACATTATAAATTCACTTTTAAAATTTGGTATATTTATTTTTATTTATTTATTTAAAATTCAAATTTCAACGATCATTCCTGGTATGATATGGTCGCTCCTCTGACCTATATTGGGGTAACATTTTCAATTTTAAAATGCATTGTTTTCTCAAATAAAAATATATTAAATTTTAATATTTTAAATATAAATTTATTTATTTATTTAAGTTTTGGATTATTATTTTTAAAATGCATTGTTTTCTCCAATAAAAATATATTAAATTTTAATATTTTAAATATAATTTTATTTATTTAATTTAAAATTTAATTTTTAAATTATTATTTTTATATTTATTTCATTTTTTTTAAAATAAAAATTTATTGTTTTAATAAAATTTGCATTGCATTATTTAATATAATAGCTTTTAAATTATATAAAGCAAGTCAATCAAGGGGGACACTCATTATTAGTCTCAACTACTCCTATTCCTAACTGGCTACAAAATTTAAAGACATGAAATAGACTCTAATACACTTATATATACATTAGTCAATAGAATAATAACGTTTTTCTTATACCCACACATTGAATTGTTGTATGAAAGTGCCTTTATGACTTGGGACTAAGTCCTTGTGAAAATTAAAATTTACTCAACTATATGAAAACCTTATTATATTTAATTTTTATTTTTATTACAAATTTCAAATTAATATATGTTTTAATTATTTTAAAAAATAAAATTTTCATTGATATAATTAATTTATCTAAAATTTAATTTAATTTATTTGTTAGTTTTTATAAAATATAGAATTAATTTAATATAAATAAAATTTGTATATAAATGGGAGAGAGAGTTTAAAATAAATAATGATGGACTTACTGTCGAGACACTGTAATGTGAAAGTTTTAAATTCCACAGAAAAATATTCATCTAATACTGAATCATCACACGTGAAATAAATTAAAAAAAAAAAAGAGGAAAGAAGTTTATATAACAGAAATAAAGTGAAAAAACCCCAAAAAGTAAAATGCCCAAAATTATCATTGTGAACCTGCGCTTCACTAAACCCTATATAAAAAACAAGCCATCGTATAGGCACGTGAGACACAGACATTGAGTCGTCTGTGTCTTACCACCTCCAAACGTGCTATTCTGTACTTCGATTGGTTGTCGAATTTGTTTCCCAGCCATGAAACTGAAAAATGGAGTTAGGGATCCAAATGGTATTTCTATAAAGTAATATAATTTTAAAATAGAAAAAATTGGAGATGAGGTTGGCAAGCCTCCCAGCAACCAGTGGATTGGATTTGGGAAGGGCGTGTGCCTCATTTTCCTGGTTGTATTTCTGGGATATGATCTGTTTCTTGTGGTAGAAAATAAATCCCACTCTTCCCGATCTACTTGGCATTGTTTTGGGAACATTTTTTTTTAGAAGAAAACTCTGCCGGGAAGAACATCTTTAAAAGAATTGAGGTTTAAGAAGATCTTTAAAAGAAAAATCGGGCTAAAGGATGGCTCGGCTCTATAATTGAGAATCTTTAAAAGAAAAATCAGCCTGGAAGAAGGTTTAATGTTGCATTTTCGATGGAAAAGACTCTTGCTGAACGCCACTTCTTTCCAAACCTAAAGGATGATATACATTGTACTGGAAATCCATTAGTCATGCATGAAATTAAAAGATTTCGCCATCTTTCATATCAGACGTTATAGAAACAAAGTCGCACACTCATTGGCAAACCACGCAGGATCAATGATGGATACTTTAGTTCTAAAGGAACAACATGGAAATATAGTTGAGGAAGGACAGCGGGCAGATTTGACCTAATGGTACCTACCGCATGCAGATTGACAGTGATAGGAAGATTGATATTCAAAGAGGGTTTAGGAGATAATCACAGACTTAACCCTGTTTTCCTCTGCTCTAACACAGTCCTCTGTTTTTAGCTGTATATATAAATGCTGTTGTGGCCTTTGGGGTTTGAATCTGTTATACTTATTGTTAATGCCGGATTTTGTACATGGATGCACAACATGTTTATGTATGTAATTTATATTTAGAAAGCCTGGTATGGCACTAATTTTTGCTTCTGTTATAACAGACGGTCGGTAACTTGAGGTTTTCACCAGTTCTGGGCCTGGGCGCATAATATAATAGAACTTTCAACAATTTATACATGGCATGATATGATGAAGGGAGATTGCGTGCCACAAAGCCAGGGAAGGGAAGGGAAGGGAAGGTGCACGGTTTTGGTCTCAGGGTATCAACAATGGGCTTGGTCTCAGTCATGATATATTTGGATTCAAGTCATGATATATTTTGCTAAAAAGAAATTTAACAACAGTATTTCTTTTCTAGAACAGAAAAGAAAATGGATGAATGAAACTTAACTTATTCATCAACTACTGTGACTAATTTTTTTACCAGAATGGAGTTATCAAATATTGATATTATATATCTATCCATCAATATAAAAGCATGAATACCTGGATGTGGTGCCCTTGCAAATTGGGAAAAGGAACGAGGTTCACCATTGCAAAAGTAAATGCGGAAGAAACATATCCTGAAACAGATTTGTCCTGCAATGGGTGCCCCATGATTAGTGAGATGAAGCAACAAAGTCTGCAGCAGTTGTAGAGAGCTTCACTTCCTACTTACCCACAAATTGAGAGCACAAGCACAAAAATCTGCCAAAAGATGGTACAAGCAAAACATTAGTACAATTTAATATAAAATATATGTGCAGGAATTCAAATCTATAACTCAAGCTTTTCATATATATTGGACTTTCACAGGCCAAAAATTACAAAAACGAAAGTAAATGCATGCAAACCAAGCCCCGCTAGGAATTCATTGAGAAAGAAATTTCAGCAATAATACATAGCGGCCATCGGCCATGCAGAGCCTTGGTAACCCTCGTGTATTCGCCTTCGTTTGAGTGCTATGGCGACAAAAATCTTCCAAAAGCTGGTTCAACCAAACTGGTCATTCGTTTCTGCGAGATATTAAAATTTATATGAATTTTATCTGCAGGAATTTAAATCTATAATCCAAGCCTTTCAAGCCTTTTATATATTGGACTGTTACAAACTAATAATTGAAAACGATAATGGACAAGTAAATGATAAGTAAATGTATGTAAAACAAACCAGTGAATAGTATATACAAAAATTCCATGGAATTCATCGAGAAAGAAATTCCAACAATATTGCGAGCTTTTTAAATTTGTACCTGTAAGAACAGAGCGACCATGGGCGCATGCAGAAACTTGATAATCATGGGTTTCGTGTATTCGCCTTTCGTTTGGGTGCTATGCCGGTTAGGGATTTGGATTTATAAAGAATTGGAATGCCAGCCACGCAGACAACCACTTCTCTCATTGGCCGCTGCTTTTACCTCTCCACTTCTTCCACTTCTCTCATTGGCCACTTCTCTAGTTGGCACAGTAGTCAATGACCTCTCCACTCCCGGGATTTACGCTGACAATTTAACGTACAAATTATGTTACACCGTTGGATCATCATCCCACATAACGGATCCTCCGTGCCAGGGATAGGAAACAGGACTTCACTTGATAATGCTAAGTGTATAGTTCTGAAAACCATATGGACAATTTCTTTGATAACGGTAGTTAAAAGTTTTTTGTTCCAAAAAGGACTAGTTAAAAGTTTTACATATCATCAACTTTCATTAAAAAAAAAACCTAAAAAATGGTTGAATTTGACGGACTGATTGTTTTAAATTCCAATCATATATCTGTTAGTGATGGCGTCCTCTCAACGCATCATCCTTTCTGGAATCTGATTTAAAAATCTTGAATGGTCAATAATTTCTTTATCCCGATTTCAATTTAATATAACATTAAATTTCAAAAATGGATGGAAATTTTTTTAAATGTAAAGAAATTTCAATTTACTGTAATTCTATCTTTTAAATTTTATTTGAAAAAAAATAAAAATGGAAAGCCATAGGTCATTTAGCAATTTCTACTCGAAATATAATAATAATGATTAGTATCAATTTATTTTAATATTAATAATAAATATAATAATTAATAATAATTTCAATATATAAAACATTATATTTAAGTATTTATATAATTAATGGGTAAATTCTAAAAATTAAATATAATGAATATATTTAATTTAATCATTTTTTAGCTAAAGAAAAATAAAGGAAAAAAGAGCTTGAGATGATCACCTTTTTTTTTATTAAAAAAATATGTAAAAGTATATAATTCTATTTAGTGAATTTGGGGAAAAAAACTTATGGATTTAATTTATTCATATTTTCTAATTTTTATAATATCTTAGTTTTCACACCTATAAAGTATTAAAATAAAGTATTTATATATTATAAATACAAGTGATGATGATACACCATGCAAGCTCAAATAAATGAGACTATTTATAAACATTGTAGGATATTATTATGGATTCTTAGAGTAGAGTTTAATGTCAAGCCTCAAATAGCTAATCACTAGTCATATTTGATGTAAATATATTCGTGTGGTCTCTTTAGTAGCTTTGATGCCATGAATTCAAGCTATGTAAATATTAATGTTGGAAAGTAACATAAATTGTCCAAGATAAATCAAAGCATGAGAGGGGTTATGATTCCAGAAGAGGAGAAGAAAAAAAATCCAAAATGTAATTCTCCCATGTAATGATTGGAGTAAGATAGCAATGATGCTATTGAATTCCTTTATCATATCTTTCATATTTGATTTTTTGAAAGTTTTAGCTTGGAAATCTAAAATCCATTGAAGAATGACTATTGAAATTGAGCATAGTGTAACATCCTCTTCTTATTTCTTGATAAGGCATCAACAACTTGATTTTTCCTTGCACTTCTTATAGAGAATGCGAAAGTTAAAAACTTGGATTTTTCTTATCCTTTTTTATTGTTCTAATGATGGTCCAGGTCAATATTAGTGGGTACCCACCTCTTCCACTAACTAAATTGTTCTCTATTTTCTTGGAATTTTTTCTGTGGTTTTTTGGGTCCCAAACTTTCAAGGCCATTTTGAGGCCCTAACCAGTTTTTTCGGCCATTCGAGGGGCTACGTATTTCCATCACATACCCTAGCCCAAGGAAAAATTTGTAGTCCTTAGACAATTATTTCTAATGAGATACTATGCTCCCCAAACAAATATTGTATGTGAAATGTGCACCCTTCGAAAGAGTGTACTAACTAACCACCTCATGGTATGCAAGCCTTTTGGTGCTTCATATTCTAAGATTAGAGTTTTGGACCTTTAAGGTTCATTATTTATGTTAAAAGGTCACTCTTTCAGCCTCTTGTATCAACTTTTTGCGAATGAACATAGCTATTGTCTCTATCTCTCTTCAAAGATAAGTTACCACCATTCTATCATGTGTATGTTTTACAATATTCTACTATTTATTATTATTAAAAGTTGGGTTTTCACTATATTCCTATCCTCTTTACTATATTTCTCCATGAGTGCTCCTTTTCCTTATTTTCATTTGGTTCCTTACATGATCCATATTAATGGCATCATAGAAATTTGATCCTCGATGTTTTTCAATGCATGTTCTTAATGAGGTTAGGGTACAAAGAGTTGGTTCTTGAGCTAGTTTCACTTGGGAAGTATTACTCTCACCATCCCAAGTGGCCTCCCGTGGTGGAAGAAAAGAGAGATGACAAGGCAAGAGATCCTATCAAGTTGTTGCTCAAGGAAGCACTCACACAACAAAGGAATGAGATTATGGACAATTTCATCCAAATCCCTCAACAACTGCCACTAGTGGCCAAGGAACCTTCAACAAGAAACTATTTTAGAGATGTGATACCCTTCAAGGTATACGTTAACTAAATGATATCCCCTTATTTGAAGGTCAAATATTTGCAATAGATGCAGATGCTTTGGAGAAATGGTTAATTTGTTAGAGGATCATTACTCTATCCAACAAATTTTCGACAAATAAAAGATCCCCTTCATACTCTAAAATATCCTTCCCCATGTCAAATAATGGTGGGGAGGTTACTACAGAATTAAAGTGAAGATGAGTCTATGATATTAAAGGTAGCACACACTTGGGTGGCCTTTGCCGATGCCCTCAAGTAGGAATTCTACCCTATAGGGAACTATAATGACCAAAACATGATATGGACAACTCTATGACACGACAGAGACTAGACAATGTTAGAGTGAACCAACATTTTACATACCTTGTGCTCAAATTTGGGTATCAAAGACTCCAAACGACTCTTGGTTTTGAAGTATTGTAGTAGCCTACAAAAATAAATCCAAATAGAGATGAATTTCTTGGAAATAACCTCACTAAGAGTCGCTTATTGATATGATGTCAAAATTGAATAGAAATTTAAGTGGAGGAATAAGTGGGAGTTGAGGTCTACAAATCCATCATAGAAAAATCCTAGAAAAGGTGCCCCTAACTTGTAAAATAAGGAACAAATCAAGGAGAGCCAAACTCAAGACAACTCGTTGAAGTCATAAGTAAATAAGGGTAATGGGAATTCAAAGAAGGACACTAAAAAGTTGTGTGAGTTCCACAAAATCCCCTAGCACAATGCTAATTAATTTTGCTTGAAACAATCACTTTTGGAAAATATTAAAGAAAAATAAATAGACTATGGATCAAATTCTCATTTAAAGAAGGATAAATGAAGCAAATATTCGATGCAAAACCCAATGCTACCATTGTGATTGCATAGATACGACCAAAAGAGTCAAAGGAACATGAGGAGGGGGAGCATATTCTCCTTTCACAAATGTGGGTGAAGGAGACCCACTACATTTCATTGTTGACAATGGGATCCAATAGAACTTGATCTCAATGATGGTCATCAAGAGATTAAAACTTCCATTAATGCCACATCCCAACCATATGTTATTTTTCAATTGATCTAGGGGTGAGACATCCACATTAGCCAACAATATTCTTTATCCTATGACATTAATGCCTTCAAAGATGAGGCACTATGTGATGTTTTCCCACTCAACTTTTATGATGCTTTTTAAGGAAAACCTTATATGTGGAAACACCATGTTTTTTATGAGCCTCATTGTTGTTGTGTCATTCTTACTCTAGGAGGTTAGCTCTATAAGGTACCAAAGGTAAATCTCACTACTGAAATTTCAGTGATCTCAAGATAATAGTGCCAAAAGGTAATCTCTTAGACCGCAAATTTTGTCTTCATGGTTCGATTAGAAGGTGAAGGAAGGTCACTATGAACACCACAGTGTTGGCATGGGGCCTATCTACATAATAGAAGAAGTCAGATAATATTGTAGAGGTATACAAAGACTTGATGCCTTGAACTCCTTTATCTAATATCCTATAATATATATTCTCTCTTCTAGATATTGAGGAAATGAAATGCAAGATTTATGAGCTCATCCAAAAGAGCAACATTCGACTGAGTTCCTCACTTTCAAGAGCTCAATTATGTTGGCACGGAAGAAGGATGGGACATGGAGAATCTGTATCAATTATATATCCCGAATAAAATTACTATCAAGAACATATATTTGATAACCTATATTAATGATCTACTTGATCAACTTAAGGGTTCCAAGTTCTTTAATAAGATTGATTTGAATTCAAGCTACCACCAAGTTCCAATTGAACAAACCAATGTATGAAATACAACCTTCAAAACTAAAGAATGCATTTTGAGTGGTTGGACATGCATTTTGGCTTGACCAACACTCAAAAAAAATTCTTCAGGATGATGGATGATATCATGTATTTGTTCACAAACCCTTTTGTGCTTGTATATTTGGATGAAATTATCATCTTCGATAGAAATTGGATAGAAAATTTGTAACACATTTAGCAAGTCATGATGATATTGCAACAACTCAAGTTTTATGCAAATATAGATAAATGATCATTTGACATGTAGAGAATTCAATATATGGGATGTACATCATGGATGAACATGTGGTGCATGTGGAACTAGCTAGATCCAAGTCATTAGGGATTGTCCATTCCTAACAAATCTAATAGAGTTTTGTAGCTTCTTAATCCTTGTTAACTTCTATCAAAGGTTCATGCTAGGGTTCTCTTATATCAAATGGCCCTTAAGTCAAGTGACCTAGGGTGAAGCTAAAGTAAATTTTTCTTGCATCGATTCACAACAATAATCATTCAAGGATTTGAAACATTGCCTCTACTTTGTACTAGTATTCACACTACTATACCTGCAATAACCATTTGATATTAATACAAATGCTTCTAATTATGCCATTGGTGTAGTTCTCACTCAGTAGGGACAACTAGTGGCCTAATCAGATCGGTAACAGGTTGCAAACACCCTTGAAGCAAAAATTTTGATTACTAGTATCATACAAGAACCTTTTAAAGCGATGCCTCTAATATGGGTCATTCATGAGAATGAATTGGTAGTACACCTCAAGGTTATGCTTTGAGCCAGTTGACAAATATCTTAAATGATTGGAAGGAAACCTTTCATCATACAGATGTGTTTATCTTTCATGACTTTTTCATGTCAATGATTTATTTTATTCCCTTAATACCGGGAAATCCTTTTTTATTACAGGCCCTCTGATAGAAACATGGAGGCAGATAATTTCATGGCCACACATAAAACAAAGGATTTTAGAATACAACTTGGTTTTGATTCAAAATATTTTGTAATTGTGCTTGTTGGTAGTTCACTTGTGGAATATGGTTATAAAACACACTGGTAATGAAAGTTATCCTACCTCTCATGACAGAGTTTAAGGTGGAAATTGGTCAAGCTAAGTGTTTAAAACTTGTCATCATGAGCAGCAATTCAAGTACCTATGATATGGCTTTGCATGCAATTTCTCTTCGATTGGTATTTCCAAGCACTAGTGTCAAACATGTGGCCTAGAGATGTGAATATTGTATTGATTGTAGTTGATTTAGTGCTTTATGGCTCTTTGAAAGAGGAACAAGCATTTCCAACTATTTGTTTTTACCAAAAAAAAAACAAAAAAAATTATTTCTCCCAACCCGACCATGGTTCAAAAATATATCGAATATAGAAAATATGGGATTCTTTTCCTTGTTGGAAATGTTAACATGTTGATAAATGAAGTCAATACTTTAATCAATTAAATAAAGGGAGGTGATACATGCAATAGAGAAAGGCATTGTTGTTGAAATGCATGTTGCTTTTCACATCAATCCTTACTGTGGAAATACATTACATGAAGGATTGGTATTGCATTTAAGAAGTGTGTTTTAAATGGTTCCAACCATTATATATAGTGTCCCTGGTATAACAAGACAATACATTCCTCCATTGATAATAAATAAACTTATGGATCATAATCCAAATTTTGTAGGTGTTCAAGAATGTGGGATGTGTATGAAATTATCATGGTAGTAAGTATACATATAATGATGCTTTGTCTTATGCCTTCATAGGTGGAGAATATTCCTCTATTTCTGATATGGAATGTTTCGTAGAAAGGGTTCATAAAATAATGCATAGAGCCTAAAGGAAAGAGTGGTACAGGTGACTCAGAGACATTGAATTACAATACCATGAAAAGGAGGTAATTAGCGGTCCGTGTACCAATAAGATAGAAAAAAAATACATTCAATGAGAAGTTAGATATATTTACCCATCTATATAGGGAATGTGATGTACATCATGATATATATGACTTAGAGTAGGTGGTGTTTCAATGAGCCAGGTCAATAAAACAAGTTTGCAGATTTATCAGTCAATAAACAGAGGTTAGAAAAGAAATTGGTGCAGAGGAAGTGTGATGTATAGGCATAGTGTTTGGGCATGAATGAATAATAAAAAATGGGTTGTGAGTAGTGGTGAGATATAGCAACTAAAAATATGGGTGAAGCAAAATACAAACAATGCGAGGAAATTACACCCATATATGAGTGGAGAATTTTCTTGTAGTGCTTGCGATAGTGGTGTGGTAGCTACCTAATTATTTTTTCATATTGGGAAGCAAAAACATTTAGCTAGTTACTAAGACTATATACTTATTATCAATTTTGATACAAAGGTAGGGTCTTACTATGTGAGAGAAATTGAAGAATTTTTCTTATATCCACCATAGTATAAAGCAACAAACCACCATCATTTGTTGCCTTTCTTTGTATGGTTTCTTTAGCCATATTGAATTATCTTTTACACCTCTAAATATTGTTGTGATCCTGTAAAATAACCTTCCCAGGAGGGGATTCTTCATATGAATTCCTTGAGGGAAGGTATTACATCCAATGGAACTATTGGAAGAGATTTCAAGTATTTGTGAGAAACAGGGCAGTGAAAATTTTGAAGTTTTGATGATGTATTTATTTTGCATGAGGACATGAAAATACATGATTTTGGGCTCCCATTTTGTCAAAATTTTCAACAGCTCATTTGGATTTTTTACCACTCATACCCTACCCTCATAACTACATATTGCCTGTGTTATCATACATTTTTATGCTTTTGAAGCTAAACCCCTTTGAAAAACATATAGAGGTAAAATTTGCTTAATTTTATTAAATTCCTAAGTCTCTAATTAATTAAATGAGTTTTAAGTTGATTTTGGTAATGAAGAATTTTTTAACCTAGTTCTTATATCATCAGTTCACTTCCAGTGCTTGTTCATGTATTTGCGCACTTATAGATGGAATTTGACCACATGGTTTTTGAAGGCTGAGATTTGAATATAATTCTATACTGTCCATATTGCATCTAGGTTTCACGTGTGAGCCTCCAACTCTAAATCAATGTTACAGGTCAAAATTTCCAAATTATATTAACTTTGGGCATGATTTTGGTGATGAGGGTGAATCTAAAAATTCAAGAACATGGGTTTTTCTCAGTATGGAAAATTAGGTATCAAATGGGCCAATTTTCCAAAATTCAACATGATTTGAGAGATATACTTGGTTTTTTAAAGTCAGTCTATATAAAATGAACAATTTCAGTCATATTCATAATAAGTTCCTAGCTCTGAGGAAAACATGAAATCAATTGGTAATACAACAAGAGGAAATGAATCTCAACAAACTTGAATTGTAGAAACAATTTTTTATGATATATTTGTATTATGGCTAGCAAATGACCCAATTTATCTCTGTTGTTATCATTTGCTAATTTATTTTCTATCTCACAGTTAAAAAAATATGAGAGTGGGAGAATTGGTTGTGATCCACCCTAATTCTCCTCATATACAAATACTTAGACATAGGATAGAGCTAGGGATGTTGATTATTCATCTTGGTAATATGTTTGGGGATTAATAACTGATTAGGAGATTCATTGTGGCAATAAGTTTGTGTGTTGCATTCTTGTAAGTAGAGTTGATCTTCCATTAATGAATGTTTCTTTTTCTTGAGTTTTGGTACATCACTTCAGCTTAATCTAATCATTTTTTGCAAAATTAGTGAGGTTGGAAGGGCCCATCGATTCTAGCTAACATTATACCTCTTTATTTTTACTAGTTAGATTGCAAGTGTGTTTGATTGTGTTCAATTTATATTTGGTTTGCAATGATTTTAATCTTTGTTTGAAGTGTTAGTTTGCTGAGTTTGAAGAGTTTAATTTCCATATATAGTTTTTCCAATTATTTTTAATGCCTTTAAATTGCTTTGATTCATAGCACAAGCAAGATCTATTGGAAATACTGAGAGGGGGGGTGAATCAGTATTCCTTTCAATTAGAGCATTAGTTAATCTTCAATTATTATCAGTGTTTGTACAATGATAGCAATAAACGAAAGGAACACAAATGCACATAATTTTTAAGGTGGAAACCCTCTCCGGGACAAAAACCACCTGAATTATTTTCTAATAATTCTTCAATATTCAACTCCAATTGAAAATAAAGCTCCAACTTCCTAGAATCTAGAAAAACATTTTTCTCCAGCTCCCACTAGATGTACGCTCCAATGCCCAAGATTCTTCATTAGTCAACTGAATGGATGCCCCAACATCCAATGAGCTACAACTCACCCTAGCATCACCCTACCACCTTGAAGTTTTCATAGGTTTGAACCTATTGGTGACTTCATGCACCAGCCTAGCACCACCTTGCCACCCTATAGAAGAATAAAAGAAGAATGGATTCCCGTACCAGGGAAAATGGTCCACTTTATAATGATATAGAATGATGTAGAAGAAGAAGACACACTAGACCATAACCCCAACTATGACACAACCAACTAATGATGATCCTAGACCTCCCGACATTGCCTCTTCAACTCTTGGCAGATAGACACTAGTACAATTTTTACAATGATGTATTTACAATGACTTAGTACAATGATACCTTTACAGTGACTATATGCAGTGCTGCCCACTTGAAGTCTTCATGTGATGAACTTCTTGCTATTGTTATGCACCTTTCTTTCTAGTCTTGTCATGCTACCCTATGCTGCACCTTGCTTTGCTTTTTTTCCCTAGAAATTCTAGTCCTTTGCAGCCCTTGACAACACACGATCTAACTTTTTCGTGCCTTCTAGGATCTCGATATTAAATCTGGTGTATCTCTGTTATTTTAGATCCCCAATATGTGATTTTTGGTTCTATAGTAGTCCCTTGAGTCTTCTTTCCAATGCCATAGGTCTGACCCAATTTGGATTCTTCAATTGAGAGTTATGCCCAATCTCTCACAATGACCTAATTATGGACTTGTTCAGTAGAGTGAACTTGTACGGCGTGCCACGTGTCACTGTTTCTTCATTCAACTCTGAAATTGATACAGGAAAAAAAAAATTCCATGCAATATCTGCGAATTTTTACAGAATTCCAATCCGATACTCAGAGAGAGAGAGTTATGACGATTTTCCCAAGGTCACTTCTTTGAGATGAAGTTCAAGAGTCTGCAAAAACATTAACTTCCACAGATCATATTTGAAATTTTTATAGGAGCTTCCTCAGAATTTCAGATTTACCTCATAAATATTTCAGCTTCTGAACCTTCATATAAAAAAATTTAGAGCGAAAATTCCACGATGACCTGTTTTAGGTAACGAAATCCCCACATAAGGAGGATATGAGGATCACAATTTACATAAATGCTTAGGTTGAGAGGGGATTCAACAAGTGAACGTGGGAGGGATATTAGGAGCTTAAAAATAATTAATTATTGAATTTTCAATGACCCATGCCACAACTCCATGGGGTTTTAACCCACTAACTGCGTTACAAACTTCAAACATGAATATCTCTCAAACCGTGAAGAATTACATGGCATGCCATATATCAATAGAAACATATCGACAATTAGAAGCCATTGAAAATATTCTTGACCCAGAATATAGTAATTTTGTTGGTAAAAATTACCATACAAGATCGGGGTAGCCCCTGGTTCTGCTTGGGTTGACATCAATGACAACCACTGATCAACAATCTCCCCCTTTGGCATTGATGGCAACACAAGTACTCCCATTGCGATCATGACACCTCTTCATATAACATTCTCTCCACCTTTGACATCAATGGCAAAGTGTAACCCCCCCTGACACACAACCATCTTACAGACCTGTACACACTTCCACTCCCCCTTTATATTCCGAATAAGGAAAATCTCATGAGAATCCCAAGCTTCTGGCAAAGATATTCCAATGCTTCACAAGTACTCTTACGATCATCAATGGTTCCTGCCCAATCTGCATCTGTGAAGGCTTGAATAATGATATTGTTACCCTTGGGATGCCACAAGCCATATTCTGTTGTTCCCTTTAGATATCAAAGAATTCTTTTGACGACAATAATATGTGATTCTTTTGGTGCTGCTTGGAATCTTGCTACTTGTCCAACTGCTTGCATAACATCTAGGTGAGAGGTTGTTACATATAGAAGACTACCAATCATAGATATGTACAACCTTTGATCCACATCCTTAGATGAGTCATCTATGCTCAATTTGCAACCTGTTACCATCGGAGTAAGGATGGGTTTTCAATCTTCCATTTTGAATTTCTTGAGCATTTCCTAGATGTACTTGGCTTGACATATAAATATTTATTTCTCTTGCTGAGATATTTGAAGCCCTAAGAAGTATGTCAGCTCACCAAGTAAAGACATCTCGAACTCACTTTTCATCTTTGTAGCAAAGTTCTTACTTATTCGATCATCATTGCTACCAAATATTATATCATCCTCTTTAGCTATTAGACATGCTTTAGTTGCTTCATCCAGAACATATATGTCATTTTTAGCTCGACTTGCTGTAGCTATAATTTCACCATACCTGCCTTTCCTGATTTCACATTTTTTGGAGTTGAATAGTATTGTGTGTCCTTGATCACACATTTGTCCAACACTGAGAAGATTGTGATTCATGTTTTCAACCAATAGAACATTCTTGGCTAGAGCATCTTTGCTTCCGAGAGTGACGGTACCTGATCCTATAACATTTGAAGATCCATAATTTCCAAAGGACATGGTTCCATCCTTCTTCTCTTTCAGAGATACACATTTCTTTCTATCACCAGACATATGCGTTGAGCAATCGCTATCAACATACCATACATATTTGTTGTTTTGAGCCTTGAGAGTGTGAGCACAATTATCAGTCTTCTTCTTCTTCCATGTTCGTTCGTTCCGTGGCTTCGAAGATCCTTCTGGAGGATTTTCAAGTCTGCGGTCTCTAGCTATGTGTCCAAAGTTATGAAATTTGTAACATTCCATATTATTTCTTAAATGTTCAAACCTATTGATGTTTCATTGAGCCCTAGGAGGTTCATATTTGACAGATCTACTGGAATTGTATTGGTTCCTAGGGTACGTGCGACATTCTATAGCTTTAAGACCAAATTTTCCACATGAATAACAATAACCATGAAAAATATGTTGGTACCTGGATGGAAATCTTCGTCGAGGAATCGTCTTCCAAGGATGTTCTTGCAAATATTGTCTAATGAAGTCTACATGCATGTCAGATCTCATAGGTTCATTGTCTTTTGTTGTAGAAGGTCATGCTTCTTCTTTTTTGTAACCGAGGCCAGTTCTGTCGTTGTAAGATCGTTGATTGTTGATGAGTTCTTCCAATGCCCTTGTGCTATTGGCATAGTTTTGGACATTTTTTCCCTTCTTCACTTCCTTACGCAGCGAGACTACTTTGGATTCTAATGCTTCCCTTTCTTGGTTGCTTTCTTCCAACTTCTTTTGAAGTGACTGTTCAATACATTTGTGTTCTTCAACTTCAATTTTGAGACCTTGAACTTGTTTTTCAAGTGTATTGGAACAAATATTCTCAACCTTGAGCTCTTTTATAAGCTTGATTTCCTCCTCAGAAAATTCTTCTATGGTCATCCCTTCTTCTTCGTTGTTTGATACCTCTTGTTTAATGTGCTTGGCCATAAACAATAATCTCTCATTGGCTTCTTCTTCACTATCATTGTCTTCATCGGATGATGAGCTATCTTCTTTAGAGAGAAAGTTCCTTTTAAATCCTTTATTTTTTCTTTGCTTGTTGAATTTCTTAAAGCCTTTCTTTTCTTTTGAGTTGCGATCACTTATGTTCGGACATTTTGCTGCGAAATGCCCAACCTCACCATAGCCAAAACATATCAATGGAAGTTTACCCTTGAATTTTCCCTTACCAATTTTTAGTTTTCTCGTAAAGTAAGCATATTCTCCATCTGAAAGACCTTCTTCATCATCTTCCTTTTCCTCACACTTGCTGGTGCAGGTCTGTGCCTTTGATGGTTTTTTCTCGTTATTGGTTTTCTTAGATGCAACGAACACATTTTCTAGATGCGAAGTACCCTCTTATTCATCAAGTCTCATTTCATATTCTATGAGAACTCCATGTAATTCCTCTTTGCTTAGTTTGTCCAGATTTGCACTATATTCTAAGACCGATACCTTTGTGTTGAATCTCCCTGGTAATGTTGTAAGAATATTTCATATAATAGTCTTCTCATCAACATGCTCTCCCAATCCTTCCAGAGTGTTGGTTATTTCATTAACGTGTTGGAAGTATGTAGCAATGTTGTTATCTTATTTCATTCTGAGTTGCTCAAATTTTGCTCTGTATATTTGAAGCTTTGCTTCTTTGACATTTGAATCACCTGCATATATATTCTCAAGCTTGTCCCATACATTTTTGGCAGTTTTACAACCCAACACCTTATGATAAGCAAATTCAATAAGTCCACTGATAATAATATTCTTTTCTTTTTCATCATTTACCAAATTCTTCTTACCTTTTTTATGCGCGGTTGATGTAAATCCATTTTTAACAGTGTCCCATACTTTGTAAGCTTGCACCAAGAGATAGACCTCCATTCTTCCTTTCCATAGTGCATAATTATTTTCATTGAACATAGGTACACCATTCTTGGTATGCTCCATGACCTCCTTCCAGCTGTTAAACTACTATTGAAGGAACCAAGTTCTGATACCAATTGTTGGAAATACTAAGAGGGGGGGTGAATCAGTATTCCTTTCAATTAGAGCATTAGTCAATCGTCAATTATTATCAGTGTTTGTACAATGATAGCAGTAAACAAAAGGAACACAAATGCACATAGTTTTTAAGGTGGAAACCCTCTCCAGGACAAAAACCACCTGAATGATTTTCTAATAATTCTTTAATATTCAACTCCAATTGAAAATAAAGCTCAAAATTCCTAGAATCTAGAAAATAATTCTTCTCCAGCTCCCACTGGATGGACGCTACAACGCCAGAGATTCTTCAGTAGTCAACTGAACAGATGCCCCAACACCTAATGAGCTACAACTCACCCTAGCACCACCCTACCACCCGGAATTTTTCACAGGTTTGAACCTATTGGTGACTTCATGCACTAGCCTAGCACCACCCCACCACCCTATAGAAGAATAAAATAAGAATGGACTCCCATACCAGGGAAAATGGTCCACTTTACAATGATAAATAATGATGTCGAAGAAGAAGAGACACTAGACCATAACCCCAACTATGACACAACCACCTAATGATGATCCTAGACCTCCTGACACTTCCTCTTCAACTCTTGGCAGATAGACACTAGTATGATTTTTACAATGATGTATTTACAATGACTTAGTACAATGATACCTTTACAGTGACTGTATGCAGTGCTGCCCACTTGAAGTCTTCATGTGATGATATTTTTGTTGTTGTTCTACAGCTTTATTTTTTCTCTTTTCATGCTACCCTCTACTACACCTTGCTTTGATTTTCTGCCCTAGAAAGTCTAGTCCTTTGCAGCCCTTGACAACACATGATCTAACTTTTTCTTGCCTTCTAGGAAATCGATATTGAATCTTGTGTATCTATGTTATTTCATATCCCTAATATGTGATTTTTGGTTCTGTAGTAACCCTCCGAGTCTTCTTTCCAATGCCACAGGTTTGACCCAATTTGAATTCTTCAAGGGAGAGTTATGCCCAATCTCTCACAATGACCTAATTATGCACTGTTTCAGTAGAACTAATTTGTACGGCGTGCCAAGTGTCACTGTTTCTTCATTTGGATTTGAAATTGATACAAAAAAAACTATATTTTGTTCACTATCTGCCACTTTTTACATAATTCCAATTCGATACTCAGAGAGAGAGTTATGACGATTTTCCCAAGGTCACTTCTTTGAGATGAAGTTCAGGAGTTTGCAAAAGCACTGACTTCCACAGATCATATCTCCGAAAATGCTGTGCACCTTGATCTAAATTTTTATAGGAGCTTCCTCAAGATTTTGGCTTTGCCTCATAAAAATTTCAGCTTCTGAACCTTCATAGAAAAAAAGTTAGAGCGAAAATTCCACGATGACCTGTTTTAGGTAGCGAAATCCCCACATAAGGAGGATATGAGGATCACAATTTATATAAATGCTTAGGTTGAGAGGGGCTTCAACAAGTGAACGTGGGAGGGATTTTAGGAGCTTATAAATTATTAATTATTGACTTTTCAATGACCCATGCCACAACCCCATGGGGTTTTAGCCCACTAACTGGGGTTACAAACTTCAAACATGAATATCTCTCAAACCGTGGAGAAGTACGTGGCGTGCCATATATCAACAGAAACATCTCGACATGTAGAAGCCATCAAAAATATTCTTGACCTAGAATATAGTAATTTTGTACGTCAAAGTTACCATGCAAGGTCGGGGTAACCCCTAGAGCTGCTTGGGTTGACATCCATGAAAACCACTGATCAACAAGATCCATTATAGGAAAGGGTCATTAAAAGATCAAGACAATAGGAAGTTACTCTTACAAAGTTACATGAACGTGCAAACCCTTGTATGAAATATTGTAATTCAAAGACCTAGTGAAAAATTCTATAGTGCTAATTTTCCAACAGTTAAATATGAATGTTTGCATGATTGCTCAGGATTTTCCAGTATTAGGTTAGGATATATTAGGGCTTTAATCCCACATAGAATTTGCTTGCATCTCTAAGTTTACGAATATGATGACCCCACATTATGCTTGACACTTTGAGGGACCCCTAGATGTTGAAATGTTGAGCCCATGAAGCTTAATGTTGGATATATTGATATAACTAAAGCCTTCCTTGTGTCATTTTTTAATCATCACACATCAAATTATTCTCCTCTTCAAGAGAGTGCGAGCAATATTTTTCACTACTATGGGAAAGATGTGATCTTTATGGATGTGACTTTCTTGTGGATATGATATTTGCATGGATACATTATTAAATGATGGAAATAAGTTCCTTTTATGGAGGATTTTGTACATGTATTGTCTTATTATTGATATTTTGCATGATTAATGTTTAAAGTAGGGTTCTTAATATGCCATGACTAAATGTAACAACCCTAGTGAAAATTCCATGTAATAAGAGTTAGTAAAGGCAAAATAATAACCATGGTTACTGGACACTTATTTTCAAGATGAATATTGGGAAAAAGCATTTGAGTGTGGGTGTTAATTTCGGTTATTATGGCTAAGGATATTGGCAAAGGCAATGACAAAGGCATTTGGAAAGGAAAAATGAATTTTTGGAAATTTAATTATGAAAATTATGGAAATTAGGAGAAAAGGAAGGTGAAAAGTCACAAGTTGCATGTGAGGAGGAACATGAAGGAAAATAATGGAAAATGATGAAAATAGAGGCATGATTGATAAAAGGGCTTCTGCAGATCAGATGGTACCTTTTGTTAGTTCAGTTTTGGAGCTCTCTCTCTCTATTCTCTCTCTCTCTCACTCTTTGACACTTAGAGTTTTCTTGGGGCACTTTAGCATTGGATCAAGAAAGGAAAATAAAGAAAATAGGAAGAAAATATCAAGCAAGGAAGAGCAGGATCAAGCAGCTACAACCGTAGTTTACTTGCATGTATCAATTTTCATGTGTGATTTACTTACTATATTTCGCATGCATGGTTATGCATGTGTTTTATTGGTTCTCTTTTTGTCATTGGCATGGGTTTTTCCAAGTGTGAAAATGTTCTTCAACCCTGCCTTTCCCTTTCCGAATAGCCATGGTGCGATGGGGTTCTCATGTTTTGGTTGAGCTAGATTTCTGGATGGATTTGAAACCAAGTGAGGTGGATCTCTTAATGAAAGAACACATGGTGTAGTGATCCCTGATTCAGACTATGGATTGCGGTAAATCCATTGGCATTATAACCCCTGAACCAGACTGTGGGTTGCAGTAAAGCCAAGTATTGTGTGCCTCGTTGGGCCTAAGAATCCTCGACCGATTAATAGCTCGATATATGGTAAATCCTAGAGGTGGTTTCCCTTGATTAGGCCTAGAATTCCTTGTCGATGAATGGTAGGATATAAGGTAAATCCTGGAGGGTGGTGTCTTGGTTATGGCCTAGTGATCCCTAGATCGGACTGTGGATTGGGGTAAATCCTAGAGATTAGGAGACAATAATTTTCCTCATGGTGTAGGTGGAGAAATTTGGTGGCATCCATGCTTGTTTATGGCCTACTGATCCAGTGAGGATTGAGGTAAAGCTTATTTCTATTGATGAGGGTTAGGTGGTTTGGCCTCAGGAATCCCTGGTTGGTTCTTTTGGTTTGAGTCCCACAATCATGCTTGGAATATGGCACAGGGGTGATTGGATGAAGAAATATAGGGCTCATCCAATCTATGGTCGAGTGGAACGTGGTAGTCTCATACAGGGTAGGATTTTGAGTTCATAAATAAGAGTTTATTCTCCTTGGTATTTTATCTGTCAATGTATTGGTTTATATGTGGATTTTATGGTTGTTGTATCCTTATTATTTATGTTGGTTATTAGCATGTTTTATGAAAATGATGATGTATGGTTCTCATCATTTTTTGATTCGTAAATGAATGAAAAATGAATATATGACCTAATAGATGAAAATGTAGTTAATGATATAAGGCATCAATGCTTCTTAGCGTTTCTCAGATAAGTATGAGACCCCTTTGCTCAGTTATGTTGTTTAAACACATAGAATGAATATTTGTGACATGTCTGATGAAATTCCTGTCATGGCTAGTAGGGGTCTAGTCAAATTTATGGTCAATAATATGCATTAGTATAATTGTCTCTATGTTTCATTTCATTTCTGTAAATTTTATGAAGTTATGGGAAGTGTCTAGGTCCTAGCCCTGGAATTTAGTCTTATAGCCTGCAATCATTAGCATAGCATTGGCAGAAAAAGGTTGCAGTCGCACTCAGGTAGGCTCATGGGAGCGATTGGGACCCATAGTCACTTGGAGGGCTTGGCAAGGGAGCGACCGAGGCTCTTGGTCCTTGATTTGTTGATTTTCCTCAAGGGTTGGTCACTTGGATAGGTGGGGTAGCTCCTGGAGGTTCTGTTGGTTGTGTTTATTAGTTCCATTTCCTTAATGTGACCTAGGAGGTTGAACCATATCATAGTATCCTCTCGTGACGTGTTTATCCGATCGGACTGGTTAACTTGGGTAAATGTGGGAGGAGTGTGTTATAGAGTGGTATCAGAGCATGGTTCACCCCTTAGACTATATGGGCAGTGTGTTGGGCATACATTAATGTCAATTTCATATGTGTTATTGTGTTTTTGGACTATGTGTTTGTTGTGTATGCATGACATTGGTCATGGTTGCAGTGGTGTCTCCATGTGAAAGTTCATGGTGTCATTGATTAGATGTGGTCATCATGGGTGTACATCGGTGATGCATTGGTTATACATTGTTTATGCATGTCACTGTTTGTATGTAATGTGTGTGCGTGTGTGTCACACATATGTTATTATGCATGCATTGTGTCTAGTTGGTGTTATGGTTGTAGTATCATGCATAAGAAACTGGACAATGGTTGAGATAATGATTAAATGTTGATATGATTATATTTATATATGTATTTTTGTAATATGGTTGGTCTTGCAGATGAGATATCCTCCCCAAATTATACTAAGGTACGTTGGTTTGTTTATGATTTGGTTTAGCTAACATAGTATGCCTTCCAAGAAGAAATCAAGATGACTAGAAAGATGGTAAACTAAGAATATTCTCCCTATGAATTAGATGAGAAACATGGTGTTGGGAAATATTCTGACTTAGCAGAAACATTAAGAAATTTGAAGTAAGAAATAAGGAGTTGCAATGTAGATAATTAAAAAATCATCCAAGCACAAGAAAAACAAGTAGAGGTCAATGCAGTAATTCTTCAGAGTTTTTCAGAATTCCAGAGACAAGGAGCACTCCGGATCAGCTATGGACAAGAGGATGCAACTAATGGGGTATATGGCAGTAGGTACCATGGTGGTCATAGGTCAGATAGAGATGACACGATCAGAGATGGTATATTTTTGGATAATATGGATAGGAGAGGTGATGGACACAAGTATTATTCTAGTTCTGGTTTTGACAGGAACTATGATTGTCATCATTATCACCCTTATAGGAGGAGTGATAGGGGGTACTTTCTAGATGAGTTTAAGAAAGATAAGCCAACTAATTTTGATGGAGAGTTGAATAAGCCCGAGGATGCAAAGGCTTGATTAATTGGAATGAATAAGTTCTTTGAACTGCATGAATATATAGAGAATATGAAGGCCATAATAGATATCTTCGGCCTCAAAGGGAAAGCATATATTTGGTGGGAAGATGTAAAATGGGTCAGAGACATCAGTATAAAGGAGTTGAGTTGGCATGAATTCATGAGACTCTTTAGAAATAATTACTTTTCAGAAAGGTACTACGACAACAAAGCCAAGGAATTCTATGAGTGTTATGAAGGTAAATCCTCTTTGCGGATAGAGATGATCCCTCTTGCCCTAGGGTGGGTCTAGTAACAAAAGGACACGCTAATGTGTTGCTTCCTAGTTAATGAATGAACAAAAGACATGGTAGATTGACCTACCTTGAATCCAACGCTACCAATGTTGCAGAAAGAGTAGTGGCCTCTTGCTCCTGCCTTGGCAAGTCACGATCCGTTCGCTGTCATGCTCAGATACCTGCACATAGGACAAAGAACAAGAACAACATATGACAGAATAGTTTCACTCACAACTATTAGCCAATCAAAGAGGGCTAAACATATCGCATCAAATAAACATCATAACACAATAGTGGAACCAAAAAATAGTCATGTATATTAATGAGTAGAAGGAAGAGTAAAACCGATGCTTTGACGTCGCAATCTCCTCCAGTGGGGTTCAGACGAAACGCGTCTCAACTGTCAGTCAGGGAATCTAGACTCAAGCTCTCTTAGAAGTCATCGACTCGAGCTCTCTAAACACAATCTTTCTTACTCTATCTCCTCTAGAAGCTTAGCTATAGTATAATTCTCTTAGTTCAACTATTCAGCCGTTCAGCTAGCTTCTACTAAAGGAGATAGTTTCTTATATAGAGGGAAGAGAGGAGGTTGGGATCCCTACAAAGGTGGGAGGGAGTCCTATCCTTTAGGAGAGTTCCAAGGGAGGTGGAAACTACTAACTAAAGGAAGGAGTTTGTGGTTGTCTCAGTTCAAACACTCCCAATGACTCATCCCAGAGGTGGTTGGAATGGAACCTCCGCCTCTATTTTTATAAAACATTCCATAAACAGCTTGGCGTGGGTGTCTAACTGGCACAGAGCGCCAAGTGGTGTGGGCTTAGTGTTAAATTTCCTGGTCGGCGCGAGGATGTAACAGGCTAGTCGTGCCAAGGCAAAAATAGGGATTTTCACAGCTCTGCTTAGGGAAATGTCAACAAGAAGAATGTTGTTTTCATCAAAAGGGATGCAAGGATAGTATTTGCAAAGCATGACATTGCTTATTGGTCATAGAAACGACCCTCCAATGTGCGATTTTGGGATTGCAGGGACAATGAAAAAATGTTGTGTAATAGATTCCCCCTAAAGTATGAAGTCCGAGAGAGAGGGAGGGGTGAAATTCTTTATGAGAACACGTTTGAACCAAACAACGTTGTCGGAAGACCTGCAATTACAAATACAAATGATATCTATGATACATGAATCATGTGGCATGGGCGCAACCATCCATAATAGAATATATAAAAACTGAGATTCGAGGTATGGACACAACGGTCTAACAAGAAAGATCAATAAAAGACTCAAGTATGGTCGCAGCCATCCAATCAAGAGAGTCATGCAATAAGTCATAATAATCCACAAAAATCTACAACTTGGAGTTTATCAGACAAAATCCAGGGTCTTGCGCTCGATCCCGACCTGAACAAGTACAATTTCGAGCATGCAAATGTATGAGATGAAGTCGAACATGCAGGAAAATCGTCTGATTACCAGCCAATGATGAAAGCTATTAATAGACGCGAGAGAAACCACCAATGATGCCGATGGCCCTTAAGGTACAAAAGGTACAATCTATGAAATGTGAAAAGTGATCTAATGTCAAACATTCGCAGAATCACTCGATTGAAGGCTAATGATGTGAACCTTGCGTTGAATGCGAAAAACCTGCCATTGAGGTATGCAGGCTCCAAGGTACCAGAAGGGAGTCTCTAGATCAAATTCCTGGAAAATGAGCTGAAGTTGACAGGAAGTGACATGGTTGAAAGAGAGCTATAATGTTTCCCACATCATCGACACGAGGTAGAGGAACATGATGAAAGTGGATCGGGACCAGCAGGAGATCAGAGGAAGGTTGACAACTGTAGAGGAAACCTTCTCTTGAACATATCAACATCACAACACTAGATTTGGCATTATTTGACATCAAAGGATCTGAGGTCATGATGACGTGGCAAAGAGTAGATGAGAGGTCAAAAGAGATTACCCAAACCCATGAAGGCAAAAATGAAGAAATGAGATGTCCCCAACCCGACACAAATGCAGACAAGTGCCATGTTCAAGAGCGACATACTGCCAACATAACTAAAACTTGGTTCCATTTTCCCCCACCATTTCTGGCAGGTACCCCAATTATTTTTTAAAACAAGCTTGAAGGGGATAGCATATGCTTGCACTGTAAGTCTGTCCTTTGGAAAAATCCAACCTAGTGCATTTTGCGAGCCCTATGAAGGAGGAACTCGAAATAACGTCATGGTGACGAAGTCCGATGTCATCAGGGTTTAACGAGTCTAACAAAGGGAAAAATTGGCATCTTTTCATGTTTAGAGAGTTTGAAAAGAAGGCAGAAAAGAAAACTCCAGCAGTCCCTTTTCGTAGGTAGTCTCACAGATCCAAAAAGGTAGAAAACTGTGTCTGAGAGAACCTCTTAGTCGCAATAGGCTAAGGTATTCATTTTTCGTAAATAATCCATCCCAGCCCGAGAAAGGGTTAAACATATACTGGGTAGATATCATTTTGCAGCCATTTAATGAGTTCAAAACGAAAAAAATCTTGGAAATCTTTTCAATTTTAGAAAGTCAGAAAAGAGCTAGAAGGTGACTCCAGTAGTGACTTTTTCGTGTTTTTACCGAGTCCGAAAAAGTATTAAATATAACTTGTTACTTCATCATTGTCGCATGAAAAACCTGTTGCTGCACAAGGGACATGTGTAAAACCCATTTCTCGAAAATAATATAATAAAATAATCAAAAAACATGCCTTAAAGACTAATTAGGGTTTTGAAAAAGCTATAAAATGCCAAAAATGAGAAAAATAATTACTTTTCACTTTTTACCTCTTGTGGAGCAATAGTTACCCATTTCACTGTGCAATCTTGTGGCGACGATAGCGGCCAATCCAGTAGATCAATCGCAAATCCGTCAACTCCAGGTAAGAGCTGAGATCCTTCTTGTCATTTTAAGTCATTTCTTATTTCCTGCAATTGTCAATTTCAAATTTTGGGGGAGGAAATGTAAAAATTAGGGCTTCGTGGTTGGCGCGGGTTTCGGGCACGAAGTCGCGCCGATTGCCCGATTTTTAACACTAGGGCGAGCCCATTGGCGCGACTGTTTTGGAAACAGTCGCGCTTATGGCGCAAACCATTTTTAGCTAAAAATGCTCGTCAAATACCCCAATTGTTTACAGATTTAAGGTTCAAAATCGACTAATACCACTCATGTGTGTTTGTTTGCAGGTAGATAGAGGCAAAATGGTCATTGAATGGAAAGAACGGGAACATAGCAAAGAAGATGAGCTAGCCATGGAAAACGAAGGAGTCATGGAAGCCCTCAGAAACTGTGGGCTGAAAAAAATTCTTCCTAACACCATGTCTCTGAGCCCAACCAAAATTACTACAGTATCTGATCAGTATATGGGACGAAAATCAAGAGAAGTTCATCCTTCGGGATCAAGAACTTGAGATTGATGTCTCTGACATTTTTTTCATCACAGGATTATTGCGGAGGGGTGCAACACCAATCCTAACCAGCACCTGACCCTGCATAGAAAACATGACCATGGTGATAGACAGGGTATGTCCAAGAGCACGGAAGGGATCAGGTAGTGGGAAAGTTGATATAAAAACTATCCCAGATTTGACACTATGCGTGGTATTCCACACCATCACCTGGGCCGTAGGATCACAAGAACCGCACAAAGCAATAAAGACATAGTTGCTTCTTGCTGTAGACTGCATGTCACTGACCATCTACAATTGGGCAGAGGTCGTGACCATAAGCATGAAGCGCCAACTAACCAAATGCAAGAAGACCAAACTGAAACAATTTGGTTATGGATCTATTCTGGTATCGTACTTCTTGGAACGAATACCCATTTTTCAGCGACAAGAGGTTATAGTCCTAACACCACCAATGAGAGAACCATGGATGGCTCGATGGGCAGCTTTGATGCCAAGGGCAGGGGGCAGTCAACAGATGTCTTGGAGACCGGAATTCTTTGATTGGCTCCGACGACAACTGATTGTCGTGGAGGACTGGCCCTACTCTGGTACAGATTTAACTGATGATCTGGACCTCCCACTCCTGGAGGGGGAAGATTGGGATGAAGATTTGGGTGAGACTCATTTTTTAATTTTTATGAGTATTATGAATTTTTATTTTTATTTTATTTTATTTTTTATTTTTTATTTTTTTTAATGCATGTTCTGACATTGAATCCATGCATGTAATTGCAGACATTGGCCCCGAGAGACCTGCCGGTATGTCACTGATAGCAAGGCAAATCCCTCGCAATTTTGACCCCCAAGGCGAGGGCGGCGAGGAAGACGAGATAGTGCACAACCTAGAGGGGACCACACGATGAGTCCCAGATTATGCACGTTTTGATGATGTTCCTCGTGCCTACTAGAGACATACTGTAGGGGTGCCTAACCGAATTCACCGCTTGCTGAGGCGGATAGTACGGGCCGTGACATGTTATCACGAGCACCATGCTGATTAGACACCTAGGTTTTATTTTATCTGCATATTTGAGAGACGTGATGTCTCAGGATGTAACAGAAACACACATATATTTTTTGAAGTTATGATGCACACAGTTGCAAACATGCGATATATATATATATCTATTTCCTTACATGGATCTTTTACATATGATGATGCTTTTACAAATTATGCAAATGTATATCTAATACAATGTGAGCCACTGTAACAATTAATGTGTTCATTCGTCTAGGAATATGTTGATAGGTAATAAAATAAAAATGTATTTCTAACAAACGAATATGTAAATACATTCTCAGAATATGTGGATTTCTAACTAAATAATGATTATTGAGTTGCAGAACAACAAGCTGTGAATCTAGATTTACAAGTAATGCACGTATGCTGAGGTTGATTGCCTCAGTTAATAGCTCAATGATAGCACTATATTCAGCGACATTGTTTGTAGTTTGTCCTAGACAAATACCTTGCAAATCTATCAACTCACCAGTAGGATCATAAATTACCCAGGTTGTCGAAGACAAATTCCTAGTACTGCGGTAAGCACCATCCGCGAAACCGACATAAGGTGTAATAGACATCTGCACAATAAGCAAGACCCAATAAGCAAGAAAACGTTCACAAAGCACATCAAACCAAAAAACATGTACAAAAATGAGAACAACACCTATGTACACTTATTATGCATGAATGACTCACGCATAATATTTTTTGAGATACAACCCATTTCTGGGTTGTTCAAGAGGATGACCTTCGTAGTTAATTAGCTCATAGGCCCCATTCTGCAACACACGTTTAACAATGTAGGGTCCATGCCACATAGGTTGAAATTTTCCTGCCCCCATCTTATCACGAGCTTAGTCATACAGGAGGACGAGATCTCCTTCAACGAAAGAACGAGGGGAAACTGATTGATGAAAATGAGCTTTGACCCATTTTTTCTGTGCTTCGATAAAAAGAGCAGCAAAGCAGCAGGTTTCATCCACCCTTTCTAAATAAAGGAGACGCTCTTCTTCTGGCGAAGTATTCGGTAGCAATTCAACAGCCAACTTGAGCGAAGGTATTTCAGATTCAATTGGGAGAGTAACTTCCAGGCCATAAACCAACTGGAAAGGAGTGAACCCGGTTGTGTTTTTTACTAAGGCCTGGTATGCCCAAAAAGCCGAAAATAACATGAGATACCAATTTGATTTGTGGATCCCAATTGTATGTTGAAGCATCGTGACAATAATTTTGTTCACAACTTCAACCTGATCATTGGCTTGAGGGTAGTATGGCGTTGAGCTATCTTGACGCAAATCCAACTTAGAAGTCAACTCTACCACCATATAATGTCGAAAATGGGAACCATGATCGGTAATGATGGCTTGAGGGACACCAAACCTAGCAATAATGTGATTGAATATGAACTAAGCAGCTGTCTTACCGTTAGCAGCAAGTGTATGCATTGCTTCGGCCCATTTGGTGAAGTAGTCCACGACTACGATAATATAAGCATGCCCCTCGGTTGCGTGAGGGTTACACGTCATAAAATCGATGCCCCATTTCAAAAAGGAACCAACGGTAATGACAAGATGAAGAGGAATGGGTGGCGCATGCAATTTGTGTTGATAAATTTGGCAATCATGGCATTTACGAACTGCGACAATACAATCTTTGAAAATAGAAGGCCAAAAATAACTAGCAAGAAGAATCTTCTATGCAGTAGCATAACCAGACATGTGACCGCCACAAGCGCCACTTTGAAAATCATTCAGAGCTTTCTCGGCTTCCTCGAGAGTCAAACATCGCCGGAGTATGGAATCGACTGTAATACGATAGAGAGTATCTCCAACTATACGATAAGGTTGTGACTGATGGCGGATGCGTCGGCGGGCATATTTCATCAACTCAAATCTAAAATATGAAGTTTGGAGATAGATGATGATATCACCATACCATGGATCAAGGGTGCTAATCAAGAAAAGCGAATCGTCGGGGACGAAGTCCTCAGAACGAGAAGGAGCGGAGTCGAAAAGGAGAGAACAAAGTAAATTAGAAAAGACCAATGAATTCTTAGATTTGGCAGCAGTAAATTCCAAATCAAACTCTTGGAGGATGACAATCCACTTTGAGTATTTTCCCTCCAGCAATTGTCGAGACAATATGTAGGTCATGGCGTTGCACTCAAAAATCACCGTCACCGTACGCAAAAGAATATAATGATGAAAACATTGAACAGCTTGAACATCGGCCAATGCTAACTTTTCGACATGGGCATACCGCGTTTCGGGGTTGAGAAGGTTACGAGACAAGGAATAAATAACATTCTCATGACCGTCATCATCATCTTGTACCAAAACCATGGAAATCGTGCTGAAAGCGGCAACCAAATAAAGGGAAAAATCACGATGATAATCTGGAGGGCGCAGGAGAGGAGCATTGACCAATAATGTTTTCAATGCATTGAAATATTTCTGAGCGATCTCATCCCAGTAAAAAGGAACGCCCTGTTTTAACAATCGTGTGAATCCTTTAGCTACTTCAGCATAGTTAGGTATAAAATGGCAAATAAAATTAGCTTTTCCTTGTAAATCTGCAACTGATGTAATGAGGAAGGAGAGGGGAGATTGATAATAGCCTCAACATTGAGAGGATCCAAGTGAATTCCATCTTTGGAAATGCTAAGCCCTAAGAGTACTAGAATCAATGCAGAAGACACACTTATGCAGATTAAGCCGAATGTTATAGTGTCTACATCGAAGAAAAATATGACAAAGATGGTCAGGATGATCCCTACGCTTAGCTGAATGAGCCGGAAGGTCATCCTAATAAGGCTGAACGATGTAATGAATATCATGAAAGGCATAAGACATCGTGCGTTGAAATTTGGCCTCGACATTCTTCAAACCAAAAGGAAGCTTCTTATATGAAAAGGTACCCCAAGGATAGATGAAGGCAGTCTTGTGTTGATAAGTAGGGAGAATGTTGATCTGATTATAACCCGAAAAACTGTCCATAAGGGAAAAAAATGTCACTCCCGGCACAGTCGTCAATGATTTGATCGATGAAAGGAGTAGGATAATTATCCTTAGGACAAGCTCGATTGATATCGTGATAGTCAACATAGACACGAATAGTGCCCTATTTCTTGTCTACAAGAACAATATTAGAAACCCATTCTGTCAAGGGAATCAGATAAATGAAACCAACTTTGAGAAGCTTTTCCACTTCAGCCTTAATGGCAGCATATTTCTTAGGATGCACCAGACGAAGACACCGATGAACAGGTTTCGAACCAGGGTAAGTAGGAATCTCATGTACTACAATGCTAGGATCAATGCCGGGCATTTCTTCATAGGACCATGCAAAGACATCACAGAATTCACGAAAAAGGCTAGTATAGACTTGGACTTCATCTAAAGAACAAGTAACCCCAACATGGATGTTCTCAAAAATTCCTGATTTAATGGAAATGTCGGTAGGCATTGTTTGAGTGATGTTACTCAAGTTACCTTCCGAAAAAACCTCATGGACCTGAACAGGTGTTTGAAGTGGAAGAGAAGGAACCTGAAAGAAAAAATTCTCAAGACAGGTAGACATGGCTCCGAGGCTTGGTAAAAACGAGGAATGATGATGACCATCATCCCATGGCAGATCGTCGAGAGACAAAGTTTCCATGATAGCCTCATCGGAAGGAAACACTTCTTTCAAAGGATCTGGTGAATCAAAATCACCAAGCCAAGGGGATTGAGAATAGATGTCAAGACTCACGCTCGAAGTATCAGAATCAGAATTAGAATCCGATGCATCAATGAGTTCACAATAATCAATTTCAATGGGACTCAAAGGCATCGAATCGCTAAACAAATCGATTTGTTTAGGAGAAGGGATAACCCAGGGGTCATCGGTTCGAGAAATCATGTTGACGTGAATAGTGTTTGGTGGTGGAAGAGAGAAAACACTCATGAGGGTAGGATCCTTGAAAAGGCCTGTCCCTACACTCTCATAAGGAGTAGGAATCTTGTCCACATACGGAACGTTGTTCTTAGAAGAATAAGTGAAAAAAGACAATTGATCAACAGTAGTAATCTTTCCTTCGTGCGGAAAATTCAAAACAGGAAAGAGAGTGGACGGAACACACAACATGGCGTGAGTCCAACTACATCTAAGGAGGAGATTATAATTGAGTTTTGCATCAACAAATTCAACCTCGACATTGACTATCTTCCCTTCTAACATGATCGGTAAACTAGCGAGAACACCAAGAGGTTTAGATTCTCTTCCATCAAATGCTTCAAGGGAATTGGGTGATGAGGTAAGAGCTAGAGAACCAATGGCTTTCCAACAAGTAGATGACATAACACAGGTGGATGCACCCTCGTCCACGACAGCCCGGTGAATATTCAATCCATTAATACCAACTTGAATGATGAGCGCAATTTGGTGTGGGAGTCGCGGGACAAAATTCTCTAAATCGAAAGCGAGTAAACTAGTATCGGCAAGATCAATCCCACCTATTGTAGATAACAAAGCTTTCCGTTGCGAAGGAAAACTCTGAAATACTTCTAACACAAACATTGCAGATGGCACCTGAGCCAAATCTTCAACAATACTGTAATGCTGAGCGGCATGGTCATTGGGATTGTATGAAGACTTATGGAGCACAACTTTGGAAGTGGTCGTACAACGGATTCAGTGCTAGGCCGTTCAATCTCAAGAGGGCCAGAAATAGGAGGGGGAGGAGGACCATCGGCGATCTCTTTCCCCGCTGCCTAACACGAACCAGAATAATCTTTCGATCGAGTAGCAATTTTAATGGGTGCAGAACCGTTCATCATAAACACTTGCGAACCAGATGGAGCAGAGGACTGAGGGTGCTCTAGCATCTGCGTATGTTGAGGGAAGGGTTCCTTAAGAATGGTCAAAGCTCCTTGGGTGCCTTTGAGAAATTGACTCACTTCAGAACATCAAGGATATTCCTTGGTGAAGTGCTCATCATCACAAATCAAACAAGGATACTTCAGTTTGCGTTGAGAACTATTAGCAGAATGAGGTTTTGAAGAATCTTGTTTCGAGGTATCGGCTTTGGCCTTACCTTTACCCTTCTTCTTACCTTTGGAAGTGTTATCTATAGGATTTTCCTGAACAACATTCACTTCTGCGGGTATGTCTGAATTTGAAATTGACTGAGAACCTACATTATTGGAAGAAGTAGACTTCTGCTTCCCAGAGTTAGATGAAGGATAATTCTGAGAAGTCTGCTATACAGAACCAATAGTACCATCAACAGATGGAGTCGCTGGTGGTTTAGAAGTTCCAGGTTGAGGAGCATCATGCAAGATATCGTACAATGCGCCAGATTGAGAATACATGAGATCAAGGTACTGGGCGTAAGCAATGGATTGTTCCTCGGTTACACATGTCCCCATAGCAATGTCTTTGGTAATCTGATTGACAAAGGAGGTAGTGAACCAATGAGTCAGAAGCTGATCAGGTATCTCAAATTTGATCATGTGACGACGACGCCGCCACTCATGAATATGATCCGAGATATGAGTAGCTTGGTCCTGTTTCAATGAAGTGAGGAGATGCGTCTCGGTCTCATAGCGGATTAGTAACTGAAAATGTGTAAGGAATGCCATGGCCAAAGAATTGAAGTCTTGGAAAACTCCACGAGATAGCTCAATGTACCACTTTGCAGCGACACCAGTAAGAGTTAACTGGAAAAGACAGAGACGAATAGAATCTCTAACCTAAGAATTAGAAGAACACCACAAGTGGTAAGTCATCACATGCATTTAGGGTCTTCACCAGGATAATCACCAGGAATCTTGGTCGAAATCGGAGGCCAATATGGATTATGAAGAATAGGATCATTTGTCAAATTCGACACATCGGGTAATTCCAACGTAGCAAGAAATGGTAATTGAGTATTGAAAGTCATTGGAGGTCTTTGATAAGGACCTTTATGTACATTCCACCCAGTTCGAACAGGATTCTGTCCCCACATATTCTGTCTCAGATCATAGGGATTAAAAATAGGATAATTTAGTTGATACTGGGATTGAGGACCAGGATATTGAGTCGAAGCAGACCACTGAGGTCCTTTCTTAGTGGCATAAAGATTCTGCTGCAGAATGTAGGTATGACTTTGAGGTTTCTGATACACAGGTTGATTTTGAGGGTATGGAATCTGAAGTGCACTATATACTGGTTGATTTTGAGGGTACGAAATTTGGGGCGCATTATATACCAGTTGATAGGAAACTTGAGGGTAAGAAGCACCTTGCAGTTGCATAGGTTGAACTTGTGGAGCATGATAAACAGGTAAAATCGGTTGTGGAAACGAAGGAATTTGCTGGTGGGCAAGTTGCAACGGTTGTTGAGCAGGTTGAACCGACTGTTGAACTAGTTGTTGAGGGCCTCCAGGTTGACCTTGTGGGAAAGGTTGGCCTGATGGTTCCGATGGACCAGGTTGTCCCTGATGACCAGGTTGACTCGGAGAAGGACCAAAGGGTTGTCCTGGTTGCACAATATTTGGGCCATACTGAACTTGTGGCTATGATTGAGGTGCAACAGGTTGTCCTTGTGACAAATTAACTTGCCCCCCAAGACCAAAAGATGTTCTGGGTTGATTCATAGGTTGGCCTTGTGGACCGTATGGTTGTCCCTGTGGACCAAAAACAGGGCCTTGCTGAGCTAATGGTTGTCCCTGTGAGGGTTGTCCTTGTGAGCCAGAGGGTTGAACAGGTAGAGTAGGTCCCAGATGAGTGACAGTCTGATAGGGATCATACACAGCCTGATAAGGATAAATAAGAGGAAAATAGTCCAGATTACCATACACATCATAATGGTGCGGATAAATATATACGGGATTACCAACAACATAATAGTGATGGAATCGAGGATTAACTGGAGCCCAAGAATGCTGAGAACCCTGAGAAATATGTTGTTGAACAACCAACATATATTCTTTAAAAGTAAGACCACTAGGAATCACAGGAGTAGTGGAAACTGAACTAGAAGCCACATAAACTGTTGGTTGAACTGGAACAGATGTGACAGTAACTGACGAACCAGGAGTCGAAGGTGATAGCCCTAACGACGGTAAGAGCAAACTCGAAGAAGGAGTTACTGCACTGGATTGTGCAATGGAAGCAATGCTAGACATAATCTGACTCAGAGATATATATCCAAGCGGAAGTGAGACCGACGGTGGTGAAGATTGGGTGGAAGCACGAGAGAGATCTTTGGGAAAGAGTTGATATTCTCCTGTGGAAAGAGTAATTCCTTCACTGCCAATAGGACTGGAAGAATCCATATCTAAGTCCAAGGTAAGCTCTTTGAAAATACTACGGGGACTAGGAGGTACCATAGCAGCAACAAAAGGCGATCCAGACATAAGAGGAGGAAATTCCCCTTGTTCCCCAAAACCAGAACAAGCACTTGAAGGAGGCCAATTGAATTCAACTGGTTCGTCAAGCCGAGATTGAGTAGTAAGGGGTTGGATAGACGGAAGAATGGGCTGCGAGAACTCGACAGACCTAGTGGATTGAGGGGTTTCGAAAGAAGCATCCGAAAAAGAACCACCACTAGGAGGTAGTGAGGACGATGAAACTGGATGTTCCGCCACTTTGACTATAAATTCGAACAGGAAGGAAAAAAATATAACCAATCAACGGTACAAAAATCAAGAACTAAGGAAATCAATCAGACCAAGTAACAAAATTTTAATGGGCATGTAATCGTAGGTGATTAATTTCATAACACTGAAACCAAAATGCACTGTTTCATGTTTTAAGAGTCGAGAAACAGGAAAAATATGACTCTAGTCACTTTCAATTTGAAACGAGCGTGAAAGGACAAGTGCTCGATGATCTCTTCTCTTGTTTAAAGAGTCACAAAAATATCAAAATGACTTCTCAGGAATTCTATGCAAGAGGCTGTACCAGGTTTCCATGAACTGCCATATACACCTTGGTGATCAAATGAAACATAAATGACCAAGGACTTGACGTACGTGCAGGTAGTCTCCTCGAATTCTGTGTTCGGTGTATTACGGTTAAAAAGCATCAGACTCGACTTCCTATGGATAAAAGGATTGCAACCTAGAGGGGTCTCCCTTTATATACGCGGCGATACGAGGAGCAGAAGTCCGTACTAGCGCTGTCTGAAGCCAAAAGGCGAGCGACAGCTACCAGGTTTTAAGATGTCGGAACACGTCTCTAGCCTAGACCACTAGAAATGTTTCGTTAGGTTCCAATGTTGCCTTAGGTTCATTGAGAAAATTTTAGAGTTAATATTGAATTATGTTTCAATTTCCAGGCCCTATCGAATGTGGAGGCTCAAATTCCTAGATGCAAACTATATGCAAATGAATACCATTTCAATTCAATGAATGCTAGTTATAAGAAGGATATAAATATTTCAAACAATAAAACAAAGAAAACATGTGAAGAAACTTCTAATGCCCTTAATGCAATCAATCGAAAACGAAATTCCTTCCTAGATTGAGAAATGCTAGTTATGTAAAGGAACGTTTCACTTTTCGATGCAACAAAAGAATGCAAAGATAGTTTATTTTATTTTATTTTTTTGAATTTTCAATGAAATGAAGCACACATTGTAATAATTCAATGGAAAACAAAATAAACACTAGTTTGAGTTTTGTGAATGTAAGGTTTTGAAATTGAATGACTCAACCAAAGCAAAACAGACACAATAACATGCAAGCTAATGGAGCAAACTTTCAATCAATAAAGATAGTTCTCAAAACAACCCAAACAAGCAAAGTAATCGATGCTCAAAGTATTGAAGAAGAAGGACTAATCGAAATATGAAAATACCATTCAATCAACAAAACAAAAGGATCAAGAAAACCCAGTCTAAAAACCCGAAACGAGACCGATAACAATCAAAGAGACATGTTCCTGAACATAAGGCTCGGTGTGCAAGAACACATAGAAACCCTAAGGTCTTAACTGACACCGACAAGAAAACAAACAAACGACTGAGGGAAACAAGACTACAGTAGTCAACACAGTCTGCAAAGGCTTAAACACACTAAAAAATAACCCAAAAGCAAGAACAAATGACCAAAATGCGCATTAGGGAGATCAAAACAAACCCTATAGGGGTTGGCGCGACTGTAAGGCTGTAATCTGCGCCATACAGAGGTTGGCGCGAGTGCTAAAAGAGAAACCTGCGCCAATCGAAATCCTGGTCGGCGCGAGGATGTAATAGGCTAGTCGTGCCAAGGAAAAAATAGGGAATTTCACAGCTCTTCTTAGGGAAATGTCAACAAGAAAAATGTTGTTTTCATCAAAAGGGATGCAAGGATGGTATTTGAAAAGCATGACACTGCTTATTGGTCACAGAAACGACCCTCCAATGTGTGAGTTGGGGATTGCAGGGACAATGACAAAATGTTGTGTAACGACGAGCTTAAAATGGGATTGATGACAAATGAGGAATATACGACCAATTTCCTGGAGCTATTGAGATATGTATTATATCTTAAATATGAATGTAGAAATCATACAACATGCATATATATCTTGGATTCACCCGATCTAAAAATTTACTAAAGCTAAATATTGAATCACTTCTACAAATATTTTGCGGAATTAAAAACATAATCGCTAATCACATGAACATGAAGAAAGATCAATCACACACAACACAGATAATTTCCAGGGGAAAGCTTACAGCTAAAAACCCCACTATCTTATATTGTATATTAAGCATGGATCATGAAGAAATTACATACAAAACTATTCTCACAAGAGCCCTCCAGTACTCATCTAATTGTCTCACACTGTCATATGCAAAACTGACCAACACATAGCCAATTCTCAACTTCCAGATAGTCTGCCTTGTTGCACAATCCATGATGGTAAAGATCCCTAAAAGATAGGAATTATTGACTTCCTTGACTATGAAAGTATCAAGAGCACTCCAGTGGATGTTTGGTTGCAAGTACGCAAGCCAATAATCCTACAACTGATAGTCAACTTCCTTTTCACCTAGAAATCAACTTGGTCTCCATTGGATCTGACATGCATGTAGCTAATAATAGTAAATCCTCAGTTGCATGTGAGATCACTGATTGTGAATTAATTAATATTTAGTTCACTAGATCTCTCACTAGTGTATCTTCAGTTACAACTAGTGCAACTGAGTTTAACTCACTTAACTGAGTTAAACTGATTTACAACTTGCACCAACTCATGCACCATTGCACTTCGAGCTCTGTTACAACTAGAATTACTCTACATGCCTCACCAACAACCTATAACTCGAAATCGACTAGATAACTGAATTTATCACTTTCATATAACTCATTCAAGTCCACATTGAGAATATATTACAGTTTAATGTCCATCATAATTAAGGGATAACCAAAATATACATGCACCCAAAAATAACACTGTGGGCCCCACCCTAGTCTGGGTGCTTAATGCAACCAGGTGCTAAATGTAACCAGGTGCTTAATGCACTAGGTGTGGGTGCTGAATCTTCTTGTTGAATCTCAACACTCCCTCTCAACAAGAAATGGATTATCTTTCACCCCAATCCTGTCTCTATGGTATTCGAATTTTCTCCTAGTGAGCGCCTTAATCAGAATATCTGTATCCTGATCTTCTGTGGGAATGTATTGAAGCAACATGATCCTTCTCTGCACTCAATCTCTGAGATGATGGTACCAGATATCTATATGCTTGGACCTATCATGAAACACAAGATTAATCGAGAGTTTAATGCAACTATGATTATCACAATGAATCACTGTCGGATCCATCTGAGAACCAAACAAACCAACCAAAATCTTTCTCATCCAAATAGCCTCACATGCAGCTTGACTTGCTGCCATGTATTCCACTTCCACTGAACTAAGTGCCACAGATCATTGTTTCCTGCTATACCAGAAAAATGTTGTCGATCCAATGCTAAAGACCCCCCCTGATGTGATCTTTCTGTCCGATGGACTTCCAGCCCAATCTGCATTCTTGAAGCCATGCAAATTCACTCCATCTATCTGTCTATACCATAGACCATACTCTAATGTGCCCCTCAGGTATCTTAGGACATGCTTCCCTACCTTCCAAAAGAGCTTGGTAGGCTTAACAATAGCTTGACTCAGCTAGTTAACTGTGTAGAAAATGTCCGGTATCGTGTTCACTAGATACATTAGCGAGCCCACTAATTGTCAATAGACAGTAGCATCCAATACCTTTCCAGAAGTAGCATCCTCTTTCCTCCAATTTCCTGGAAGAGGAGTATCCATGGGTTTGCAGCTCTCCATGTTAAACTTACCCAGTATCTCCTTTGCATACTTGCCTTAAGACACAAAAATTTTACCATTCTGTTGCCATATTTCCAATCCAAGGAAATAATGAAGGATTTCCATGTCCTTCATTTCGAACTCCCTTGCAAGATCCTCCTTGCATGAGTGTATAAGTTGCTCATCACCAGTCGAAATTAGATCATCAGCATAAAGAACAATGATCAATAGCTTACCCTCAACCACAATCTGGTACAGGTTTGCATCTGCTTCACTTTTGGTGAAGCCCAATCTAGTGAAATAGCTGTCTATCCAAATGTACCAAGCATAGTGTGCTTTCTTCAGCCCATACAATGCTATTTTGAGCCTACACACATATGAATCATTGTTGAAGATTTCAAAACCTTCAGTCTGCTCTATGTACACCTCTTCCTCAATGATCCCGTTGAGAAACGCAGTTTTCACATCCATCTGATGAATGCACCAGCCCATCTGCGTTGAGAGTGCAAGGATGGATCTTATGGAAGAGTACCTTGCAACAGGTGCAAAAGTCTCATCATAATATATCCCCTCGATCTGTGAGAATCCCCAGGCCACAAATTTGAACTTGTATTTCTCCACACTCCCATCAACATCTTGCTTTACCTTGTAGATCCATCTCAATCCAACCCCTTATTTGTCGACCGCTCTTGGGAATATCTCCCATGCACTGTTCTTGAAAATGGAGTCATCCTCATCCACCATTGCATCAACACAAGTAGGTTGATGCACCGCTTCCTGAAAGAAAGATGGTTCAGTCACAATACATTTTCTCATAAGAGCCATGTATCTAGTAAATCAGTCAGGAGACTGTCTCTGTCTACGCTATGAAGCAGGGGCTCCTACATTCTGTGCAACATCAAGTCTCAGCCTATCATATTCTGTGGTGTGCCTTCTGTCATTTCTGATGGATGGATCTGCATGAGTGATTTTGTCCACTCCATGAACCTCCTCATGTGGCTGATCCACATCTTGAGACTCATCCTTGGGAACCAACAGTTCCTCCTCTGCATGCAAGTCCAGCTCCCTCTCAAGAGGAAACCGCATGGCTTTATGCTCATCAAATTTGATATCCCATTGCACAACAGTGATTCTGCTGTTTGGAAAATACACACGATAATTATGGGGTGTTTCAATGTACCCCACAAAAATCCCAACCTCAGCAGTCGGTTCCAGCTTCTTCTTGGCGTCCTTGGTCACATGCACATAAATAGATGAGCCAAAAATCTTAAAGTGTGAAACATCAGGTTTCTTACCAGTGAAAGTCTCTTCAGGTGTACTCATGCTAGGTACTATATGAGGACAAATTTTTTTCACATGTACCATTGTATTGCATGCTTCCTCCCGCAGATGCATCAGTAGGCCTTGATCATGCAACATCGCTCGTGATGCACCCACACTAGTTTTATTATTCCTCTTCGCGACCCCATTCTATTGTTGTTTATGAGGTGCTATGAGTTCTCTTCGAATTCCTTATTTGTTGCAGAATTTTTTGAATTCGTTAGAAATGTATTCTCCACCATTATCGCTCCTAAGAGACTTCACTTAATTTCCCGACTCTTTCTTCACCAGTGACTTAAACTCACAGAACTTAGAGAATGTTTGATATTTCTTCTGCGTGAAGAAGATCCAACACTTACGAGAAAAGTCATCAACAAATATTACATAGTACTTATGTTTTGTTGTTGAAGTAACCAAGAAAGGACCACACGCGTCTGTGTGAAATCTCTCAAGGATCCCCGAAGCTTGGTTTTCCTTCTCATGCATGGTGGCCTTTACATATTTTTCTATAGTACATTCCTTACATGTTTCTGACTATGCAAGTGTACCCTTGGGAAGACCAGTACAAATCTACTACATTACTTTCAAGGCTCCATGGTGAAGATAGCCCAATCGCCTGTGCCATAATTTTCCCTCATCCTAGATCACCACTTGATCTTCCTTACCCATCATTGTTGTGTAGCCATCTACCTCCAACTTGTAGATATTCTTAACTCGAATCCATATCCTCTTGGATTGACTTGTTGTTTTATGTTGCAGGAAATATTTTCCATCACTAAAAACAACATCATAGCCTCTATCCTCCAACATTGCGATTGAGACCAAATTTTTCTTCAGACCTGGTACATGCATTACATATTTTAATTGAAATGGTTTACCTGAATCCCTCTGAAAGGTAATGGTACCAATCCAGGTATCATTGTATCGTCCGTTGTTGCCCATTTCAATATGCATCTGGAGATCTTTCTCATCCAAGTCACTGAAAAGTTCCCTATCTCTCGTCATGTGAAAGGAAGCACCACTATCCAAATACCACATAGATCCCAATTCACTGGACACCATGCATGCGATCAATGAGAATTCAAGATAAAATTGCGAGGCAAGGGCCTCACCAGCTGCAGATCCAACAACCTTCTTGTTCTTCTTCTTTTGTGGACAATTAGTAGCAAAATGCCCATGCTTGTGATAGTGAAAACACTTCACCTTTGACATTCCTACTTCTTGCCATTCTTGGATTTGGATTTAGAATGGAATTTATTCCCCTTCTCCTTCCTCGCCTTGGCATCCAAAGCACAATCCTCTTCATCCTCATTCTTAGATGAATATCCATCTCTGGTGTTCCGCCTGAACTCTTCCTACACCAAATCCGACCACAATTGTTCCCAATCTGGGAATTTTTCCCTTCCATTGACAAATTCTTGATAACTGTGCCAACTATTGGGAAGTCCTAGGAGATCCAAGCTCACCAAATCATCATCAACAACTATTATTCTAATGCTCCCCAGTTCATCTCGACATTGGACAAAATTTTCTAGATATTTTGGAATGGTGTCGCCCTTTTCCATCTAGATCTTCCTAAGTTTATCTTTAAGTGCCAATTTCCTATGGTTTATTTTGTTTCAATTTTGATTAACCCTGGATCTAATTATAGTTATGTTAACCATGAATTTGTGGATAAGTGTGGTTTGAATAAAGAAGTGCATGCAAAGTCTTGGTTAGTACAGTTGGTTGCAAGTACAAAGAAGCAAGTTCATCATTGGGTAAGAGGTTGTGCATTTGAACTTAATGGTATGCCTACATCAACACATTTGAATGTATTGTCGTTGGGATGCTATAATATGATTTTGAGTATGGACTAGCTATATCTTCATGGGTCCAAAGTGGAATGTTATGACAAATCCATTGAGTATTTGGATGACAATGGCAAGTAGAGAATCTTACAGGGTAAGAAGAAAGCAACATTAGTTAGGATGGTGACAACTATGCAGGAAAAGCCCAACCACAAAAAAGGGTATATGTTATTTGTAGTGCATATTTCTAGTGATAAAGGTAAGGAGGATGAGGATGCAGAGTTATTAAGAAGGTACCCAATCTTACAACAGTTTCAGGATGTGTTTCTAGCAGATATCTCAGAGTTGTCACCTCATAGAGAAGTGGACTTCTCAATTGAGTTGGTACTAGGGGAAACACCAATGTCAAAGGCATAATACAGGTTGAGTACTTCAGAGTTAGTAGAGTTGAAGTTGTAGTTGAAGGAAATGCTTGACAAGGGATACAATAGGCCAAGTGTATCATCATGGGGTGCGCCAATATTTTTTGTGAAGAAGAAGGATGATACTCTCTGTTGGCGGATGTAACTAGGTTTGTTCTTAATTAATGTATTTGATTCACTATGTAATGTACTTGTGAAAAGAATAAATAAACTAATTATTGTTATTATTACAATGAATTATTAAATCATGGGTTTCATGCTTGGGTCATTATGTTTTAGGTCAAAGTCCCCATTGAGTGCTTATATGATTTATTCTAAATTTAGAGAGTCATTGTAAATTTAAAAATACCCTAGTTGGGCTTTTGAATCATGTAAAAAGGTTTAGTATTGAGTCAAATATGATTTATGTCACCTCCACATCAAGTCGACTTCAAAATGATCAAGTCGGCCTCAAGGAAGGTTATTCAACCTCACCTAAAGGATATCAAAGAATAAGATTGAATTCATTTGGAGGATATTATCTCAAGAAAGTTCAATTTCTCTTTGGAAGCTAGAAAAAGTGCAAAGTGAAGGAATAGGATTAAAGAAGTGTGACTTTGTTCAAGGTGATTGAAGAAAGGAAAATCAAAATTTTGGTGTATCTCTCTCTCTCTCTTGCGTGCCCTATATTGGAATATTGAATTCTCTCTTGCTTTTTCGATGCCAGTTGATGCATGATGTCGCTTCCAAGACAAGTATATGTCAAATTTGCTATTGTTGGGTGTTGTTGCCTCAAGAAGTTGTTGATCAATGTCGGGGGGGGGGGGGGAGTTACCCTTTGCCATTGATGTAAAAGGGGGAGAGAAAGTTGTAGGAAGAGGTGTCATGATCGTAGGGGGAGTACTTTTGCTGCCATAAATGCCAAAGGGGGAGATTGTTGCTCAGTGGTTGTCATTGATGTCAACCCAAGCAGCACCAGGGGCTACCCCTATATTGCATGGGAATTTTTACCTACCAAATTATTATATTACAAGTCAAGGATATTTTTTATGGTTTCTACTTGTCGATATGTTTCAACTGATATATGGCACGCCACGTAATTCTTCACGGTTTGAGAGATATTCATGTTTGAAGTTAGTAACCCTAGTTAGTGGGCTAAAACCACATGCGGTTGTGGCATGAAAATAATAATTGGTTATGGTCATTGAACCATCCATAATTAATAATTTTTAAGCTCCTAAAATACCTCCCACGTTCACTTGTTGAAGTCTCTCTCAACATAAGCATTTATATAAATTGTGATTCTCATATCCTCCTCATGTAGGGATTTCTCTACTTGAAACAGGTCTTCCTGGAATGTTTGCTATAAATTTTTTTCTATGAAGGTTCAAAAGCTGAAATTTTTTATGAGGCAAAGCCGAAATACTGAGGAAGCTCGTGTAAAATTTTGAGATCATGGTGTGCAAAAATTTCGGAGATATGATCTGTGGAAGTTATGGTTTTTGCAGGCTCCTAAACTTCATATCAAAGAGGTGACCTTGGGAAAATCGTCATAACTCTCTCTCTGAGTATCAGATTGGGCAGATAGTGCACAGAATTTAGTTTTTTGTGTATCAATTTCAGAGTCGAATGAGGAAAAAGTGACACGTGGCAGGCCGTACAAGTTCGCTCTACTGAACCAATCCATAATTAGTTCATTGTGAGAGATTTGGAATAACTTTGTCTTGAAGAATCCAAATTGGGTCAGAACTATGGCATTGGAAAGAAGACTCATAGGAATACCATAAGATCTAAAATCACATATTGGGGATATGAAATAATAGAGATACACTAGATTCAATATCAAGCTTCTAGAAGGGAAGAAAAAGCTAGATCATGTGTTGTCAAGGGCTGCAAACGACTAGAATTTCTAGGGAAACAAAGCAAAGCAAGGTGCAACAGAGGTAAGCTCCAGGTAAGTATATTCTGTATATGCATGTTTATCTCTTAATTGCATTAGGTTCTTTGTATTCTAATTTTCTTTTTTGTTTAGCACTGACATATGCTCTGCAGGATGAGGTAAGTTTTGCTATTATCATGTCATGGGTATTTCCTTGAAGAATTTTTGCAGGTATTATATATTCATCAAGATAAGACTCAATGCATGATCTAATTTTCTGAAGAGTGAGAAAGGGTAGCATGACAAGAGTAGCAATCAAGGTGCAAAACAACAGCAAGAAGTTCACCACATGAAGTCTTCACGTGGGCAGCACTGCCTACAGTCATTGTAAAGGTATCATTGTAATGAGTCACTGTAAAAGCATCATTGTAAAATTTGTACAAGTGTCTATTTGCCAAGAATTGAAGAGGTAGTGTTGGGAAGTCTAGGATCATCATTAGATATTTGTGTCATAGTTGGGGTTATGGTCTAGTGTGTCTTCTTCTTCTACATCATTCTATATCATTGTAAAGTGGACCATTTTCCCTGGTACGGGAGTCCATTATTATTTTATTCTTCTATAGGGTGGTAGGGTGGTGCTAGGCTAGTGCATGAAGTCACCAACAGGTCAAACCTGTGAAAACTTCAAGGTGGTAGGGTAGTGTTAGGGTGAGTTGTAGCTCATTGGGTGTTGGGGCATCCGTTCAGTTGACTAATGAAGAATCTCGGGCGTTGGAGCGTCCATCCAGTGGGAGCTGGAGAATAATAATTTTATAGATTCTAGGAATTTGAGCTTTCTTTTCAATTGGATTTTAATATTAAAGAATTATTAGAAAAGAATTCAAGTGGTTTTTGTCCCAGAGGGGGTTTCCACCTTAAAAAATGTGTGCATTTGTGTTCCTTTTGCTTACTGTTATCATTGTACAAACACTGATAATAATTGAAGACTAACTAATGCTCTGAAAGATTAATAATAATACTAATTGAAAGGAATACTGATTCACCCCCCCTCTTAGTATTTCCAACAAAATTTGTATTGGGTCAAAATTGAAGTTTCTAAGTCAAGATCGAAGTCTCTAAAGCAAGATCAAAGTTATTGTGTCCATAAAAGTGTTGCATAGTGATGTTTTTGTTGATGTTGCTTCCAGGTCATCTGTAAAAGAAGAATAAGGATGACTTGGTGTGGAGGAATTTTGTGTCAATGTATAAATTCTTAGGTTATCTCAGGAAAACTATTGAAGGAAGAACTAATGACTAGGTTTTCTCCTAGAGTGGGGTTTTTCCTTATATGTACACCTATATCTGGTGTCCTTGATCTATGTTCTATTTCTTTTTTATTTTCTTGATGAACTAAGATAAAATAATATAATAAGAAAACTAATAAGAACACAAGAACATCACAAGTAAATTATCAAGTACAAGAAAATATTTCTTCCTTTCTAATTTTCTAACATGGTATCAGAGCTTCGGTGAAGAAAGAAGAAAAATGAAGTTTAAAGTAGTTGAGCAAGGAATCATAAAGGGAAATTATTTAAGGAAATAAGTTCACTATATTCAAGAAAATGTCTAACTCAATCAAGGGATAGAACAAGCTTGAAGGAGCATCAAACTACAGGTCATGGAAGAAGAGGTTTAACCTCATTCTTGAGAAGAACAAAGTATTAGATTTGGTTAGAGGAAAAGTAAAGAAACCTACAAAAGATTCCACTGATGTAGATAAGGTAAAATTAAGAGAATTAGAATTAGTGGCCATGACTCTAATGATAGAAGGCATAAAGGAAAATCTTGTCCCATACATAGCCAACATTGACCATGCTCAAGAAATGTATGAATCCTTGTCAAAACTATTCACTATTAAGAAAATTAGTTAAGTAGCAAGTTTGAAGAATGAACTAAGGACCACAAAGATGACTAAAGAGGACATTGTGGCTACCTCCTTTGTAAGGATAACAAGAGTTAGAGATGATCTTCTAGCCATTGAAAAAATCATGCCATACAAGGAAATTGTGATCACTGCATTATTAGGGTTTCCACCTTCTTGGAGTGCTTTTTCTTCGGGACTCAACAACTGGAAGGAAGATCCCACCTTTGAAGAATTATAGGCTAACTACAACCAATAGGAATTGAGAATCTCATTAGTATACAAAAATGAAGAAGTTTCAAATGCCTACACCTATCATCACAAGAAAGGAAACTCCAAGAAGACAAAGGGACCAAGAAGGAAGGTAGACATGTCCAAGGTATCCCTCAAGCTTTGGAAGGAGCCCTCAAAAACTCCCAAATTTAATTATCTCATTTCTTTTCATTTTTTTTGTTTCATGTATTTATTTAAGCTTTGTTATATTAAATACTAATCACCTTTCTACCTCTATTTCCTTATTTAGGAAATGGCTTGATGAATACTCAAGGATTATCCTCACAATAAAAAACATTGGTGTTACAAGGCTTGTTAAGAAACAAAGGCATGTCTTAGACCATAAGATTTGTTCTCTTTATGATAAAGTTATACTCATTCTCTGTAAGCCATTCTACATTACTAATATTTTTGTGTCTAGCTCTCCTGAATCATAAAGATTCTTGTTTAGGGTGATTCATCATCTCATAAATGTACCCTCCTCATATATTTGATTGTTTGTATAAAGAACCCTAGAAAGGTTCTTTGGAAAACCCTAACTTAATGGTGTGCTAAAGATAATGTGTGAAACCCTAGCCTACTTAGGGTGACAAAGAAATGTTATTTGAAGTTTTTAATAATGATGTCATGTTTTGGGTTTTGGTATGATCATGAAAACCCTAACTTGCTAGGGTTGAATGATGTCGCCTGAGGTCCCAAACCTTTTGGTGTAGTAGGGTTTGGTTGAGTATATAAGAAAAATCCTTGTTATGTATTTAAAGTAAGGTCCTTGGAATTAAACCCTAGGTATGTGTCCATTTGGTTGAAACCCTAACCTAGTATAGGTCAGTATATGTCTAATGTATTGCCTGACATATGATATGCTTATGTGTGATGATGAATTCACAGATATATATGTTGAACTAATTATTAATGATCATGAGTTCTAGGGTTTGGAAACAAGCCCTAATCAAAGTTTGATATTGTTTGGGAAATATAGGGTTTTGCATCCAAAACCTAGTAGGAGTTAAATTCTCTAGTATGTATAAAAATCTATGAAACTATATATTGTTTGTTGGGAATTTGTAGATGGAAAATAAAACCCTAGTAGAAGTTATTCATGTTGTATATTAAGTTGTGATTGGTTTTGATTTTTGGAGCTCATGTATGAAATCTAAGGTTTACATTAAATCCTAGTAGGAAGTCTATCATCTGAATTCTGAAAAATTGTTAGGTGCATTATTCTGATTTGTTTATAGGGTTTGTTATTTAAAATAACTTTTCATATTATTGAAAATAATGTTAAGACCCTGGATGTAATGAGATTGATATTTTTATTGAGCTATTGATGTGATTTAGGGTTTTTAACAAAACTTGGGCAAGAAGTTGAAGTATTGAATTATAATCTCTTATTGATTGTGTTTGTAAATTCTAACGCTTTCGTTATTACAAGATTTTGTTATTTCTAACTTCATGCTTCTATATATTTGGATGTAATTTCTATCTAAATTGTGCAGGTACATTATCTTCAATATGGTGAAGATGTCCGTAAGATAAATTTATATGATAAGCATGATGAGAAGGATGGAAGCCATTAAATATTATCTAATGTCATAAGAAGAAGTTTATATCCATAGATTAAAATGAAGCTTGAATAGAAGAAATCTCTTGGATAAACCCACAAAGGTGGGTTACAATTTTGTGAGGATCGGGGGCGGAAAGTCATTTTTCTCAATAGTTTGGCCGGCCCATAAATGTTTGGTCGAACTATTTGGTAGTTCTACTGAACTTTCGAAATTATTTCGGGCCGAAATCATTCGTTGTTTACATTGACGACGTACCGATGATGTGGGAAAACATATTTTTGGCCGCAGATGGGAAAACCGACAACATAAGTTCGGCCGAACTTTTAAAAATAATCCGGCCGAACTTTAGTTTATAAATACACCAAATTCTTTAAAATGTGATGGGGTTTTGGGCGATACGTTGTTTTAACCATATGCGCGTCGAGGTTGTTGTTTGCAGTAGTTCGTGTTGCGTAGGCGAGGAGGTGAGCAATTTTTAGTTTTCTACCGTTTATTATCTTTTGTGAATTTTTTTATTGTTGTCTTTCGTTTAATTGTATTGCTATGTTTTTGTGTTTTTTTTTTTTTTTCGCAGTAATCCCATGCGTCCTCCAAGACGTCCTCGTGATCTCCGAATTGCGACCTCGTCTCCAAATTGTGGCTTGTCTTCTCATTGCGGCCTCTAGTAGAAATTATATACAAGATGCATATATATATCCGTATCTTCCCGTTGCTCTAACAATATTTATCTTCTTTCTCGAATACAAGATCCTTCCACCGTTAATATTTTGCGGAAATTAAAATCAATTTGCGAACACATGAAGCAACGATAAAAACAATCGCACATAACATGACCGTTTAACGAGAAAGCTTGAAGCCAAAAACCCAACTATCATATATTACGATCATGGATATCATGTAACAATATCATACAAATCTTAGTACATCAAGCTCTCGAGACAATCAATCGTCACACACTAAATAGAAGAAATCGCAACCATGCACCGATTTCTTGCCACCCGCTAGCTCCGCTTCATCAGGCAATCCTTGTCAAGAATAGCTCGGGATGAATCTGAATTTCCCTTGAATTGACTTCGCAATCCCCATATTGGCAACTCCACGTGTGTGGTGCAAAATCAATGCATCACTATAGTCACAACAGATAGTTCATCTTGCCCTTTCACCTATCTCTCCACTAGGTCTCCACCGGAACTCCGCTATGCAATCGTAGTTAATTGTTGTATCGTTCAATCGATTAATGAGTTATTATTTGTGAATTAATTAACTAATTAATTCACTCCATCACTAGTATCATTCGCTTAGACTAGATACAACTAGTACTAACCGAGTTTAACTCCATTAATCGAGTTAAATTGAATAACCCCATGAACTAATCTTCAACTCCGTCACAATCTTGCCACTACTTTAACCGAGTCCTCCATGCATGAACCACCGCAAACCCTAGGAATTGCGTAATTCCTTCAACCCACTCGACGGAGCAACCGTGCACCGAAACTAAGTGCTCCAAGAGAATAAGTTGTTGTTTATCGTCGGATTATTATTAAGAGCTAATAATAATCAACACTTCTATTTTTAGATCGACAATCTATAAATAGATCATTGAATATTCTAAAAAATAGAATTTCATCTATTTTTCCAACTTGACCAACCATCCACAAATAGGATCTTGCAACTCTCCGAAATATGATCACCATGTCTAAAAATAGACATAGTCTAAAAGAAGATTTGCCATTAAAAAATAGCTCTTACGGCCCACTTATGAAGTGACTCTTTCACTAAGCTCATCATCTTGTTTAATCTCAACACTCCCTCTCAACAAGATAGGGATTATCCTTTCACTCCCCGATCCCGCTCTATGGTATTCGAATTTGTTCCTGAGCGCCTTCGTCGAATATCTACATCCTCGATCTTCCGTAGGAATGTACTAAAGCAACATGATCTTCCACTGCACACAATCTCTGATATGATGATCCTAGATATCAATATGTTTAGATCTATCATGAAAAACAGGATTAATCGATATTTTAATGCAACTCCTCGATTATCACAATGTATCACCGTAGGATCTAAATGTGAACCAAACAAACCAACCAAGATCTTTCTCATCCGTATAGCCTCACATGCGCCTTGTCTTGCCGCCATGTATTTTTCTTCTCGCCGCCGAATCGTAGTTCCACGGATCTTTGTTTCCTATTGTACCAATAAACTACCATAGATCCGACACTACAAATTCTCCGATGTGCTCTTTCTATTTGTTGGGCTGTTTGCCCAATCGCATCCGTGAAGCCATGCAACTTTCACCTCATCCGTCCGTCCGTACCATAAGCCATAATCAAATGTGCCCCCGAGACATCTCAAAACATGCTTGCCTCGCCTTCCAAAAGAGCTTGGTAGGCTTAACCATCGCTTGTGAAAGCCGGTTCATCGCATAGCATATGTACGCTCCTTGTATTAACTAAATACATGAGCGAACCCACCAACTCGTCGATAAACAATTTGGCATCCACTACCTTTGTCGATGTAGCATCCTCTTTCCTTCAATTTCCCCGGAAGAGGAGTGTCGAGGCTTGCAACCTTGCATTTGAAGCTTCTCAAGTATCTCTCCCGGCATACTTTCCTTGAGACACAAACATTTCACCTTTTCCCCGCTACCATATTTCCAATCAAGGAAATAATGAAGGAGGCCCAAATCCTTAATCTCAAACCCTTTTGCAAGATTTTCCTTGCATGAGTGTATCAACCGCTCATCACCCATTAGTATTAAATCATCAACATAAAGAATAATGATTAAAAAGCTTACCCTCCACCAAAATTTGGTATAGGTTTGTATCTACCTCACTCTCGGTGAAGCCAAGTCCAATGAAATAGTCGTCGATCCATGTGTACCAAGCACGAGGTGCTTGCTTTAGCCCATACACCGCCTTTGAGTTTGCACACATGCAACTCACCGTCAGAGATCTCAAATCCTTCAAAGTTGCTCAATGTACACCTCTTCCTCAATGATCCCATTAAGGAACACAAATTTTCACATCCATATGAGGAATGTGCGAACCTATCCGCACCGAGAGCATAGATGGTCTTTATGGAAGAATACTATGTGACAAAAAGGTTTATTCATAATCAATCCCCTCTATTTGTAGAGGTCTCCGGGCAACAAATCTTGCCTTATACTTCTCGACAATCGCATCTTGCTTTACCTTATAGAGATCCATCTTGATGCTACAAATGATTTACCCATCTACTGGAAAAATCTCCTAAGAACTATTTTTGACAATGGAGTCATACTCAATTACCGCATCTACCCATTTGGGCCCATGCAATCGCTTCTTCAAAAGAAGATGGCTCCGTCACGAGACACTTTCACGCAGCCATGTATCCAATAAATCGGTCAGTGACCGTTCTGTCACACCGTGATGTGTAGGGACTCCTACATTCCATGTCGCATCAAGCTTCGCCCTCAACTTTGTGGTGCCTTGTCCGATGTTTGTCTCCGCATGAGTGGACTCCTCCACCTGCGAACTTCCTCCTATGGCTGATCCACATCTCCGGAGATTCGGCCATCTTTCGGAACCCGGTTCCTCCAACGATGCAAGTTCAGCTCCCCCTGCTACAGCGTTTGTGCAAGACCCACGATCATTCTTTTATTCCTCTCGCGACCCCATTCCGTTGTGGTTATGAGGCGCTATGAGTTCTCTTCAAATTCCTTCTTTGCTATAAGTCTTTGAATTTTCCCCCGAGATGTATTCACCACCATTATCGCTCCGTAGAGCCTTCACTGCTTCCCCGAATCCTTCTCCACCAATGCTTTGAACTCATAGAACTTTGAGAAATTTTCTCTTCTTCTACATGAAGAAGATCCAAATATCTACGAGAATAGTCATCAACAAATATACATAATACCCGTGTTTTGCTTCGTTGAAGCAACCGAGAAAGGTCCACACACGGCCCTGCAGGAATTCTCCTCTGTGATCACCGCGTCGCCTCTTCTCATGAAAGGTGGTCTTCACAAAATTACCCAGCGAGACATCCCTTGCACTAATCGATCACACAAGAGAGTACCCTCGGGAAGTCCAAGAGAAATCGCTGGTAAAAATCTTCAAAGCGCTATGGTGAAGATGGTTCAATCTCCTCGTGCCAACTCGCCTCATCCCGTTCACCACTTCTTCGCTTTTCCACCATTGTAGCACAAAAATCTACCTCCAAATTTCAGAGGAGTTTCTTAACTCAACTCTATATTCTTGGTTTGACCCGTTGCTTTAATAGTCAAGGAAGGCTTTTCCTCATTGAAAACAACATCATAACCTTCGTCTTCCAACATTGTAACCGAGACCAAGTTCTTTTCTTTAGACCTAGAACATGCATAACATCCTTCAACAAGAATGGATTACTTCTCGTACCCCTCTCAAAGGTAATGGTCCCAATGTCGCGTTGCATTGTATCAACCATCGTCTCCCATCTCTATATGCATATGGAGGTCCTTCTCCTCCAAGTCACTAAACAACTCCTTGTCTCCTCGTCATATGGAGAGAAACACCACTATCAAGATACCACACCGATCCCATACTGAAACCAAAAATGAGATCAAAGAGAAATCAAGTTCAAATTGCGAGGCTAAGGCCCTATACCGTGCCTCCAAATAGCCTTCGTTTAATTCTATGGGGAGTTAGTATAAATTCTATGTTCGGCGATGCTGAAAACACTTCACTTTGGACAAATCCTCGCTTTTACCTTTAGCTTCAGATTTTGAAGGGAAATTTCTTCCCCTTCCCTTTTCCTTGCTTTGGCATCCAAAGAAAAATTCTTCATCTTCATTCTTCATGGAAGAGTCATCCTACTGTCCCATCCGTCTCCTCCCCACAAGATCCGACCAAAGTCGCTCCCATCCCGCAGCTTTCCGTCCATCGACAGAGTCTTCGTATCTATGCCAACCCTTCTGGCTCAAGGAGAACCAAGCTCACCAAGTATTCATCATCACCGCAATCCCCACACTTCCATTTCATCCCTATAGGAAGCCAAATCAGAGATATTTGGAATGATCGTCGCGCTTCTCCATTTTTATTTTTCTAAGCTTGTTTTTCAAATAACTTCCTCTCAAGTTGCGACTGCTGAAAAATATGTCAAAGCCTTCCACATTAAAAATGGAGAGGCTTTCTCGTGAAGGCTGGACACAACAGGTCCTTCACACCTTCCAAGAGAATTATTCTTATCTTTGCTATCTTTCTTTGCCATGCGGCTGCTAATGCAACATTGCTAGATCCCCCGACTCTCAGAACACGTTATCAATGAAATCCTTCACCTTACTATCCTCCGTAACCGCTCTGATCCCATCCTCTGTGCTATGTAATTTGAGCTCCCATCAAGGTCATACTCCAATCGCAACGCATTGAAAGACATTTCAATGTATACTCAACTTCGTACTCAAGAATTTTATGAAGAAAATTCGAATTGTCCACTCGCACAAACTCGAAAAATTCTTCACAATTGCAACTTCAAGAATTAACACTACTCGATACCATGTAGAAACTATATACAAGATGCATGTATATATCTATATTCTCCCGATGTAACAATATTTATCTCTTTTCGTTATTGTATTCCTTCCACTATTAATCTTTTGCGAAATTAAAATCAATGCAAACACATGAAGCAAATAAAACAATTTATTGCTAACAGAAGTATTAACTAGAAAGCTCGAAGCTAAAAACCCCAACTATCATATATTATGTATCATGGAGATCATGTAACAATATCATACAAAGCGTAGTACATCAAGCTCTTTAGTACAATCAATCGTCACACACTAATAAGAAGAAATCTGCAAATCTGTGCACCGATTTTCGCTACCTACTAGGCCGCTCTCCACTGTGTAACCTCTCGCCGAAGAATAGCTCGAATGAATTCGAATTTTCCTTGCCTTGATCGTGCAATCCTCATTGGCAACCCAATGTGTGTGTGTGGTGCAATCAATGTATCACGTAGTCACAAATGGGGTATAATCCATCTTTCTCTTTCACCTATCTCTCCACTCCGTCTCCACCGGAACCCGCTATGAACTCGTAGGTTAACCGTTGTATTGTTTAGTTGATTAATGAGTTATTATTTGTGAATTAATTAACTAATTAATTCACTCCAATCTCATTAGTGTATCATTCAGCTAGACTAGACACAACTAGCTCAACCGAGTTTAACTCCATTAATTGAGTTAAACCTAATAACAACTCCATGAACTACCTTCCAACTCGCTGGCATAACTTTGCCACTTCAGCCGAATCGAGTCCTCCATGCATGAACCACCACGAAACCCTAGAATTGCGTAATTTCTTCAAAATTTCACCGATTTGCCAAATCTCGGTAATCGAAACTAAGTGATCTAAGAGAATAAGTTGATGTTTATTGCTCGATTATTATTAAGAGCTATTGGTCAATCAACACTTCATTTTAAATCGACGATCTATAAATAGACTTCGCCAATATTCTAAAAAATAGAATTTCATCTATTTTTCCAACTTGACCAACCATCCACAAATAACATCCCCAACTTCTAAAATATGATCACCATGTCTAAAAATAGACATAGTCTCGAAAATAGACTTGTGCCAAAAATAGCCTCAAGGGCCCACTTAGTGAAGGCGACTCTTTTCACTAAGCTCATCATCTTGTTGAATCTCAACAAATTCTCTTCTCTAAATTTCCATATTGGTACAACACTCTCATGTTACAAGACCCCCGCATAAAGTTTGAATAATATGCACGTAACTATAATTTGTCAATAGTAAACTTGCCCACTTAATTTCATGCATTTGCTGTTCTTCCATCAATATTTCCCATCCAATCTCCGTGTCTAGCCGTAGTTCTCGTTGTAACCTTACAACACCCCCAAAAAAAGACTACCTTTAAATTTTGGAGCCCCTTAGAACTAAAAGAGAAATTTGCGAGTCACCAAGTCGAAAAGTAGACATTCAGCAATTGCGACTTAGCACCTAGCGACCAGTCGCTGTGTCGCCGTGTCGCACATTACATAAACTTATATGAAAATCGCGACCCAGCGACCTAGCGACCCGAAATGCCAAAGTCGCTGTGTGCTCGCAATTTGGTCATTTTCTTCTCGAAAATCGCGATTCTGCGACCTTGCACCCGGCCGACCCCGGTGTCGCCGGTCGCAAGGTCGCTGTGTCGGCAAAACGGAGCAGCGGACGAATCTCGGCGACCCAGCGACCCCACATTACCCACGCGCACGTGCGACTTCCTGCGGTGCCGGGGGTCGCAGTCGCTATTCACGGCTCGATTTGCAGAAAACGCCTCTCGACGATTAACCGACGAGTTTTTCCCCGGCAAGTTGCCATTTCTTCCGCATGTTTCCGTTCTAATGATTTTCTTACTAAACCCATCTCCCCTTGTAGCCTATAAATTGTCTTTTGGCCATGTTTTCTTTAATGTTTTCCGAGAATTTTGCCAATTACATATTGCATAAATTACCAAAAACTCCTCTCGTTTGCTATTTTACCCCATGGCATCATCCCTTTTCTTTAAAATCATGCCACAAAACTCTCCCCTCGGCCCTTAAACCTTGCAAATTCCCAAGAGAAAGGAGGCAAAAGGTTCAAGGCCGCGCGCACAAACCCCCAAGAAGACAACTGCGACCGCGACCCGCCGACCCAGTCGCGAGGCCTTCCGCAGTCGCAATTCTTTCCGCTTACATATTTGCGACCTGCGTACCCAAACACCTAGTCGCTGTGCTCGCCGTGTCGCACTTTCGTCTCGGAGACCAGCGACCCACACCCACGACTCGGTCGCCGTGTCGCGAGGTCGCGCATCGCGCCCGGCCCTCGTTTGTGTGATCTCGCGACCCACGACCACCACCAGTTTTTGCTTTAACGCATTTAGGTTTTTCGTCACTAAATTGTAACCGGTTTTAAGCGCCATGACGTCTATCGTGGGACTCCTCTTCTCTCGAATTTGACAGTGAAGACATAGAGTGCATACCCGTGCTCTCGCATTCTAGTGACAGGCGTGCGCCCCGCGTCCCTAGAAAGGACAAGGGAACAAATGAAGAGACCGATGAGCTGGTGGTGGTGTCCCCACCCCCAATATTCCGAGATACATTATGTACTTTTTCGAAAGACAACAGCATGAGGTGGTACCGCATTTATCGTGAGTTCGCCAAGTTGCCGAAGAATTTCCAAGACCTCCCCGTACCGAGAACATACTCGCGTAAAGAGGTCCAAACTACATCTCATAGGCACATCCAGCATATTCTGTCGTCCGGGAGATCAGACCTGATACAGCAAAAGATGCACTCGTAGTGAAATTTTAAAAATCGAGATCATAAGGCAGAGCTTACCATCAGGCTTCCAAGCACTACTTTATTACTGGCACCTGTCCAAAGACCAACTGAGAATGGCTTACTCAATGCCTGTCTGACCCACGACACGACAACAATGTGGAGGAGTCCTATAGGTTCAGTGAAGGGTCCAGAATACCTGCTGGCAAGCCTAAGAAAAGTTTATAAATTGGCTGTCGCCATGCTCGCAGCTTTACGACGCCTGCATTGCTCCACTTTCAACGGAAGTTGGGCCACTATTATGGAGTATGTGACAACACAAAGGGACCCGTTTTAACCGGGCCGGCATAATCGATGACGTTGCTACGTACCAACTTGAACTCGCATTGGCCCGACGAAGGAATGCCCGCCGACCTTACATGGCTTCATACCTATTAGATGCGGTGTGCGCCCGAGTCGAGTTTGACTACCGGGGAGCAATAACCGGGACCCCGAGAACACGCGCGCAATCCATCTACAACTTAAAGTATTCGGGGGAGTCTAAATACAAATGTGACCTAGATCGGATCTCCCAAATATTTGTTCCCGCTCCGTACGATATACATTTATTTGGCCAAGACGCCTCTCGCATGTCATGGCGGGCCAAGGAGACCCCGGGTTAAAGTGGCGCACCTGTTCCCTTTCCCCGAGTACACCTTCATCCGAGTCTTCGAACTTACAAGGCGCCACATGTTATGCCCTCGTTTCGTGACTCGACAAAAATGTCGATGCAGCAGAGGTGTGCTTTCGCATGTCACATGGTTTCTCCAACATCTTGGCCCAAGGGAAAAAAGAAGCCATGGCCCACCGCCCCCACTATTGGTGCATTCACAGCTAAAGACTTCAAGGAGGTGCTAGCGTGCGACGCAATGAGAAGTTACCGACTCGGGGGCAATTGAACACCGAAACTATGACCCGCAGAGACGGTCCCCCGAACACCGCCGAGAGCCAACCTCAGTGGGACTTATCGCATCTCGAACGCCCCGTTACGAAGATGAGAGGAGAAACTCGGGTATAATGTCGAAAGACAACTTGCTCGGGTTGACGGTCTGTGAAGACTGGATGATCAACTTAGAAGACGAAGACGTCGCTAGAGCTTCTTCTTCATCCATGCTCCAGAATCCCGAATCAACACAAGGTCAACTCCATCCGCCAAACAAAGGAGTGCGTGCTAAAGGCCCACAGAAAGGGAGAGGAAGCTAAAAGAAGATGAGGAGGCGCGCTCAAAAGGTACAACTCGAAAGACAAAGAAATAAGGCCGGCTAAAGAGGCTGGTGAAAGAAAAAAGAAGACAAAGAGGCACAAGTCGTTACGAACAAAGGCGCTTGCTGCGAGTTGGAAAGGCGGAGGCCGAACGCCAAAAGAAAGCCGAGCAAAGTTGCCCAGAAATTAACAAAGGAAGAGGGCCGAACAGAAGCAATGTTGCAGGGTCGAAACGGGCAAAGGAAAGCCGAGGCAGGCACCGCAACTTATCGAAGAAGAGGTCGAGATAGAAGCAGTAGCAGGAGCCGAACGGCGCAGGAAGGAAGAGGAAGAGAAGAACACAGAGGAAAGAGAAGATGACATGCTAGAGGATCTTAGCAACTCCTCTCGACGTACCTTTGGGCCGCAGGCCAACTCTCGATGCTAGATCTCCCCGCAGACAAAGAAGATGTGTTCGACCCCGACTCGTACTCACATTTTTGATCAGCTTTTCGTTCAAGATCCGCGTATAAGAGGAGGTCGCTGGCACAGGTCCCCTTCCGCATCATCCGTTGTGTGATCCACAGTAAGGACATAGTTTTGGACACTGTGACTAATCCGTAATGATAGCGTTGTGCATCGCCTGGCCGCGGCTGGCGAAGAGAATGTAACCGGATGAGTAGAGAAATAGTAGCCCACAAAACGTACTACACGTACCGAGCAACGCGAAAAGATGGCAGTAGCGAGAGAGAGCAAAGATTGCAAGCGAAGTCCGTGAATCAAACCAGTTCGCCAAAGAAATGAAGTCTCACTTGCCATTTTCAAGGAGTGTGAGGTGTTGGAGATGACTATGAGATGCATATGTAGATTTTTCACCATCAAACAAACAACGCTCCTCCGGCAAGAGCACGACCGGAAATCTCGTGCAAAGACAAGACTGCTCAAAGAGGCTTCACAAAAAGCTTTGGATGTGATGATGGGTTGGACTATTCAATACCCTCAGCACCCGAAAATTTGCCTAAGAGGGATCGGATCCACACGCAGATGCGAAAGTTCAACTCGCACAGCGATGCACCCGGGAGACAAATTGACTAAAGACCGGACAAAGTGATGTCCTCGTACGACCATCTGATTAGTGGTATCGACTCAATGCATACGCCTCGCACCACATCCCATCGCTGAGCATTAGAGGAAGAGAAACCCGGGGAACAAGTAAACCAGATATTCAAACATTCTTGCAACCCATCAAGAAATGCCTGATCCGAGCCCTCCGCATCTCAAGAGCATCTCTTACCAATTCATCGCCGCTCCAAGACGGATTTATACTAAGCTTGCGTCGCTCTCAAATCGTATTGGGATGTGAAGAGGGAGACCCTAGTACCAAACGCTTTGGAATGCGTGTATAGGTCGAAAGAGGAGTAAGTTTCGGTGTCCCGCATAGCGGCAGAATACTGTGCATATAAAAGATTTCCTTTAGGAACAACAAAGTCATTACTAATAACAGCGCCTCCATAGCAGCCACAAAGTCCCGAGTTAGCAAGAAGAACTGTGTCGCAAATCGCACCAACAGGACAGTCGCAGTCGCATCATCTACCTGTGCTCTGCATGAGTTATCGGGCACCAAAAGTCAAGAAGGTGAACAAGCAGGAACTAACAGACAATTTTGGTATTATAAATACTCCTACGGGACATTGTATGCAGGCTTTTCTTTGGGAAACTCAGAGCTGCTGCTACTGTATTTAAAGATCCGACACTCGTAGCATATGAATATAGAATTCTGTTAAATACCTGGTGGTTATGATGTGTTTATTGTATGAACACTTTGTGTAATACTTTTTTCAACGCTTGCATAATATCCTATGATTAATGAATCTCGTTCTTTTTCATGATATCGTTTATACGTCATGGCTATCCGTGTTGTATCAATGATAAAGGATTTTATTATCGTTGAGAGCTAATGAATGTTAATAAACTAGATTGTTAATACTTTGTCATCTCGTAGAAGGCAGAGGTATCTTTAACAACAAGAATTATTTTTGTGTGATCACCACCCAGAAAGCAATTACTCCCACAAAAGATGTCGTTAATGATAACTCTTCGAGGTGTGCTTTATTTGTTAATCTTACAAACATAGTGTGTTTATCCATGTTTAACACGTTTAACTCGTATTCTACATCAAAGAATAAGGCATGTCACAGTTCATGCGTTCTTGGAGACCGAAGAGAAGTCATCTTTAAGTGGTGTTTTACCCAAGATCTTAATGGATCCCCACTCAAACGTTTATGGCCCACTGGGACGAATGGAGATCCCCTACTGTTGGCCGTACAAATTTTCCCGTCAACAAGTTCGTAAATGGCTAGTCAGCTAGATTCTTTCAGAAGGTGGAAGCATTCAATCTGCGATTCCTTATAGCCTCAAATACACACAATCCCAATAGTTGTAAGTGAATCCATAACTCAATGGCCCAATGTTGGATGTGTCCCATGGCCATACTAAGTCTCACTAATGGACTGCCTTACTATTTTCATTTTCGGCCTTCCTCGCTTAAGCTTTCTCTGTTTCAAAATGACATGATTGAATTCAAATAAAACAACCTTTAGAATTGATTCGAAATGTCTAGTCCTTCGAGAATACCAAGTAAAACAAAAAAACAAATCCACATATTGAAAACCATTCCATTCAAAAAATCTATTCTTTCAATACAGTGAAATATACAGGGAAAGGAAGATAATAGCATTTCAGGTAGGGAAGATAAAGATGTCATAACAAAACTCTGATATATAAGCAAAGTCTTCAATTCCCTTGTTTTGTAGGTAAAGTAATATCTTCACATTAAATCATTGTATAAGGTTACTCTACAGAACATTATCTACTTTTTAGTGAAGCATATTTTTTTAAAGACAAATAAAAAATAGAGGCTAATATTTGAATCACATAGGCAATTCAAAGAACCTCAAAAAAAGAGATTGAAACACTTATTTATTCCTTCACAACCAGGTACATTTCATAAACAAATTATATAATATGTGGATTTTCTTTCCTCTATAGTGTTTTTCTAGGTTATCCAGTTTGTTAGATATCACAAGTGGGTTTCATAAGTAGATAACAGATCCAAACAAAGAGAGTTGCAGTTTAAAAGCACCCTTTTGACATTACACGTCACAAGAACAAGTTATTCACATAATATCTCATCATCATAGCTTGATTATATTTATGCAATTAATTCCATAACCATTCTCCCTAAAATGGGATTGATTTGGTCAAGTTTTATCACTCAAGTCTATCCCAAAGCAGTTATACTTGATCCACATTTCCTAGCCCTTTCTGCACCTAGTTGGTTACAATCAACTTGGGTAGAAAACTTAGTCAATCCTATCCAACCAGTTTCATCCTCTTAGTGTTGAAATTTACTATCTTCACATTAAATCATTGTATAAGGTTACTATACAAAACATCATCTACTTTTTACTGAAGCATATTTTTTTAAAGACAAATAAAAAATAGAGGCTAGTATTTGAATCACATAGGCAATTCAAAGAACCTCAAAAACAAAGATTGAAACACTTATTTATTCTTTCACAACCAGGTACATTTCATAAACAAATTATATAATATGTGGATTTTATTTCCTCTATAGTGTTTTTCCAGGTTATCCAGTTTGTTAGAAATCACAAGTGGGTCGCAGAAGTATATAATAGATCCAAACAAAGAGAGTTGGAGTTTAGAAGCACCCTTGTGACATTACACATCACAAGAAAAAGTTATTCACATAATAACTCATCATCATAGCTTGATTATATTTATATAATTATGTCCATAACCATTCTCCCTAAAATGGTATTGATATGATCAAGTTTGATCACTCAAGTCAACCCCAAAGCAGTTATAAAATCCACATTTCCTGGCCCTTTTTGCACCTAGTTGGTTACAATCAACTTGGGTAGAAAACTTAGTCAATCCTATCCAACCAGTTGCATCCCCTTAGTGTTGAAATTTACTATCTTCAAATTAAAGCATTGTATAAGGTTACTCTACAGAACATCATCTACTTTTTACTGAAGCATATTTTTTTAAATACAAATAACAAACAAAGGCTAATATTTGAATTGCATAGGAAATTCAAATAACCTCAAAAACAGATATTGAAACACTTATTTATTCCTTCAAAACCAGGTACATTTCATAAAACAATTATATAATTTGTGGATTTTCTTTCTTCTATAGTGTTTTTCCAGATTATCCAGTTTATTAGAAATCACAGGTGGGTTGCAGAAGTAGATAACAGATCCAAACATAGAGAGCTGCAATTTAGAAGCACCCTTGTGACATTACACATCACAAGAACAAGTTATTCACATAATATCTCATCATCATAGCTTGATTATATTTATACAATTAAGTCCATAACCATTATCCCTAAAATGGGATTGATTTGGTCAAGTTTGATCACTCAAGTCAACCCCAAAGCAGTTATACAATCCACATTTCCTAGCCCTTTCTGCACCTAATTAGTTACAATCAACTTGGGTAGAAAACTTAGTCAGTCCTATCCAACCAATTGCATCCCCTTAGTGTTAAGATTTACTATCTTCACATTAAAGCATTGTATAAGGTTACTCTACAGAACATCATCTACTTTTTACTGAAGCATATTTTTTTAAAGACAAATAACAAATAGAGGCTAATATTTGAATTGCATAGGTAATTCAAAGAACCTCAAAAAAAGAGATTGAAACACTTATTTATTCCTTCACAACTAGGTACATTTCATAAACAAATTATATAATTTGTGGATTTTCTTTCCTCTGTAGTGTTTTTCCAGGTTATCCAGTTTGTTAGAAAACAGAAGTGGGTTGCAGAAGTAGAAAACATATCTAAACAAGGAGAGTTGCAGTTTAGAAGCACCCTTGTGACATTACACATCACAAGAACAAGTTATTCACATAATATATCATCATCATAGCTTGATTATATTTATACAATTAAGTCCATAACCATTCTCCCTAAAATGGGATTGATTTGGTCAAGTTTGATCACTCAAGTCTACCCCAAAGAAGTTATACTTGATCCACATTTCTTGGCCCTTTCTCCATCTAGTTGGTTACAATCAACTTAGGTAGAAAACTTAGTCAGTCTTATCCAACCAGTTTCATCCCCTTAGTGTTGAAATTTACTATCTTCATATTAAATCATTGTATAAGGTTATTCTACAGAACATCCTCTACTTTTTACTGAAGCATATTTGTTTAAAGAAAAATAACAAACAGAGGCTAATATTTAAATCACATAGGAAATTCAAAGAACCTCAAAAACAAAGATTGAAACACTTATTTATTCCTTCACAACCAGGTACATTTCATAAACAAATTATATATATATATATATATAGTAAAGACAAATAAAAAACAGAGGCTAATACTTGAATCACATGGGCAATTCAAAGAACCTCAAAAATAGAGATTGAAACACTTATTTCTTCCTTCACAACCAGGTACATTTCATAAACAAACTATATAATTTGTGGATTTTCTTTCCTCTATAATGTTTTTACAAGTTATCTATTTTGTTAGAAATCACAAGTGAGTTGCAGAAGTAGATAACAGATCCAAACAAAGAGAGCTGGAGTTTAGAAACACCCTTGTACATGTCATTTCTCCCACAAACTCATAAAGGTGTGACTTTTGACATAGCTTCATCAATCACTACCACTAGTTGTTTTAGTAAGTGCATAAAATAATTTTTCAAACCATGTACATGTCATTTCTCCCACAAACTCGTAAAGGTGTGAATTTTGACATAACTTCATCAACAACTACCACTAGTTATTTTAGTAAGTGCATACAATAATTTTGCAAACCATGTACATGTCATTTCTCCCACAAACTCATCAAGGTGTGAATTTGGACATAACTTAATCAACCACTACTAACTTTTTACATAAATTCATCAACAACTACCACTGGTTGTTTTAGTAAGTGCATAAAATAATTTTTCAAACCATGTACATGTCATTTCTCCCACAAACTCATCAAGGTGTGACTTTTGACATAACTTAATCAACCACTACCACTAGTTGTTTAAGTAAGTGAAAACCACTGTCACTTTAAGGAAAACCATGTACATGTGCCATTTCTCCCATACACGTGTCATTTCTCCCATAAAGGTTTAGGCAAACTTTAAGGCATGTGTCATTTTTATGTCATTTTTATGTCATTTTTATGTCATTTCTCCCATAAAATATAAGGCAATGTCATTTCTCCCATATATACTATAAGGCAAACCATGTACATGTTATTTTTCTCCTAAACTATAGGCAAGGCAAACTTTAAGGTGCATATCATTTCTATATGTGATTTTTTCCATAATTTTTAAGGAAAAATTTAAGGCAAACCATGCACATGCCATTTCTACCACAAACTAAAGGCTTTCTCCCATTAATTAAAGGCAAACTTTAATGCCTAAAAACTGAACCTAAAGTGGCTGAACTTCGATACGATTTTAGGCTGTCTATTGAGTGTTAACTTCTACAAGTTCTAAAGGCAGAGTCAGTAAAGAGCCAGGTAGCCTCTGGATTTCATCTTTTCTAAAAGGTGACATATCCAGTAAAACAATCAATCTCTAGAATAGACCTAAATAGAAGTTCTTCATTTTAATATCCATAAACCACAACCACTTTAAGGAAAATCATGTACATGTGTCATTTCTCCCATAAACTCTTAAGGAAAACTTTAAAGCATGTGGCATTGGCTTTATCCCATTAAATTTAAATCATGTGTCATTTCTCAAGGCTTTCTCCCATTAATTCAAGGCAAACTTTAAGGCCTAAAAACCGAAAGTAGCCGAAATTCCATAGGATAGGATCCCCCAAACTCAAGTGGAGTAAAATGTAAAATGTTAAAAGTGGAGTGTTTTATGATGTAATGGATATAAATAATCTAGATTTACATGGCTACAATGATATGATGATAGTGTAGGTTGATGTTGCAGTTGTAAAATTCTTGTACATATCAAGGATGAATGATAGTACAAGCCAAAAATGACATTATTATAAATTATTAAACAATTTGATAAGTGCTAAATCATACTTCTTATTAAGTACATAACTAATTTGTAAGTTGAAATTTTTTCCTTAATGTTCTTAGCCTATTTATAGATGTCAAAATAAAGGTTTCTAGATGTGATTTCTTCCATAGGAAAACTAAATTCTAAGGAAAACCCTGTACATGTCATTTCTCCTACAAAATCATAAAGGTGTGACTTTTGACATATGTCATTTCTTTGTCATTTATATGTCATTTCTCCCATATACTATAATGCAAACTTTAAGGCAAAATATGTACATGTCATTTCTATCTTAAACTCTAGGCAAGGAAAACTTTAAGGCATGTCATTTCTAGATATGATTTCTCCCATAAACTTAAGGCAAACCATGGACATGCCATTTTTCCCACAAACTAAAGGATTTTTCCCATAAATTCAAGGCAAACTTTAAGGCCTAAGAACTTAAAGTGGCTGAACTTCCATAGGATTTTGAAATTCCATAGGATATTAGTCTGTCTGTTGAGTGTTAACTTCTACAAGTTCTAAAGGAAGAGTCTGTAAAGGGCCAGATAGCCTCTGGATCTCATCTTTTCTTAAAGGTGACATATCCAGTAAATGCCCATACAGTTAATCTTTGGAACAAATATAAATAGAAGTTCTTCATTTTAATATCCATAAACCACAACCACTTTAAGGCAAACTGTGTACATGTGTCATTTTTCCCATACATGTGTCATTTCTCCGATAAACTCTTAGGAAAAGTTTTTAAAGCATGTGTCATTTCTTAAGGCTTTCTCCCATTAATTCAAGACAAACTTTAAGGGCTAAAAACTGAATCTAAATTAGTTGAACTTCCATAGGATAGGATCCCCCAAACTCAAGGCTTTCTCCCATTAATTCATGGAAAACTTTAAGGCCTAAAAACTGAACCTAAAGTGGCTAAATTTTCATAGGATTTTAGTTTGATTGAACTTCCATAGGATTTTAGTCTGTTTTTTGAGTATTAATTCCTACAAGTTCTAAAGGCAGAGTCTGTAAAGGGCCAGGTAGCCTCTGGATCTCATATTTTCTGAAAGGTGACATATCTAGTAAATGCCCCTACAATCAATCTCTAGAACAAATCTAAATAGAAGTTCTTCATTTTAATATCCATAAACCACTACCACTTTAAGGAAAACTGTGTACATGTGTCATTTCTCCCATAAACTCTTAGGAAAACTTTAAAGCATGTGTCATTTCTCAAGGCTTTCTCCCATTAATTCAAGGCAAAATTTAAGGCCTAAAAAGTGAACCTAAAGTAGCTGAACTTCCATAGGATAGGATCCCCCAAACTCAAGGCTTCCTCCCATTAATTCAAGGAAAACTTTAAGGCCTAAAAACTGAGCCTAAAGTAGTTGAACTTCTATAGGATAGGATCCCCCAAACTCAAGGCTTTCCCCCATTAATTCAAGGTAAAATTTAAGCCCTAAAAACTAAACCTAAAGTGGTTGAACTTCCATAGGATTTTAGTTTGTTTGTTGAGTCTTAACTTCTACAAGTTCGAAAGGAGTCTGTAAAGGGTCAGGTAGCCTCTGGATCTCATCATTTCTTAAGGCATGTAAAGGGCCAGGTAGCCTCTGGATCTCATCCTTTCTTAAGGCATGTCATTTCTAGATGTGATTTTTGCCATAAATTTTAAGACAAACTTCAAGACAAACCATGCATGAACCATGTATATGTGTCATAAATCTCCCTTAAACTCTAGGCAATGCAATCTTTAACACATCTCATTTATAGATGTGAATTCTACTATAAAATTTAAGTCAAATTATAAGATAAACCATGCACATGTCATTTATCTCATGCACATGTGTCATTTCTCCCATGCATTTCCAATAAATGTTAATTTAAGATATTTTAATGAATTTGTTTTTTTTAGGGATAAAAAAAACCCACTAAATATGGTTGAAAAATGGACATTATGCATATATGTTTCTTGCTATCCCAATCCAGGGAAAGCAGTGATTACATATGTGCTTTCCAATATTGCGACTAGCAAGGTCATCCAAAGGAAAATGAATATACCGAGAAGAACAACAAACAACAAGGCATATTATATTGCATCGATAGAAGGCTTGGGAACAGCTAGGGAGTATGGATCAAATGGAATTGTAGTTTTCACCAATTCCGAACTTGCGTGCAACCAGATGAAAGGCGTGTAACAAGTTAAGAAGGAGAAGCTAAAACAACTGCATGGAAAAGAAACCAATATTGTTAGCCAATTTCAATTTTTTAGTATAAGACATTGTACAAATGTTAATAAGATGTCTGCTGATCTATTGCATGGGGAAATGCCAATTTAGGATTCATCTATAAAAAATGAATTAATAGATGAATTAGAATTATATGGAGAAATGCCAATGCAAGATTCATCTCTCAAAGATAAATTAGTTTTGAGACGCTCTTCTTCAAAAATTCAAGATTCATCTCTCAAAGATGAATTAGTGTTGAGACGCTCTTCTTCAAAATTTATTGATGGACATTGTAACATATCTTGGATATGTATGTGTTTTGTACTTATAAATGCATTTTTTTTAATGACCATGTGTTTTTTTCAATTATATACCAAGTGCGCTCCCACCACACCATGTAAAGTGCAACTTGGTGAACTTCACATTTGCAACCAGTGGTGAACTTCACATCTTTATAAAATTAAAATGTGAGGACTTCAACAAATTTTTGTTCAAAATTTATTGATAGACATTGTAACATATCTTGGATATGTGTGTGTTTTGTACTTATAAATGTGTCTTTTTTAATGACCATGTGTTTTTTTCAATTATATACCAAGTGTGCTTCCACCACACCATGTAAAGCGCAACTTGGTGAACTTCACATTTGCAACAAGTGGTGAACTTCACATTTTTATAAAATTAAAATGTGAGGAATTCAACAAATTTTTGTTTAAATGGAGTTTCACGCTTCTTTTTTAATGACCATGTGTTTTTTTTCAATTTTATACCAAGGGTGCTCCCACCATGTAAAGCATAGTTTGCTGAACTTACCATTTTTATAAAAAAATTGCTTAAATTGAGTTTCACACATCAATTAGTGTTTTGAAAGTTGTGTTTTATATAATTTGTGTACACTAAATTACATTAATTTTTTGAAATTTATTTTGAATTTATTTTAAATAGTAATTAAAAATAATAATTGTAAATGTCTAATGGATATATATATATATATATATATCATGGAGGATGAACGACGAAGATCAATGGAATCCCATATCTCTACGAGAGAGGGAGATCGGGGATCGAGAGATGTTCATGGTATTTAAATATGATCTTATATATCCATACATATACATACATGTGTGTACATATGAAATTGATTTTTTATCAATTTTGTGATTTAATTAGTTGTTACTAAGTTTCATTTCTTATTTTTTAGAAGGTAGGAGGACGATGGTGTCTACTCCATCAATGGAGCATGCCCATGGTTCACGCAATCATGGTATGGTTCACACAATTTAATCAATGAATATGTACATGTGTTTATATGTATGAATGTATTTTTGAATTGATTATAAATTCATATTTTTTTTATGAAGCTTCTCTCTCGTCTCATAAGGTTGGTTGTGGTACACATTCCCTTGGAGGGCCATCAATAAGTGCTAGTGAATTGCATGAAAGTGGTGATATGTATTCCTCCAGAGGCTAATCAACGGATGGTCATGTTGGTTCTCAACCAATCGATGGTCATTTCGGTTCTCAGCACGATCGTTCTAGTTCTCAACAATCTCAGGGTGGGCAAGATGCTAGCCAACCATATTGAGGTAGCCATCAATTTGAATATTATTTTCATTCAATTTGTACAAATTTTTTACATGTGTTTTTTTAATATACAAATTTTATATATTGATGTAAAGGTTGAAAATGTTGCTCCAAATGTTGCTAAAAAAAGGCCTAGTGCAGAATGCGTCATTCAAGAAAAAGGTTGTGCACCAACCAAGAATTATCCGTCTGACATTTCCGATATACCTTGGGAAACAAACATGCAGCAATGCACCTTACAAAGGTGTCAATAGATTTATGCAAAATTGAAGAGAGATATCGTGGCTTTGACTCTCCCTGCTAAGAGTCGACAAAGTTTATAAATAGTTACAGTCTCTTTAAGTGAACTAGTAGATGTGTACCTAAAGCTTGGGCAAACCACTGATACTTTTGTAGAAGTGATGAGAAAAAGAAAGGAAACAGTGATGGGTCCCGATACATGTGAGGTTGTTAAACAAAGAGTTACAACAAAAATGGCCAAGTCTATGTTTAATTTCAAAGAAGGGCTGAAAAGAAATATGCTGAAGGTGAAATATTTCAAGCACCCTCATATAGCTTGCTATCTGTATGATAAACACCTTGCGGCCTATGGAAGACTCCCATGGAACAACGGGGTTCTGATTTATTTTGAAAAATTATTTTATGTAGAATTCTTTTTGCAAATGAAACCTAATTACAATGACCTTCCCTCTGAATTTTTTAGTCCTGGGAAAGGTCGATTGTGTGACCATAGGGGCGCTAGGTGTGATGTTGAGTTGCCTCGCTCTGAGCCACCATTGGTTAGTCGACCTCTTTGTGTCGAAACTTTGGGGTCAGAAATGGATGTCACTTCTCAAATTAGCCGAGAAGCAAGGACAATGTTCACAGTGGATTGGGTGGAGTCGATGTTTGTTTGAATCGACAAAGAGCAGGTGAGAATGCAGGCACTAATTTTTTGTATTATACAGATGAAGATATTGACAACATGAGTGTTGAAGATCTCAAAACATATGCAAAGAATTGCCGTAATGGTTGGCAGGACCTAATTTTTCATGAGAAAGAGGGCATGGAAATGGTATGTGTTAATGGTTAGGGTGATTGTTTTAACACATGTACAATTTGTAATAAATAAATATATACGTACATTTTATTGTATACATTAATCTAAAAAAAAATGTATCATTATATTTTAACACCATTTGTAGTTGTCACGCTCGATGAATGAAGAAAATGTTAATATCACGGTCGGAGCCTCCGGTTCAAACAACCAAGATGGGTTTCACTATCAATCATACAATCAAGATGGTTCTCACCATCAAGATATGTTGGGAAATGTTAGTGTTTTCTAAGTGAACACATGATGATGTACAATTATTTTTTATCTATTATTATATATATCGAAACATGATGAGATATTTTTAAAATAAATAATTTTGCACACATGTATATATATAATAAAATGTTTTAACAGATTCCGATTTCATCCGATGTTTTTGGGATGGTGGTACCCTCTTCATCCTTGGGAGATGTGCCAAATCCACCATCACAAGTATGAGAAATTTTTCACTTTTAAATATGTTTTTAAGTTATATATTCCACCTCAAAAAGTTCCATTAAAAAATGAGATATATCTAGATCTTGAGTTATTTTAAATTTTTTGAATTTTATGTTTTTGGAGATTCTCTTTCCGAGCCACTCTTAGGAGATGTGCCAAATCCACCATCACAAGTATTCAATTTTTCACTTAAATATATATATATATATATATATATATATATATATATATATATATATATATATATATATATATATATATATGTTTTTAAGTTATAAGTTATAAATTGAAGTTCAAAAGTTTTATTATAAATTGAGATCTAGAGATCTTGAGTTATTTTAAATTTTTTGAATTTTAGGTTTTTGAAGATTTTCTTTTGGAGCCTCTCTTAGGAGATGTGCCAAATCCACCAGCACAAGTATTCAATTTTTCACTTAAATATATGTCTTTAAGTTATAAGTTATAAATTGAAGTTCAAAAGTTATATTCTAAATTGAGATCCAAATCTTGAGTTATTTTATACTTTTAAATTTTTTGAATTTTAGGTTCCTAGAGAGGATTTATTTTCTCCATGGACTCTAGCGATGGAGTGTATGATGGAGATAGGAACATCCACACCATTTCAACCATTTGAACAAGTTGTCTAACTTTTTTTTTAATATTATTGAAAATAAGTTTATATATGCATTTTCATTTGAATTTTTTTAATATATATATATAATTGTACATGTATATTGTACAGCTTTCTATTGAAGATGTTCCAGTGGGGTAAGTTTTAGTAGACAAGCAACAAATGGAGAGGGAACCTCATGAGGTATTGCATGATTTTTTTTTACATTTGGTTTTTTTACATGAAATTCTATATTTCTCACTCAATTTTAAAACATTAAATTTTAATGTTTGTACACATTGTGTACAGGTTCCCCATGCTTTGCAGGATAGCTCAAGGATCGTGACTTTGTTGGGAGAGACACTACATCCATTTGTATTTGATGTATGATGCACATGCACTATTTGATGGATGATGCACATGCACGTGCAACATTATATTTTCAATAGATTTAGTCTTAAATTTAATTTTTTATATATAGTCTTATCTAGATGCAACCATATATAACTCGATAATTGATACTTGATACTTGTGAGATCTACAAATTTTAGACATATTTTATGTGAACTACATTTGGTACATATGAATGTGATATAATGTTTTGTCTTTATTGGATAGTTGAACTACATTTGGCATGTGAAGTAATGTTGTGATCTATAATGTTTTGTTTTTAAAACTCAAGTTTTGGATGGTTGAACTACATTTGGCATGTGAAGTAATGTTGTGTTATAATTTGTTTTTTTTTTAAACTCAAGTTTTGGATGGTTGAACTACATTTGGAATGTGATTGCACGATATAATGTTTTGTTTTTATTGGATAGTTGAATTACATTTGGCATGATATAATGTTTTGTTTTTATTGGATAGTTTAACTACATTTGGCATGTTAAGTAATGTTGTGATCTATAATGTTTTGTTTTTAAAACTCAAGTTTTGGATGGTTGAACTACATTTGACATGTGAAGTAATGTTGTGACATAATGTTTTGTTTTTAAAACTCAAGTTTTGGATGGTTGAACTACATTTGGCATGTGATTGCACTATATAATGTTTTGTTTTTATTGGATAGTTGAACTACAATTGGCATGTGAAGTAATGTTGTGATATAATGTTTTGTTTTTAAAACTCAAGTTTTGGATGGTTGAACTACATTTGGCATGTGATTATGATATAATGTTTTGTTTTTAAAATTCAAGCTGTCATTTTCCAAACAAAAAAAAGTTCACATGAATATATGTACATGTAGAAATGATTTAAGTACATGTTTGAATATATATGTTAAAATTATTGAAGTACAATACATATCGACATATATATATATCTAAAAACAATCATAAGGTTCTAGGTCTTGTTAGATGTGTCAAACAATCATAAAATTTTAAAATTGCATTCTATAATGTATATATATCCAGTACATGCAACATTTTTCATCAATGCACATAGAAAAGCTACTTTCAGTTAATTGCATTCTAGAACATATATATCTAGTACGTGCAACATTTTTCATCAATGCACATAGAAAAGCTACTTTCAGTTAATTTCATTCTAGAACACATATATCTAGTATGTGCAACATTTTTCATCAATGCACATAGAAAAACTACTTTCAGTTAATTGCATTCTAGAACATATATATATCCAATACGTGCAACATTTTCCATCAACGCACATAGAAAAGCTACTTTCAGTTAACTGAATTCTAGAAAATATATATCCAGTACATGCAACATTTTTCATCAATGCACATATAGAAAAGCTACTTTCAGTTAATTGCATTATAGAACATATATATCCAGGTGCAACATTTTTCATCAATGCACATAGAAAAGCTACTTTCAGTTAATTACATTCTAGAACATATATATCCAGTACGTGCAACATTTTTCATCAATACACATAGAAAAACTACTTTCAGTTGATACTAGTGTGCATGTACCAAAATAATGTACATGTGCAAATACTTGCACAGATAACATAACAAGGCAGTTCAAATTTTAGTTGAGTTCTGGAAGTTCTAAAACATGAATCCAAAGAGAAGAAATTGTTGGGCAGTTCAATAAAAAAAAATTCCAATGGAATTCCATCTTCAATGATCTGTTCATGATCGGATTTTAACATTTTCCATTTCTCAATTTTCATTTTTTTCTTTGATTGAACCTCTATCAACTTTATGCGTATTGCACACACCAAGTGACTATATTGACAACTTATGACATTAGGTTCATAGTCTTCAAAGTAAACAAAATCCCCACTTTGATTAGTTTGTCTGAAAAAATAACCTTTCAGCATAATAGATCCTCTGTCATATGGAAACCCGTGATCATTATAGTTTTCTAATAATTTCATCTTTCAGTCAACGCATCAAATAATACCTCACATTTTCATCGTTGACATTAGGTGCAATTACAGCAAAAACATCTCTTGCACAATAAAAAAAACTTATGTATTTAAATTTAGAGCATAATTAACATGAAAAATTAACTTTAAAATAATTTCAGTATCTATTTCTAGATCTCTATAATTTGAAAGCAATTCAAATGTTACCTTCTCTAACAATATCAGAAACTCGATCATCATCAGATGATATTGTAGCCTCCTTTGATTGCATTTCTTCGAACATTGCAACAAACATTTTCCCCTTTGTATTTAGCTCTATATGTTTCCAATATTTTACATACATTTTGTTTTCACAAACATCATTGGATTCTGTGTTGTCTATGCAAACATGAAAAAAAAAAGAATATTTTCTTTTATCCAATGCAAACACATTTGTGGACAACTTTGTTTTAATTGAATGCAATTGTCACATCCCTTTTATTGTTTCAACGTCATTTCCAATTGATCTATCTACATCTTCGACGCCAATATCCCAAAAAAGCCTATATGAAAAATTCAAAGAAGAATGTAAATATGACATTAAAATACTATCAAAGATAATCATTGTGATAAATGTACACTGTTTAAAATTGGATATCCAATAAAAATTAAATTGAATGTACCTTTGCACTTCCCTCGATCGAAAAGTCTCATGGCTTAGTGCAGCGATACACCATTGAAAAACTTTTTTAACGTCCACAAGTTGGTTTGCAGAGAGGTCCATTTGATATCTTCGAAGTGCTTGTTTTATGCATGCCCCTGATCCATCATGTTCTCCTCTTCCATGACCAATCTCAAAGAAATTCCAACAATGTTTAATGCAGGTTTTATTATGAAGACAACACAACCAAATAAATGATCGTGAAGATTTGAATTGACCTGTGCATCCATTTGACCATATCCAATGTTCATTGAATTTTATTCCACGAATTTTCAAGGAGTCATAAATATTTCCAAAATAGTGTTGTACAAAATATGTATCATGTGTATGATTGTCAATGATATAAAAGTGATATTCTTTAATAACATGTTGATTTTCACTGGTGCTTTCTATATGATCAAAGTTTTGTTCAGCATGTCTATATAGAATAGGGACAAGCATGGAGACTTGGTTAGAATGATAGTATTCACTCTGAATTTATTTTTTTGGAACAAATGTGTAGTTTTCTACAAAATCAATTACTGACAAAATGGTCCCTGGTGGAAAAAATTCACAGGATTTTTTGAGTTGCAAGTCTTGCCATCTAGCTCTATGGGAATGCTTGGTGTATTTATTGTTGAAAATGCAACAAGATGATGGAGCTTAGTGAAATGAAGTCGCCTTCACTAAGTGGGCCCGTAGGCAAATTCTGGCGCAAAGTCTATTTTTAGACTATGTCTATTTTTAGACATATGGAGCATGGTTCGGGGATTCCAGTTTGAGATTCTTGGAGCATTGGTAATGTTGGTAAAAATAGATGGGACTCTATTTTTTAGGTCGAAGAGGTCGAAGTCTATTTTTAGACTGCCTCTCCTAAAAATAGGGAAGTCAAATATTATTTACCCTTAATAATATTTGGACTATAAACAACAATTTACTCTCTTGGAGCACTTCAGTTCGAGCCTTGGAAGTGGCTCATGCATCTGACAGAGGAATTACGCTATTCCCAAGGGTTTGATGGCATCATGCATGGTTTACTTCAGTTAGGACTTCAGTGGCAGAAGTTTGGTGGAGTTAATGGGACAGCTAGTGGAGTTGTGTTCTGTTTATTTTAGTTGAACTAGTTGAGATTAGTTTAACTAGCTAATCAATTAGTTATGAGTGGAGTGAATTAAATATTATTTAATTCATTAATTAGTTACTCATTATTCAACTCAAGAACACATCAGTTCACTACAGTGCATGATCAGTTCAGTGGAGACCAGTGAAAGAGGTAGATGAAAGGGTGGAGTTAGCTATCAGTGGCGACATCAGTTGTGCATGAGATTTGCACCACACTAGGAATTTCCCATGATGATTGCACTGTCAAGGCAAGGAGATTCAAACCTTGGATCTCTATATAGACAGGCCCGGATTGCGCAATAGAGGCAAGGCAATTGGCGATGAGTTTTGAACCAGTAACCTGTTCAAAACTGAGTTAGATTGTGTGTAACTTCATGAGAAAGTACTGAGTACTTGTGAGGAGTATTGTACTGAGTTTGTTACATGATTTCTCCATTATAATATACACAATAGCTGCGGGGTTTTCAGCTATAAGCTTTCCCCATACATATTGTGTTAATGTGTATGATGATTTGATGTGTTGTCGCTTGATTTTATTTCCGCATGTTTGATGATCTGAGTGGAAGAGATTATGTGTTGCATATAAATTTGAATTGTATGTGATCAGGATAGTCTCGGTGGATAATTAATCATTATTCAGCAAATTTCTACATGGTATCGGAGCTATTGAAGCAGAGATTGATCATCACGGTGATTACAAACTTATTTCGGTAGACAGAGTCTGCATGCGGGCCAGGTAGCCTCCGGATTCATCTTTCTTCGGAAAGTGAAAGGTCTGGTAAATGCCCCTTGCAGTCAATCTCTGTGCTAGAAATAATTTGTTCTCACAGATCTAGAGCAGCTGAGCTTTGAGGTGGAATTTGAAATTTTGCAGCAGTTTTGTTTTCTTGGTGCCAGTGTTGAAAATGTCTTTCAACGGTTTGCGACTCGAATATGCTCTTGAAGGCAGTTTGAATTATGTTGCATGGAAGGATCGCATGGAAGTAGTATTAGAAGATAATGGTCTGAAGGAGTTCGTAGATACGGATGTCCAAAAGCCCACTGATCCTGCTGAAGTCGAAGCATGGCAAAACAACTGTGTTAATGTGTGTGAGTTTTTATTGTTTCATGTGTGCATTGCAATCTTGATTTAATTTTTGCAAATGATCAATGGTGGAATAGATTCTGTATTTTGCATGAAGTTAAAATAGTGTGAGATCAGGAGAATATTGGACATATAACACATAAGTTATATAATTGCTACAGGGTATCAGAGCAATGTTGATCATTGGAGGAGATTGCAATTATTGAAGCGGTTGAGTTTTGTGCTGGTGGAATTCGAATTTGCTGCAGTGTTTTCTTGGTGTCGAAGTTGAGCATTCATTGAAATGTCTTTCAACAGATTGCGATTGGAGTATGCCCTTGATGGCAGCTCGAATTATATTGCATGGAAGGAAAGGATGGAGGTGGTGCTGGATGATAATGGGTTGAAGGAGTTCATAGATATTGATATTCCAAAGCCTGGTTCAAGCGATGCAGCCGCACTTGACGCATGGCAAAAGAAGGTAGCGAAGTGTCAAAGAATTCTTTTGGAAGGTGTGAAGGATCACATTGTTTCTAGCCTTCATGGTAAAGCCACTCCATTCTTGATGTGGAAGGCTTTGACAGAATTGTTCCAAAGCAGAAGTGACCAGAGGAAGTTGGCACTTAAAGACAAGCTTAGAAAAATAAAAATGGAGAAAGGCGACAGTATTCCAAAATACCTCACGAAGTTTTTCCATTGCAAGGATGAGCTGGGAAGTGTGGGGGTTACTGTTGATGAAGAAGAATTGGTGAGCTTGGCTTTCCTTGGGCTTCCGAAGAGTTGGCATAGCTACGAAGACTCTGTCAATGGACGAGAGAAACTGCTAGGATGGGAGTCGGATCTTGTACAGGAGGAGATAAGGCGGGGTACCAGGGATGGATCTTCATCGAAGAATGAAGATAAAGAAAATTTCACTTTCACTGCCAAAGCTTGGAAAGGAAAAGGGAAGAAATCTTCCAAATCTGAAGCTAAAGGCAAGAAGCAGGATTTGTCCAAGGTGAAGTGTTTTCACTGTCACCAGCACAGGAATTTCACCACTAATTGCCCAAAGAAGAAGAAGAATAAGAGTGTTGCTGGTTCTGCTGCAGGAGAGGCCTTAGCCTCATAGTTTGAGCCAAATTTTTCTTTGATTGCATGCTTGGTTTCAAGTGTGATGGGATCGGTGTGGTTTCTTGATAGTGGTGCATCTTTCCATATGACCGAAGACAAAGATTTGTTTAGTGATCGAGAGGAAAAGGATCATGGAGTGCACATCGAGATGGGTGAAGATGGTACATACAATGCTACTGGTATCGGGACCATTTCCTTTGAGAGGGAGTCTGGTAAACCTTTCATCTTGAAGGATGTCATGCATTTTCCAGGATAGAAGAAGAATCTGATCTCTATGGCGATGCTGGAAGACAAGGGTTATGATGTTGTTTTTAGCAAGGGAAAAGCTTTCCTGCGCCATAAAACAACTGGTCAAACCAAGAGGATAGGGATTCGAGTTAAGAATCTTTATCAATTGCAGGTAGATGGCTGTGTTGCAATGGCAGGAAAAGCAGAAGGAGTGGTGAGCCAAGATGAGGGCGAATTGTGGCATAGGAGATTGGGCCATCTTCACCATGGCGCTTTGAAAATTTTGCAACAGATTTCTACCAGGCTTCCCAAAGGTACACTTGCACAGTCAGATCAGTGAAAGGGATGTACTTTGGGAAAATTTGTGAAGACCACTTTTCATGAGAAGGATAGTCGTGCTTCGACGATCCTTGAGAGAATTCACACAGACGTGTGTGGACCTTTCTTGGTTTCTTCAAAAACAAATCACATGTATTATGTGATATTTTTTTATGACTTTTCTCATAAGTGTTGGGTCTTCTTCATGCAGAAGAAGAGCGAGACATACTCAAAGTTCTGTGAGTTCAAGGCGCTGGTTGAGAAAGGGTCGGGGAAGCAAGTGAAAGCTCTCCGGAGCGATAATTGTGGTGAATACATCTCTGGCGAATTCAAATACTTCTATAGCAAAGAAGGAATTTGAAGAAAACTCATAACGCCTCATATCCCACAACAAAATGGGGTCGTTGAGAGGAAGAACATAACGATCGTGGGTGCTGCACGGGCGATGTTGCATGATCATGGCCTTCCCATACACTTGTGGGCTGAGGCATGCAACACTGTGGTTTATGTGCAAAACCGTTGTCCTCATAGAGTACTTGGCATGAGTACACCCGAAGAGGCGTTTTCTGGTAAGAAGCCTGATATTTCTCATTTGAAGATTTTTGGCTCACTTGTTTACATTCATGTGACGAAGGATGCCAGGAAGAAGCTGGAGCCAACCGCAGAGGTTGGGATATTTGTGGGGGTACATAGAAACAAAAAACACCCCACAATTCGTGTGTATTTTGTTTGAATTGGATGTTGTCATTGTAGCCCCGGATATCAAATTTCATGAGGAGAAAGCCATGAAGTTGTTGCTTGAGAGGGAGCTACACTTACATGCAGAGGAGGAGCTACTTGTTCCTAAAGATGAGCCTTAAGATGTATATCAACCACAAGAGGAGGTTCATGGAGTGGAAGAAACCACTCATGCAGTGCCAAACATCAGAGGGTGGAAGCACACTATAGAATCTGAGCGACTGAATCTTGATGCAGTGCAGAATGTAGGAGTTCCTACATCACAGTGTAGATAGAGACAGTCACTTGACCGATTTACTGCATACATGGCTCTGATGAGAAAGCATATCGTGATGGAGCCATCCTCTTTCGAGGAAGCTGTGGAGGATCCCGCATGGGTAGATGCCATGGTGGAAGAGTATGATTCGGTTGTAAGAAATAGTGCATGGGAGATTGTCCCAAGGCCGGAAGGGAAATAAGTGGTAGGTTCGAGATGGATCTACAAAGTGAAGCAAGCTGTTGATGGGAGCGTTGAGAATTATAAGGAAATATTTGTTGCCCAGGGCTTCTCACAGATCGAGGGGATAGACTATGAAGAAACCTTTGCACCTATCGCAAGGTATTCTTCCATACGGACCATCCTTTCTTTCTCAACGCAGATGGGTTGGAAAATTCATCAGATGGATGTGAAGACTGCGTTCCTCAACAAAATAATTGAGGAGGAGGTGTACATTGAGCAACCTGAAGGATTCGAAATCTTCAGCAGTGAGTCACATGTGTGCAGGCTTAAAAGAGTGTTGTATGGTATGAAACAAGCACCTCGTGCATGGTACACTCGGATAGATGGTTATTTTAGCGGACTTGGTTTCGCCAAGAGTGAGGCGGATCCAAACCTATACTAGATTGTGGTGGAGGGTAAGATTTTGATCATTGTACTTTATGTATATGATTTAATACTAACATGTGATGAACTATTGATACACTCATGCAAGGTAGATCTTGCAAAGGAGTTTGAGATGAACGACTTGGGCCTCCTTCATTATTCCCCGGGATTGGAAATTTGGCAATGGAAAGGTGAACTGTTTGTGTCTCAAGGCAAGTACACCTGAGAGATACTGGAGAAGTTTCACATGCAAGGCTGCAAGCCTATCGACACTCCTCTTCATGGTGGTTGGAGGAAGGAGGATGCTACATCGACAAAGGTAGTGGATGCCACTGTTTATCAACAGTTGGTTGGTTCACTCATGTATTTATTCAATACACGACCGGACATATGCTATGCTGTGAACCATCTTTCACAAGCAATGGTGAAGCCTACCAAGCTCTTTTGGAAGGCAGGTAAGCATGTCCTGAGGTATCTCAGGGGCACATCTGGGTATGGATTGTGGTACAAAAAGTCGGATGAGGTGAAGCTGCATGGCTTCACGGATGCAGATTGGGCAGGAAGCCCAATGGATAGAAAGAGCACATCTGGAGGGATTTTTAGTATCGGATCTACAATAGTTTCTTGCTACAGCAGGAAACAAAGATCCGTGGCACTCAGTTCAACAGAGGCCGAGTACATGGCAGAAATTTTGGCTGCATGCAAGGTTATATGGATGAGGAAGATCCTGGTCGGTTTGTTCGGTTCTCATTTAGATCTTACTGTGATATATTGTGATAATCAGAGTTGCATTAAACTCTCAGTTAATCCAGTATTTCATGATAGATCTAAACATATTGACATCCGGTACCATCATATCATATATTTTGTGCAGCGGAGGATCATGTTGCTTTCTTACATTCCTACGGAAGATCAAGATGCAGATATTCTGACGAAGGCGCTCACCGGGAGAAAATTCGAATACCATAGAGACATGATCGGGGTGGCAGATAATCCAATAAGATGATGAGCTTAGTGAAAAGAGTTGCCTTCACTAAGTGGGCCCACAGGCTATTTTTGGCGCAAAGTCTATTTTTAGACATGTCGAATATATTCTATGAGTTGCAGGATGCTATTTGTGGATGGTTGGAAAAGTTGGAAAAATCGATGGAATTATATTTTTAGACATTTTAGGCAGAGTCTACTTTTAGACTGCCAGTCTAAAAATAGATATGTCGGATATTATTAGCTCTTAATAATATTTGGACTCTAAAAATTATCTTATTCTCTTGGAGCATTGAAATTTAGTTAACAAATTGTTCAGATCAGCTAGCTGAAGGAATTACACAATTCCTAGAGCTACTGGTGGTTCATGCATGGAGGACTTCTGTTAGAACTCAAGTGGCAAAGTTTGGTGGAGTTGGAGAAGTAGTTGGTGGAGTTGGTTTCTACTTTAACTACAATTGTGGAGTTACACACAGTTGAACTGATTGTGTATATTTCTAACTGATTGATAGTTTCAGTGGAGTTGAGTCAATTAATTAGTTAAATTAATTCACTAAATAATAACTCATTATTTAACTGGACAGAGACAACAGTTAACTACAGTGCAAAACAGATCAATGGAGACTCAGTGGAGAGATTGGTGAAAGAGCAAGTGTGACTATAAATTGTGACTATAGTGTTGCATTGTTTGCACCACATATTCATTGGATATGCCAATGAGGATTGTGTGAGAAAGGCTGAAGAAATTCGAAATCATTCAAAGCCATTCTTCAGCAGGGATTACACAATAGAGTCAGGCTAGCAGGTGGCAAAGATCGGTGCATGGATTTGCAAGATTGGGCCTGATTAGTGTGTAGCGATTATATTGTACTAAGAGCTTTATATGATCAGATTTGTATGAGGATTGTTACATGATATCTATGACATATATTATATGCATATAGTTGGGGTTTCCAACTTCAATATTTCCCATTAAACAAATGTGTTAATGTGTGTGAATTTTTATTGTTTCATGTGTGCATTGCAATCTTGATTTAATTTCCGCAAATGATCAATGGTGGAATAGATTCTGTATTTTGCATGAAGTTAAAAGAGTGTGAGATTAGGAGAATCTTGGACATATAACACATAAGTTATATAATTTCTACACTCTTTCACATAGAATTTGAGATATGAAATCACGGATAGTGGAAGGAGGAGGTGAATCCTTCCAAAATGTTCTACCAAAATCAAGGAATGTGTCATAATATAACTCAAATTCCACATGATAACGGCAACAAAAAGTGTCGCATACGATGATAGGTTTTACATACCATGGTTTTTGTTGAACAAAAGCACTGATTGAAACATGAATTTCGCAATTCTCTTCTTTGAAATTGTTGAAAAAATCTATCTGAGTGGTTTCCAAGAAATGTTTTTCATGTTCTTCATACTAATTTTGTGCTATTCTTCTTCGCATCACATGCCTTGCAATTGAAAAAACACACGAATTTTTCTTCCAATATTCATATATTATTTTTTTAACATTTTCTCCAAGTCTATATTTATATGGTTGCCTACAAATAACTCTCCAACTAGCAAGTTCATCATTTACATCTATTTGCAACCGAAATTTTCGATGTTTGTGCAAAATTTTTAGCGAGGTTCCTAATGCTCATGCCATAGATTTTACCAAGCGATTCTCTTTAGTACCTGATGAAACCACTGCCATATGTATTGATCTACGTACAACTGAAACATTTTTCTATCTAGATCTTTTCATTGAATTTATAGCACTATTTATATTTTGTATCACATTTTCCTTCATTTTTTTATCTTTGGTTGATTTTCGAATACCCAATAAAGTCGTAGCTTCTTTTAATTTCCTTAATGATAGGAGACCTTTCAACATTTGGGCTTGAAATGTCACATTTTCCTTTATGAAATACTTCTAAAAAATGCATTTAACACGATATCATATATAATGGTCAACTTTTTTATCTCCATATGTGTGAGTGTCAAAATTTTCTAACATCTCGTCATTGACATTGATTTCATCTGTACATATTCAAATGAATAGTACATAATAAGTTTACATATTCAATAAATAACTAAATTAATAAATATATGTATAATTTCAATAATACGTGCATGTGTTATATATATATACCTTGTGATTCAATTTCTTTCATCATTTTCACCATCTTCAATCATTGGTTCAATATATCTTTCACTTTCTCTTTCAAAATTTTGTATCTCATCATCAATGTTTTGATGAATATCTCTCTATGTTTACATTGCAAAATATTTTTCAAATTAGTTCATCAAATAAAAATTAAGCTTCACATTTTACACTAGGAAAATTTTAAATATATCAATATCATAATATTTACATTTACATACTTGTTTCAACTTCTAGTTGAGATTGATTTTCCCCTTCAATATTTGAGAGTGCTTCTATCTTTCTTTTGCGAGATTGTCTCGTCTCTTCTCTACGTTCCTCAGGGTCTCTTTTTCGATCATATTTTCTCGTACAATTTCTTCGATTTCTCATAATAATAGAGTATGAAGTTCAAAAAAATTCCTTCAAAAATTTAGGCAAAAACTCAATTAAAAAAAACATCACAAAATATTTAATTTAAAAAAAAAACTCATTTTAAAATTTTTGCAAAAAATACATACTCCAATCCAAAAAACTTACTTTAAAAAATTCAAGAAAAAAATGTACTATAAAAATGAAACGAAGTTTGAAATATTTCCTTCCAAGTCCTACAAAAAAATTTCATTTAAAAAGCTACACAAAAACTCATTTTAAAAAATCATTATAAAAGATTTACTTCAACCCAAAACCAAAAAATGTCCTTTCGAAATTAATCCCAAATCCATACTTTAAAAAAAAAGAAGCCCAAAAAACTGTATCACATACCTCCAAGAAATGTCTTTTGAATGTACCTCCAAGGAAATTCTTTAAACCCAAAAAAATTCCTTGCAAAATTAGATCAAATGTATGAAAATAATGTGTCTCAAAGAAAAGTCCTTTGAAGTCCTTTGAATGTACTTCCAAGAAAAGTCCTTAAACCCAAAACAATTCTTTGCAAAATTAGATCAAGACTTTTGTAAAATCAGACCAAAAGTGCGAAAATATGTGAAAATAATGAATGGTTTCACGACAATTTATATTGCCGTGAAATGTTTTTTTGGAGGGGCTCGTTGGTACTTTCCGGTCGACGGAAAGTTAAGTAAAAGTTAGGCCGAAATTTTAATAAATAGTTCAGCCGAACTACTTCGTCGTTTGATTTAACGTGCTGTCGGTGCAAAAAATAGTTCGGCCAAACTTTGTTTAAGAGTTCGGTCGAACTAACGCGTCACCAGTTATGCAGAGCCAAGCCCTGAATACATTTCTGCAACTTTGGACTGACTAAACTCCATGAAACATTCTGAATTAAGTGTCAGAACCAAGACAAGCATTTTTAGAATTGAATCTACTTTCAGGAAATATAACTGTCATGGAATTTCATAAATATTTACTAATTTTAATTAATTTTGTAATAAAACGGATGCAAACAATTTCTGAAGGTCATTGTGATTCAGTGAAATCAAAATTCTGTATCTTCCAAAATACATTGTAAAAAAAATTGAAAAAATTATTGTACATTACATTGGTCCGTTGTCTCTATTGGGTAGCTTTTAGATTTTTAATTTATAACTTATATGTTAAGAAATTTCTTGCGTCGCGAAACATATTCAAAATATATAGTTTTTCATATTGGACCAGTTCAAAAAATTCTAGTATTTATGATATGCATCCATTGGCTTTGTAAATATGACGAAACCGAAGTAGACTCTGTCTAGATTGTTGTAACAAATTTTGTTTCTAAAAAAAAAAAAATATTCAAAGAATACAACATTGCGTATTAACATGACTTCTTATGAATTTGTTGATTGTTAAAAAACACACACTCAAATAAACGCTAAGTTGACATAACAAATGTGTATAAAAAAATTCCAAAAAATAAGTAATAGAAAGCTAACAAAATTTCTGACAACTTTTTTTTTTATCGCAAAATGAAATTCTAAACAGAAATTTTTTTTTAGCTTGTAGAAAGTTGAAGAACTGAAAAAAAATGGAAGTTTTTTCTCAAAAAAGGGAAAAAAGTGTAACCCAACTTCACATTTTCACCTGAGGGTGAAATTTCCAAGATAAATATAGCCATACCCCTTATTGAACTAGTGACTCAAGATGTATATAGATCTCAAGTTTTGAAGGCTTTGAACATAGGAAATGACACCGATACTCTGAACCTCACTGATGACAAGCCAGTATTGTTGTTTGAACCAGAAGTAGAGAGAAATTTTCAAAAGGGAGTTGTGCCTCCATTCTATGTCAGCTTGAACATCCATGACAAAATCCTACACAATGTTATGCTAGACTTCGGTGCTTCATATAACCTCATGCCAAAGGTAGTGATGGAGAGATTATGCCTTTGATTCGAGTATAATACTGAATGGTGTTTTTTTTGTTGGAATATTTACATCAGTTTTAACATACGTGGTCTTTTTAGTAACTTTAGCTTGCTGGTTTTTGTTTAGGATCTTAGTTAAATCAGTTTTTTCAGGGCCACTAATTGATGTACTAGGGCAGCTTTGGTTACCATTATGTTGGCTAATTTTTTTTTGCTTTGATCAGGATTCTTAGCTATTATGTTGGTGTTTTCTGCTTTCTTTTTAGGAATGTTTTCAGGGGTCTTCTTATTAGAAATTTCTAGTTTGTTCCTCTTGGGGATGTCTTGTGTTTTCCTACTTCTGAGGTCATATTTTCTATGAAACTCCATGATAGAATTTTCAAAACCTAGCTTGTACTCTTCGGAATCCTCATATGTTCTTTCATTTTGGTTTGAGTAAAATAGACCTTGTTCTTCTTCTGTGAGTAAAACATCATCCTCATTATTGGAGTCTATTAGATTGACCTGATTTTCTTTCGGCTCTTCAGTCTCTCTTTCCTCTTCATCTACATAGTTTTCTTGGTAAAGAGGTCTGATTTGCTAGTCATTTTCTCTTTGTATTATTTGAGGAGGGTCTCTTCTGAAGTTTTGGTTTCTGTTTCTATTTTGAGGGTTTGTTTGGTTTTCCCTAGGAGGTTCTCTTTTGTTCAAGTTAATTCTCTCCATCATCCTTTCCATTGTCCTAACTAGGCTTTCAATTTTAGCATCAGATGTGGAGGCTGTATTTTCATATTTGTATGTAACCTCCTTCTCTGCTTTCAATCTACCCTTTTTAGCAATTAGGTTTGCTTATACACTTATTGCTCCCCTTTTCATGTCTTCTAAGGTAAGGGGATCTCTTTATCTTAATTGATAAGACATGTCTGGATCAAATCCATTTGGAAATTTTATAAGGGCTAGGCCTTGTGGGGGTTTCATGTGAGGAGGGAGTGCATTGTATACACTATTGAACCTAGCTCAGTAATCTTGAACACTTTCTCCCACATTTCTCTTAAGGTTATAATATTCTGATAGGATTTGAAGAGGATTTTTCTTGGTCTCCCACATGTTTATGAATATTTGGTAAAGGGAAGGGAGATCATGAATGCTATTAGGAGTTAAGTTTTTGAACCATTTCTTTGCTTCTCCTCCTAAACTTTGGGAAAAAATTCTCATTTTTATGGTCTTGTATTCTATTTCTTGGTAGTCAAAAGCATCATTCATCTTGTCCACATGTTGTTGGGTAGTGGTAGAATTGGCTCCAATCAAGTGAGTGATTTTAGATTGGTAGTCCTGTGGCATAGGCAATAAAGGTTGTGGTAGTGCCAGGGGGGCATACCATGCTGCCATGATAGGAGGTAATGGAATCCAAGGAGGATTTACAAGAGGAGGGTTTATGAGTGGAGGTGGAGGATGAAATGGGGTGGTTTTCACAGTGGATGTACGAGTGGGGGTAGTAGATGTAGTTGGACCGATTAGCTAATATTGAGCAGAATTGGATTGAAAGGAGTCAAAGTGTTGGAGAAGCTGAAAATCAGGAGGAGTGGAAGGAGAGGCTTCTCTACTAGGACTCTGCTATAAGTTTATAGGCTCAAGGTCTGTCTGGTCTATCCAATTTTGAGACTTAGTTCTGATATATTTCTTCTATGGTGTAAGTAAAATTGGGTGTCTTGCAAGGATGTAAGGTTTTCAGGAACAAAAAGTGCTTTTTGAACTAGTATAACAATATTTGAGTCTTCAGTCTTAGAAGTTTTTCTTAGGATTTTTTCTGGATCATCAACTATAGTAGGAGGGTTTTGGTCAGGGTGAGATCTGGTGTTGATTATTTGTGAAGCCAAATTTCAGACCCACAACACAGAGAGGCTGAAAGTTTATAAGAGTTTTGAAAATAGACCTATCTGTAAAAATATTGAATTCACACAGTATGTGACTGGGTTTCCTTCTATCAGGATTGATTAAGGTGTTCCCAGAGGAGTCTGTGAGAAACAGTGGAGTCACCAGGTCTACTGGAAACTAGTGGAGTCACCAGGTGGATGATGCTAGTTGTTAGAGGATCAGTTTGTTGTCCACCATCAACAATTTTATACCAATCTAGAGATGTTTTTGGGTTTTCTGAGCTCGTTATGTAACACTAATATTTTTAATGAGTTTTCCATTGTGCTAGTATGGAAAATCAACCAAATATATTTGTTGGCAAATGTTAGTCATCAATATTTTTTACCTGTTGATGATGACTAGTTGTTAAAGCCAAGTTTTCTAGCAGCTGATCTACAATATGTCAAATTTGTTAGCTAGAAAACACCCATAAATTTTTTTTCCCTCCTAACTTTTCTATCAGCCCATGACGAGATAAAACCTCATTGTCAAAGCCCTGTCTAGCCTCAGCCATACAAGTTTATCCATTAGCTCCAAAGAGAATAATCCAAATCTATCCAAAAAGTCTCCCCTAAGTTAGGTAGTGGTGCTTTAGGAAATTTTCCCTTGGCAGACTATCCTAAAGCCAAAAGAACCTCTATCTATTATCAACCAGTCTTAGAATACCTTCCTATTCTGAAAATAAAGTTTGGTTACACCCTTAAGTCGCGCCACTAACAAGCCTTGAAGTCTCAACAATACATATGCCATAGGTCAAGCTGATATTAGATAGATGTACAAGTGTTTCAATGTCTTTGTCAAAAGAGAAGAAGTATACTAGTGTTCTAGAAGACATTATTCAAATCAACATGAGAAGAAAACTGCTTCTCATGTGGTCTTGAGCCTGGGATGCAGCTACAGGGCAGAGAGTTACTCCAATAAGCTCCTGCAAACACAGTCCAAAGGTTAGTGATTTATAAATAATAGATACTGGTCAGGTTACTTGTGATGTCTAAAGAGGCACAAAGGTATTTTAACAGTAGAATTACATGTCTCAGAGAAATGCCCATCATAGCATATTGTCATTTTGTCATTATCATTTGCTTAAGTATGAATATGCAGTGATAGGAAAGATTACATTGTTTGAAAGCTGATGAAATGGCATCACTGAGAAAACCTCCTCCATACATGAGCAGAGGGTTGAAATACTATAAAACCTCCTCCAAACATGAGCAGAGGGTTAAAAGAATGAGAAAGCCTCCTTCATTTTACAAGCAGAGGGTTCGGAAATGTGATAAAGGCCTCCTTCATTTAATAAGTAGAGGGCCAAGAGCAGAGATGTAACCTCATGTAAAAGAAGAAAGTTAAGGTGTTTTTAGATGACTTCAGCAATGATGAGTCACCTTCCTTCCAAAGGATGAGCAAAAGATACATCAGCAGATTTCAAATAGTGTATAAGAAAAAATATGGTCAATACAATGGTGCTAAAAACTTCTATTCTCATGTTTATAGGAGCCTCCTTCAAAGAAGAATCTGGAGGTGGAATTTTGACTAAAGACAACCTCATCTAAATAGACAAGGAAGTAAAACAATGTTGGTTTTAAGCTGACTTTTGCTATCAAATACAAAGAAAACCACTAACAGTGTGTTCATCAACATTCTTCATTTGGTTAAAACAGGGGTTGAAAAGAACCCAGGCATTTGTCAAAAATAGGCCTCCTTCATAAACAAGTAGAAGGCTCACCATTGTTTGAGGATGAAGAGCATTCATTTTCAGTATGGCTTAGATTTCAAAGGGACTGCTGTCAAAATGGTAAAATGAATGAGAAATTCATTATTCTTGTAGACTTCCTTCACAAAGGAACAAAGGGTCAACTTTCCAATTTTACATTCTAACTTCAGCTCATCATCCCCTGCTATACCTCCATAAAAGTTGAAGACTAGATTACTTTGGCAATCCAAACCTTGCAAGTTATTGTTATAGACCAAGAATAGTTTATTTGCTGCACTTATGAAGTTCAGGATAGGTAGTTTCTCAAGATTGAAATTTGTGTAGTCAGCACACATAAGCCTCTGTGGATGTTTTTGTTTTTAATGCCTGAAGAAGAATGTCATTCAAAGGGGTGCATCTACAGTCATTATAAGGATTTGGGAAGGGTCATATATGTTAAAAAAATTCCAAGAAGCCTCCACAACACTTTATTATCAACATAAATTGGACAAGGGCCCCTTTGGCATTTTAAAAGTCATTTGAGCTTCGTTATAACAAAGATAGTTTTCAAAAAATACGTTCAAACCCTCACAAAGCAAGTTCAAAAGTTTTTCGACTTTAAGGGGAGCTATAGACCATTTAAAGTCCCATTTTCAAGTTTCAAAAACATAAACGAGTGTTCACAATCGTTCTCATAGCTGCTCATTGGACCAAAGAGGCATTTCAAGCAAATTTGCAAAGTTTTCAGGCTTTTAAGCCTGCACGGCGCGCCTGGAAAAGTGCGCGGTGCGTTTAGAAGAAAAAATACACGAAGGTTATACTGCGGCATGATGTGCGGTGCGCTTGTAGCGCCGGTCACCACTGCCCAAAGGCTGACCCGACACTTTGTCCACTGTGCGGCGTTCTTTCTAACAAACATGCTGCGCCTCCTAACACCTTCAAAGAAGCCCTAAAATCTCTCCAAATGATCAATCAAGGCTCGTGAAGGATCTCTGAGGTATTTTTCATCACCTCATGGTAAATTTAGAATTCTAAAGGGGTGATTGATGCCATGTTTTTCAAGACTAAAAAAGTGATTGAATATTGAAGTTCTTGGTAGAAAAGTAGGGTAGTTTGTTACTGTGTTGCCAAAGACTATTACAGCATAAGGCTAGGGTGTGTTTACATTAGTTTCAAAGGGCCTAAAACTTCCCTAAAAAATAGTGATAAACCATAACACTAATTGCAAGGCAAAAACACAGTGGTAGAAGGTTTTCAAGTTACTGAAGGTGTCCTAGCAGTGGTGAAAACAAAATTAACTCTGTTGGCAAATCTAAGGTGAAAACAGTGTTTGTAAAGGGAAAAGCAATGATCCTAAGGTAAAAACAATTTTTGCAAAGTGAAAACAGTGGTCCTATCCGAATGCCTTGTCACTTCAAAAGTGTCTTCTTTTGAATGATGAAACAGTGAAACCTTGTGCAGCCTCCACTATCCCATAAGACAGAGTGTGGTGAGTGATTTTGTAAAGGTCAGTTGAGAGTGTTTTGTCTACCTGTGTGTAAGAAAAAATGAACAGCAGAAGAGTTTTTGATTGGGGAAGGGTGTTTTGTTTTTATCTAAATACAAGGTTGTTTTGCTTCTGTCAAAACACAAGGAGATCTATGTTCTAACAAAAAAGCCACAAATACCTCTTTTCAAATTACCTTGCCCAAGCACAGTAATCAATTGACTATTTTCTTTTCATTTGGCAAAAACTTGTTGTTTGGCATAAAAGAGGACAAATCAGTGATTTAGAAAGATCAGAAAGTTGGTGTTGGAGGAATTTTCCACAAAACATTTGAAGCAGCTTGTCTTGGTCAAACAGTGACTGACAAGAAGGACAGGGTGTGTGCTTGAAAAACATTCCAAAAGCCATTTGAGATAGCTTGGTGTTGCAAAGAACATTCAAAACAAAATGCCTCCCAGGCACGACAATAGGAGTAGCCTTCACAGGAGGTTTGAGCTTGTTTCCACTGAAGAAGTAAATGCTCATCCATCAGTCCTTTTTAGTTTCCATGAGGTTGGGTGTCTAGATTTTTGTCAAAGAGTGCAAGAGGTGAAGAGCTATTCCCCTTTGACACATATTTTTGCTTTGAGGTTTCAAGAGAAGCACTTCCAGCTGGCAGGCCTAGATTTCAAGTTCTCTCCAAGGTCCATTTCCAAGGCCACCAAAATCCCTTATGTCGGGGAGAAGTGGTTTAAACAAAACCACCTGGACTTAGAATAATACAAGCCTTTTCTAAAGCCTGAGCATAGAGATTCATGCCCATCCATTTTTCCCTTCTCATATCTATTGAGTAGTTACGCCCCCCTCATGAAGATAATCATGAAATACTTCACTTGTGAGGGAAGATTCTCCCGAGTCTATGCCTATCATATATGTCTTCTCATGCATTTCACGAGGGCCAAATTGTTAAATCTCCCTTTATTCCTACATAGAAGTATTGAGAAAATGGCCTCCACTGTCCAGAAAAAGCCCCTTCTCAGCAGACAACCCGCCTCTTCCATCACTCCCTCATCAAGGTTATCATTCTTCATCAGCTTGAGAAGAAGGAATTCTCTTGGAATACTTTCATCACACATCCGGATTTCGCCACTGTCCCTTCATTTCATACATCTCCTTCACCTTCCACTCACCATCCTTCACCTTCTTCAATCAAGCCTATTCCCAAGAAGCTAAAATTTCCCATTGAACAAGAAAAAGAGCATGATGAGGAAGAAGAGCATGAGCAAGAGGAGGAAGATGATGATGAGCATCATCATAATGAAACAGGGAAGCAAGGGGATGAGGAGGAAGATGATGATGAGCAACATCATAGTGAAACAGGGTAGCAAGGGGCAAAAGAACACAGTGAGGCAGAACATCAAGGGGAAGAAGGGCATGATGATGAGCATCATGATGATGATGAGCAGCATGATGATGAACATGAGCAGCATGATGATGAACAGGTACAACATGATGAATAGAGGCAGCCACATGATGATGAACAACAGCCACATGATGATGAAAAACAGCCTCATGAAAATGAACAATAGCCTCATGAAAAAGAACAACAGCATGATGAACAGACATAGCCACATGATGATGAGCATCATGATGATGAACAGGTGCAACACAGTGAGAAAGAAAACCCTAAAAAAGAAATGCAAAAATACAGTCAAGGCATCCATGAAGAGATCCAAGACAGTTGCAAGAATGATGAGCAAAGTAGCAAGGGTAAAGAGCCAATGGAGCATGTGCTAGCTACCTCTCCTAGGCAAGGGGCCATGCTCTCTTCTCCGAAAGTGGCCAAGCCACAAACATCAAAGAAAAGGGTGCCTAGAGTTGTAACTCCAAATGTGACTAGGGCCCTCTGAAGCAAGGGGAAATTGCCTAAGAAGCCCATTGTCGAATTTCCCAAGAGGGGGAAGACTAAAAGAGCCACCCAAAGCAAAGGAAAGGAGAAAGAAGAAGATAATCATGAAAAGGAGAGGGACTTCGACATAATTCAAATTCAAAGTGATGATAGTGACAATGAAGCCCGAATCCTTGAAACTCTATTAATCAATAGAGAAAACCAAATTTATGCTTTGAGGACTGATCTTGAGATGGCTAGAAACTTCAATCACTTTTTACAAATTCAAAACAAACAGATGAGTGTCCATATGGCTGTATATGAGACACGGGCCATCAAATACAAAAAGGAGGCCTCCAAAGCACAAGTGATATTGGAAGAACTCATGGGCGAGTTCGATGAGAGCGAAGATGAATATCAGCCCAAAAGAAAGAGGCCAAGAAACATGGGGCTCAAAAGAGCTCTTGAGAAGCAAAAGGAAGAAGAAGCTGCCCTTCTCCAATCTACCCCTCTCACTACATTGTTCGCACAAGAGATAGAGAACAATCGAGAAGCATGGCTTGAGAGAGTTAATGATCACTTGGAGAAGAAGTTGGAGAAGGAAAATAGAGACTTAGACCTTCAACGGAGGATGACCAGGCATTACAAGAAGCTAAATCATTTTTCCTGGTGGAAATTGAAGGCCACTCAGGAAAAACTCAAGGAGGCTAAAAGGAAGCGCCCGTCACCAAAATTGAGGAAATACACTTCAAAGCTCTAGATTTTGGCCTCAGCTTCACATCATGTTTTTGAAAACCCTTGAGGGTCATGCTCGCCAAAACTGGATGAAATTCGACAAATTTTGGTTTTTTTTCATTTTTTGGGTTTTTGGTTAAAACTCATGGGCATCGCCATTTCAGTTTGGGGCATCCTCAAAGGATGAAAATGGTATCATTAGATGCCATAATTTTAGGGGCATATACTCAGTGATTTTCAGATCATTCGAAGATGATTTACTCCCCCAAAATGGCGGAAAACACTCGCTTTTTCTACATTCTGCCCCGTTTATCAACAAGGCCTATTTTTTGGGTTTTTACACACAGACCTATTTTTGGAGGACTTTCAGTGGTCAGTTTGGAGAAAAATAAGAATTTTTAAAAAATAGACATTCATAGCTTTCCAACGAGTTGTCATGGGTCTCGTTTCAACATTGGGAAGGCCTCCAAAAGTTGCCGGCAAGTCAGGGGACTTTCTGCTGATGTATTTTTTGAGTATTTTTGTAAAAATTGAACCTTTCAAAAGTAACTTTTCTTCATGTGCGTTTAGCTATTTTTATACATGATTAGTTATGAAAAGTCAATATATTTCCCTTTTTTAGCATTTTTGAGATATTTTGTGCCTTGGGCTTTACAAAGCCTCAAGGACAAAATCAGATATTTTGGATACGCTAATGAGATTGCAAGTTGAACTAAGAGGTTTTCCTCACTTTGGCTTATATATTCCAAAGGCTTTCATTGTAAACAAGGCTAAACTTGATGAATAGAAGCAATATATGGTTATACAAGCTTTGGAATAAACACTTGTCTCATGTATTTGGAGAGTTTCTTGAATGCTTTTGGATAATGAAAGATGACTGTTGTTGGATTCCATGACTTGGTAGAATGTATAGTGTCTCTCTCTCTATTTTGTTTCTTAGTTTTCATTCATAATTCCATGTTCTTGCTTGCTATAAGAAATTAGAGAATAGACTTGAGACATGCCCTTGGAGGCACCTCAAGTTTCCTGTTTCTTTATAGCTTCTATGTTTTCTTCCTTCTCAGTCATATCAAAGAATCCTCGATTGCTCTTTGATAACTAAAGAATATTGTTTTCTTGTTTCATTTATGGTTTTATACATGTTAAGTATGATTCACGGTATGCCCTGCTTACTCATGGCTAGCCATAGCTCCACCTATGAAACCTCTCTTTGATTGATTAGATTGTCATTTGTTGAACCAAGGAGGTCTTGTACTGATCTTGCCCTTTGCCTAAAACTATGCAATCTTGTTTTCAAAGTGCCCAATAGCTTGAAATACTATGTTTAGGTGTTCCTTCATAGTGATTTGAGTTGTTTGTTTGTCTTAAATGTATTTCCCCAAAGTCTGATAGCCATTTCCTAAAGTTAGAGAGTCATATATCTCTATGCATGGCTTGAATGTTTATTTCTATGCATTGATCAGTTTACAGTTACATTTCTCATGATTGATGGTTTTCTCTACCATGTTTATGTCATCTATTAAACTATTTATGTTTGAAATCCTTTGTTCTTCACAAGTTTAATGTCCATCTCACTCCATTTTACCCAAAGATCCATTTTACCTCGCTCAAATCGGCCCTTCAACAACCTTGTATCACCAGCTGAAAGCTTTCTTGACCTTTTCGACCCCATAGCCCAGTTGATCTGACATTTTTTTACCTATCTTATGTCTTTGATCAGTTCATCCCTTACAACCTAAAAACCAAAACCAAAAAACCTATTTCATAACTAGCCTAAAATCAAGAACACAATAAGCAAACACACAGATATCCCTTACACAAATAACATTGTTACCGATGAAATAGGTAACCTGACCTCAAAACGGGAACTCTAGCCCAAAAAGACTCAAAAAACATGAAAATACACCCCCAAAACAAAAAAAGTGTATTCTAGAACACACTTAGTTTTTTTTTAAGGTCAAATTTCAACATTTTATAAAATTATGCTAAAAACAAAATTGTTTCTTGAAAAAAGGATTGAAAAAACACCCTCAAAACAAAACCAGTTGATGCTGGAATAACAAAAAAAAAAAATTGTGTCATATTTTTGACATTTTAAAAATAGAAATAACATTTTTTAATTTTTAAAAATCAAACATTAAAAAAAACCTAAAATTTAAGAAAAAAATAAATTTAAAAAATAAAAACATTTTAATGCTTAAAATTTAAAAATATATAGGAATAAAAAAATAAAAATAAAAACAAAATAAAAATTTTAATTTAAACATTAAAAAAAACGTGAAATTTAAGAAAAAAAAAATTTAAAGATTAAAATTTCAATATATATATATATATATATATATATATATATATATATATATATATATATATAATTTAAAAAAAAAAAAAGTTAAAAAAGGAAAGAAATTATAAAAAATAAAATATAGAAATTAAATTTAAAAAAGAAAAAGAAAATGTTTATTAAATTAAAAAAACAAAAAAAAACAAAAAAAAACAAAAACCATTTAAATTAAAAGTAAAAAAATGAAAAATTGATTAAAAATAAAAAATGAAAAATAAAATACAATAAAAATATTAAATTTAAAAATATATATATATTAAAAAAACAAATAAATTTTAAAAAATAAATTAAATTTAAATTATAAAAAATAATATATATATATATATATATATATATATATATATATATATATATATATATATATATATAGATTTAAAAAAAAATAACAAATTAAATTTTAAAAAAATATTAAATTTTAATAAATAAATGAATAAACAAATAAATAAAAAACAAATTAATTTGAAAATATTAAGTTTAATTTTAAAAAAAATAATAATAATTTTAAATACACAATTTTAATTGAAATAAAAAAAATATAAAAATTTTATATAATTAAAAAAATAATAATAATAAAAATAAAAAATTTAAAAAAAATATTAAATTCAAATAAATTATAAAAAAAATACAAAATTTATTAAATTTTAAAAAATTAAATGAAAAAAACTAAACATAAAATTTAATAATAAAAAAAATATGAAAAAATTTTAAAAAAATCAATTAAATAAAAAAAAAATACAAAATTTAATAAAAATTATTAACAAAATTTAGAAAAAAAAAATTAAAAACAAAAAAACGAATAAAATTTAAAAAAAAATTAAAACAAATTAAATTTCAAATATAAAAATTAAATTAAAAAATAATAATTTTATTTTTTTTGAATTTAAAAAAAAAAATCAAATTAAAAAAAAAATATTAAAAAAAAAAATTAAAAAAATAATAATAAATAATAAAAATAAAAAATAAAAAAGAATTTTTTGATCATGGTGGCGCCGCCAATCGGCCTCCTACCCAGGTGGCGGCGAAGGCCGATTCCGGGAATCGGCCTCCCACCTAGGTGGCGGCGGAGGCCGATTCCGGGAATCACCCTCCCGCGGCGGGATGGTGATTCAGGGAATCGGGAATCGCCCTCCCGCAACGGGAGGGCGATTTTGGGAATCTGCCCCCCGCGGCGGGAGGGCGATTCCGAAATTGCCCTCCCGCGGCGGGGGACCGATTCCAGGAATCGGCCTCCCACGACGGGAGGGCGATTCTGAGAATCGGCCTCCTGCGGCGGGAGGGCGATTCCCGGAATCGGCCTCCCGCCGACAGGAGGGAGATTCCCGGAATCGGCCTCTCGGGGAGGGAGGGTGATTCCGGGAATCGCCCTCCCACGACGGGGGCTGGTTAGGAGATAAAACCTCACGACAGGAGAGCGATTAAGAGATAAAGCCTCATGAGCGAGAAGAGGATTGCGGGATGGCATAAAAATAACAGGGAAGGAAATTCAGAATATACCTCTACTTCGGAGGGAAGGCCGATTTCAATGACGCCACCACGATCAATATATATATATATATATATATATATATATATATATATATATATAATACATATATATGTTTTTTTTTTTTTGTTTTTAATTTTTATTTAATTTTAATTTTAATTTTAATTTTTAGTTTTCTTTTTCATTTTTTTTTTATTTTTAATATTTTTTAATTCGCAACAATTTTTTTTTTTAATTTTTAACATATATATTTTTTAATTCGATTATTTTTTTTTGTTTTTAATTTTTTAATATTTTTGTTTTTAATTTAATTTTTTTATTTTTTTTTTATTTCAAAAAATTAAATTTTTTTTTTTTTTTTTTTTTTAATTCAAAATTTTTATGTTAAATTTAATTTGCTTTAATTTTTTTTGTTTTTTTTTTTTTATTTGTTTTTTAAATTTAATATTTTATTTTAATTATTTTTTAAATTTTAAAATTTATTTATTTAATTTTTAATTTATTATTTTTTTTTTTTTTTTGGTCGTTTATTTAAATTTTTTAATTTTAAAATTTATCAATTGTTTATTTAAAAAAGCAGTATTATGAATATTTGTTTTTTAAAATTATTTTTACATTAGTTTTTTTAATTTTTTTTGTTTTTAATGATAGTTTTATTTTTTTATTTTTTTTTATTTAATTTAGATTCTTTTTTATTTTAATTTTCTTTTTTAATTTGAAATTTTTGTTTTGTTTTTTGTTTTTTTGTTTTTTTTTTAATTTGTTTTTTTTTATTTTAATTTAAAATTTATGTTTTTTTGTATTATTATTATTTTTAATTTAATTTTTTGTATTTTATTTCTTTTATCTAAATTTTAATTTTGTAATTTAAATTATTTTTAAATTTTCTATTTTTTTTTTTAATTATATGGGTTTTTTTAATAACTCAGGAAAAAAATGTTTTTGATGTTTTTTTTTTTTTTTGGGTTAATTTTTGTTTTTTTTTCTTTAAATTATGTGTTTTTTTTTTCAAATTTTGTCATTTGTTTTGATATATTTGAATCTTTTATTTTTATTTTGTATTTATTTTGTTTAATTTTTTATTTTAAAGTTATTTTTGTTTTTATTACAATTTTTATTGGTTTTTATTTATTTTTATATATATTATATATATATATATATATATATATATATATATATATATATTTTTTTATCTAAGTTTTGTGTTTTATTACCAACATGAAAATCACCTCTAAAAAAAAAGGTTGATGCTGCATCAATACGTTTCAAAATTAGCATGAAAATCACCGCTCTAAAAAAAAAAAGTTGATGCTGCATCAATACGTTTCAAAATTAGCATGAAAATCACTAATATTTTAAAACAAATATTCATACTTCATAAATAAAAATATTAGAGTGTCAAAAATGTGCACAAAAAAAAAGGGGGTGATTCTGCATCACCACTTTTCGAAATGAGGTGCTTTTTAGGCTACCAAAAAAAAGTAGGTAACAATGCGGTTACCTATTTCATCGGTAACAGTGTTAAATAGAGAGAGCCCTCTCTGAGTCCAGGAAGGCTAGGTCCTTGGGCTCCAAAGATTGGTTTGATGTTACACTGTCATTTGGCTTGCCAATCAACCAAATCACGGGACCCTAACAACTAACACTTGATTTATCTAATTTTGACAGAGGATTTTTGAGTTTTGAAGGAATATTTAAGATGTTACTTACTCTGTCCTACTGTGATCACCATTATGTTAGGTCCCTATAATTTGGCAGATTGGTAATGATCAAATAGACAAGGGTAACATCAAACCAACTTTGGAGTCCTAGGACCTAGCCTTCCTGGACTCAGAGAGGGCTCTCTCTAAATTTGTATAAAAGATGTGACTTGTTTGTTTTAGTAAGATAATTTTAGGCTAGTTAAAGTGATTAGGGTTTGTTTGTTTTGTTTGTTTGGTTGGGTAGGTTGTCAAATAGAACAGATAGAGTAAGAGGAATTCAAACCATTGGGCTATGGAGTCTGTGAAAGGCCTAAAAAGGACAACAATGAATCAAGGGTGTTTCATAGGGCAAGTTAACAAAGCCAAATGGATCTTAGTAGCTTATGCGAGTGAAGTGAACATAGTAGGTTTAAAGGGAAATTAAGGATCCTTTAACAAATACTATAACAAGAAGGGCTTTCAAGATCACTATGCTTAAGAAATAACATAAGAACAGGGCACACCATAAACTTCTCTGGTCAAACTTCACCAAGTAGAATTCAAAACAACAATCCAGCAACCCCTAGAGAGAAAGGAACTCCTAATTTCTCTAGTTATTTGCCTTCAGTGAAAGAAAACATGCAAGATAAAATATTAGTAATGATTAACGAGCAGGGAACTCCTAAATTCCTTAATCAAACTGTAAAAGGCCTTCAAAGTGACTATTCAAGATGGACAAAAGGATAGGGAAAACCATAAACTTATTTAGCCAAACCCTAATTAGTGAACTTCAAAGAAAAGGCCTCCAAAAAAAATGTTTTAAGCTACACCAAAGGACAGGGAATACCATAAAATTATTTGGCTTGACTCCATTAAACCATTCTTAAGACAAACAAGCTAAGTGGAACTAGAGAGAAATAAAAAATTCTCTAATATGACCTAGCAGAGGAAAAACATTACAGCAATAGAAGCAGATAGACTTAAGGTGCCTCTAACAACATATCTTAAGCTAAATTTTATATTCTATTGCAAGAGAATGATGCACAATATGGAAAACATAAGAATACAAGTACTAGGTTAGAACAACATCACCATTAACCATGTTCATGAATCCTGTAAATGTGCTTGCTCCATTGCCATTCAAATCAAAACATTCACACAACTCCAAAGCCAATTTCTTCACAACTCCAAGTCTATGATATTGAGCTCAACAATAAAAAAACAACCAACAAGAGGCTTACATGCAGTATTTAACTACCAAAATGGTGAAGTAAACCCTAGCTAGGGTTTTAGAAGTCATTAATTACATATTAAATGCATTTGACCATTGAGACCATGTAAGGCCCAAGGCACAAATATCCCAAACTCATTGAATGAAAAAATAACTTCTAACATAACTCAGCTAATTTTAGAGACATTTTTCCTTTAAGCCCTCAAAATATCTTTTTTTAATAAATTTGATGTCTTTTGTTGACTTTCTGGCAAGTGCGCAGTGCCAAGCCAAGGGTGCAGCACCAAATCTGGAAAAATCACTTGTTTTGCAGCTAATATTTGGAGGTCTTCTCGGTGTCCAAATGAGCTCCATTATAGCTCATTGGAAGGCCTATCTTGTCTTGTTTCCAAATATTCCTTTAGTTTCCAGATTGGTGTCCATTTTCCTATTCAAAAATTCATTCTCCCAAGATTTCTCAGGCGCAGCGCCAATGCTGAAAAGAGGGCAGAAAGGTGCTTTTTAGGTGGTTTTTGGCACTTTTGGAGGACCAGCTTTTCTCCAAATGAGCTGAAATTTTTTGTGGGAGATTTCATTTCCATGAGGATAATGAAAATTTTGAGTTTTCCCTATTTTAGTGCCCCAAAAAAAAATCATAGCGCCAATGGCGCTGTGCGTTTGGCCCTTTTTCTGCAAGCCAAACAGTCAAAATTTCAAAATTTAGAAAAAGATGCCAAAAATGGATTTTGTCTTGCTGATCATGTTTGGGAGGCTTAAAAGGATACATCAGCAAGGATGTTGAGTTTTTACTTCTCCTTTGTCTCATTTTTTGCTTGAATCTTGGCAAGGGCTATTTTGAGCTTAGCCCTTGCAATTATGTTCCTTAAGGCATAATGCCTTGCCCTCTTCCTCTGCAAGTCAAAGTTTCTCTTTGATTTCTCAAGTTGATCCTATAGATGAAAATTGGCTCTCTCTAGCCAAGATTATATGTCATAGCTGATCTCCATGGCAAGCATCTCACTTGGAGTGAGTTTCTCTACCAACTCTGTCTCTTTCTCTCTTTCCCGGGCTAAAGCCTTCTTCAACCCAATTTTCCTTGGCCTCTTCCTAGGAATTTATTCTTACTCATCTTCAATGTCATCAAGAGTGCCCAAGGTCTCATCTAGCATAGCCTTGGCTTTCCCAGACTCTTTCCGAGCTCTGATAGCTCTGACCTCACTGATGGATTTCTCTATCTCTAATTGTTGGTTTTCTACCTCAAGGAAGTTGATCACATTCCTTTCCCTACCAAGATTGGTTTGTAGCTCCCTAATCTAGGCATCCTTGCTTTCGAGTAGCATGTTAATGATCCTCTCTTCATCCTCATTCTCACTGTCAAGGTGAATAACTCTTGCTCAGTTTCATGCTTATCTTCCTCTTCACCAATGACATGCTTTGCAACCTTTTCCTTACCTTTTTCAAGTTGTTTTGTTGATGTGGAAGGCATGGCCCCTTTCCTCTTAAGGGCAGCAAACACATGCGTATTTCCCCTCTAGTAGGTCAAAGGAAGTGGCTCAATTTTACTCATCTTAGTGCCACCTGTCTCAATTTTTTCATCACTATTTGATGTTGTGTCACCATGATATGAAGGTGAAGGAGTGTGAGTGAGTGGAGATGTGTGAACAATAGGAGGTGATGGAGGAATGGATGTGGGAGGATGGGATGATGAAGGGACATCTTGTTGATGATGGCCTTATGGAGTAGTAAAAACCTCATTGGAAATGAACGTATCCCATGGAATGCCTTTCTGCTATAGTTGGTGTATAACAACCATTTTGATAAGTAAGTGATGAAAGAGACTTTGCATCTGCTAAGGGTTGTTTCTCTTTTGCACTATATAGGCCATTTTATCAATTCTTTTGTAGAGGTAATAGGGTATGTTCAACATTCTCACTCTAGTAAAGTGCATAAGAAGCCGAATGTGGTAGGAGTAAAGGCGGGAGAACCTTCCTTCACAAGTAAAATATTTCATTATAATCTTCATCATAGGTGCATATCTATCAAGAAGGTGAGAGAAAGGAAAGATGGATTTGTTGTGGTATTTATATATGGGCTTAAGGTATGGCTCAAAGTAACTCATGTCAAGGTTAGCTTGCTCGAACCATTTCTCCCCTACACTGGGTATGCATGTGGCATTGGAAATGGCATATGTAGACAATTCAAAGGTTACCCCTGCAAAATTAACCTGTTTGTCATGCAAGTTAATGATAAATAGTCTAGTTAGCTCAGGGTGGTTTTGCACCTGCTGCACCTTTTCACAAAATTCAAAGAATCCTACATTCTTGAAACAAGAAATAGTAAGGAGAGATGCTATGAGCTCTCTTGTATTAAGGGTGTTACACAACATTTTGTCACTATCCCTGCAATCCCCAACTCACACTTTGGAGTGTTGTTTCTGTGACCAATAAGCAGTGTCATGCTTTGCAAATATCATCCTTGCATCCCTTTTGATGAAAGAAACATTCTTCTTGTTGACATTTCCTTGAGCAGAGCTGTAGAGATCCCTATTTTTTCCTTGGTGTGAGTAGCCAGTTACACCCTCGTGCTGACAGAGAAATTTAACACTGCGCCCATGCCAGTTGGTGCTCTGTGCCAGTTAGACACCCGCACCAAGCTGTTTATGGAATGTTTTTTAAAAATAAAGGTGGAGGTTCCATTCCAACCACCTTGGGGATGAGTAATTGGGAGTGGTTGAACTGAAACAACCACATAATCCTTCCTTTAGTTAGTATTTTCCACCTCCCTTGGAACTCTTCTAAAGGTTAGGACTCCCTCCCACCTTTATAGGGATCCCAACTTCCTCCTTTTCCTCTATAAAAGAAACTATCTCTTTTAGTAGAAGCTAGCTGAACTGGGAGAATTATACATACTATAGCTAAGCTACTAGAGAAGATAAAATAAGAAGTATTATGTTGAGAGAGCTTGAGTCGATGACTTCTAAGAGAGCTTGAGTATGAATTCCCTTACCAACATTTGAGACGCGCTTTTTCTGAACCCCGCTGGAGGAGACTGTGACATCAAAGCATCGGTTGTACTCTTCCTTATATTCATTTATATACATGACTAATATTTGATTCCACTATTGTGTTATGATTTTTATTTGATGTGATATGTTTAGCCCTCTTTGACTGGCTAATAGTTATGAGTGAAACTATTCTGTCGTATTTTGTTCTTGTTCTTTGTCCTATGTGCAGGTATCTGAGCATAACATCGAACAAATTCTGATTTTCCAAGGCAGGAGCGAGAGGCCACTAATGTTTCTGCAATGACGACAGCATTGGATTCAAGGTAGGTCAATCTACTGTGTTTCTTGTTCATTCATTAACTAGGAAGAAAAACTTTAGCGTGTCCTTTTATTACTAGACCCACCCTTGGGCTAGAGGGATCGTCTCTGTCCGCAGAGAGGATTTACCTTTATAACAAATGGCGACTCCATTGGGGATCGATGCAAGTTTTTTGTTTCATCCTGTTGGGTTAGTTTCGATTATTGGTTTAGTTATCTGTCTTTTTTTGGTTTGTTTGCTGAGTTTCCATCCTCTGTTCAACTCCAGAGTGTCAAGGTTGACCTCTGCTCATTAGGTTATGGTTTTTCCTTTTTTTCCCGTAGGTATCCATCTTGGTGCGGTTTTTGTCTGGACAATCATGCTTATTGGTGCAAGTTGCTCTTTTAGCACTCGCGCCAACCCCTGTATGGCGCAGATTACAACCTTACAGTCACGCCAACCCCTGTTGGTTGGTTTGACCTCCTTAATGAGTATTTTGGTCATTTTTTCTTGCTTCTGGGTTATTTTTGAGTGTGTTTAAGCCTTTCAGACTGTGTTTACTATTGTAGACTTGTTTCCCTCAGTCGTTTGTTTGTTTTCTTGTCTGTGTCATTTAAAACCTTACGGTTTCTAAGTGTTCTTGCACAACGAGCCTTCTTTTGGAGAACAAGTCTCTTTGATTGTTATCAATGTCATTTCGGGTCATTAGATTGAGTTTTTCTTGATCCTTTTGTTTTTCTGATTGAATGGTATTTTCGTTTTTCGATTAGTCCTTCTTCTTCAATACTTCGAGCATCAATTACTTTGCTTGTTTGGATCGCTTTGGGAAACTCTCTTTTTCGATATAAAGTTTTCTCCATTAGCTTGCATGTTTTTGTGTCTGTTTTGCTTTGGTTGAGTCATTCAATTTAAAAATATTACATTCGCAAAACTCAAACTAGTTTTTATTTTTTTTCCATTGAATTAGCATGTTGTGTGCTTTATTTCATTGAAAAGATCAAAAAATATCTTTGCATTCTTTTATTGCATCAAGAGTGAAACTTTTCTTTACATAACTAGCATTTGTCAATTTAGGAAGGAATTTAATTTTCGATTGATTGCATTAAGGGCATTAGAAGTTTCTTCGCATATTTTCCTTGCTTGCTTGTTTGAAAGATTTCTATCCTTCTTATAACTAGCATTCATCGAATTGAAATGATGTTCATTTGCATATAGTTTTCATTTAGGAATTTGAGCTCCAAATTCGATAGGGCCTAGAAATTGAAACCTAATTCAAGATTAACCTTAAATTTACTCAATGAACCTAAGGCAACATTGAAATCTAACGCAATATTTCTAGTGGTCTAGGCTAGAGACGTGTTCTGACGTCTTAAAACCTAGTAGCTGTCACTCACCTGTTGGCTTCAGACAGCGCTAGTACGGACTTGTGCTCCCCATACCGTCACGTACATAAAGGGAGACCCACCCTAGGGCTAGAGGGATCATCTCTGTCCGCAGATAGTATTTACCTTTATAACAAAGGGGTTCAAATCTATTTATCTTGCCTCCTGGGCATTTGGGCCTCTACATCACTGTCTTCACCCCGTGACATTGTAAACTCTGCTTTTATAAACCCCTAGAGTGTAAATGGAAATGAGATGAAGGGATGGCAATGAAAAGGTAGCCTTGAAAATGAGGTAATGAGTGAGTGAGGTTATAGGTGTATGAGAATGAGTGAGAGGTAAAAAAATTCAATGAAAACCCTCCAGCTATGTAATTACCCTTTCTATCACTAACACTCTGTCTAGGAAGATGAAATAAGGTTCACACAATGATTTCAAGCTTTGAAATTTAGGGTTTCTCTTAGGGTTTGATTTCATTCATTAAGAAAACACCAAAATTGCTTGAAGATAGGTGCATGGCATATAATTACCCTTAAGATTTTCTTGGAAGCAATTTGGATTGATTTGAGTGGTTTAAAGGCTTAGAAACAGTTTTTTCCCAAGAGCACAGCACCAAGGCTGAGGGCACAACTGCAAGGCTGAGCGCGTAGTGCCAGTCTTGAGCGCACAACGCCAAGGGCTTTCTTCACAGGCTTGTCAGGCAAGAGCGTAGCGCTCTGCCAGGCGCGCAACACCTTCACAAATTGAACAGAGGAGAAATTCCAAGCACTCAGCACCAGCTTCCAGGGGCGCAACGCTAGTCTGAGTGCACAGCGCCAAAAGACTTTGCCCAAATTCACCTAGAAAACTCACAAATTTTTCTCTCTTGAGTGCTCTTGGTCTTTTGAAGGATAACAATGATTCATTTGAAGTGTGATATGGAATTTTTATAGACTTTTAGGTTTAATTTAACTTTGAAAAACCCAATTTCTAATGTCAAAGTCCCTTTTTCTATTCTCACTAGCCTTTTTACACATTTTTCATGCAAATTTGCTGAAGTGATGAATTTGACCTCTCTTTTTCTTCTTGAGGCATGACAAGCTCATTTTTGACAACTTTGGGATTCAAACATACAATAGCATCTTCAAAATCCTCTTTTACTTCCACCATGGATTTCAACTCATGCTTTTTACCTTCTCTGACCATCTTCTTCAAAACCCTAGGTGTCTACAGTTCTTTTATAGAAATCATCAGTGTTGTCTTCTAAGTTCTCTATAGCCCTTTCAAGTTCATTCATTTTTTTCCAATTCACCTCACCTTTTTCCATATCTCTTCAATATTTTTTGATAGATTTTCTACATTTTTAGCCTTGTGTGCTTCCTCCATGTCATTTCTGCAAGTGATCACTATTTTGGCACTCAATTGGACCATCAAGTTCAAAAACCTAGTTCTCTTCAAGACCAATGTGTCCCTTTCCTTGGCTATGAGTTGCTTTTATTTAGGATTAGAGAATCTACCTTATCAGTACCTTTTGTTGACACAACTTTCAACACTGTTGCAGAAGTGCCAAACTTTGTCCATTTTTCTCATTTTCAGACTTTGAACTAATGAGGAAATCTTCTTTGGAAATATTTTAGGTCCTTCTTGAATAACCATGTCTTGAAATTCTATTACATCTGAGCCAGATTATAGCAAAGGAAAAGAAATTCCTAAAACATCCAAGGATGACCCTAAAACATGTAAAAATCCTAATGACCTAGTGGGAAGGTCCTTTGACCTAATTTTGACTGAAATTTGGCTTGGAGACCTTCAAGTGAAAACAGAGTATTCGCAAAAGTGATGTGTTGAAGATCCAAAATCCAATGTACTTGATTTATCTAAAGAGCCTACAGAGATAGTTTTGAGACTATTAATGCTTGAGGAACCTAGGGAACATGGGAATGATTTAGCTATAGGAAACCCTAGAGGGAAGGTGGAGCTTATGGACAAGGGAAAATAGGCCAATGAGGTTATAGGCAGGAAAGGAAGATGAGAATGAGAGGTATAAGCCCATGATGAGTCTTTTCGGAGCAACAGGGTGGCTTTGGGAAGACCAACTGAGGAAAAGTGAACAAGTTTTCTATAAGGATAATGAAGGTAGTGAGATTTCTAAAACTCAATATATTCAAGGAATATTGTTTTCAAAAATCTATAAAAATCCTATAGTCATCTAAAGATAATGAAAAATAGATGACTAACATCCTGTAAAGTGTTTTTCAACCACTCTGACTGGTTGGAATACTTTTCAATTTCAGGCTTTGACTCATGAATGAAATGGGTCAATTTGAACTAAACTCTTAATTTAATTATGACACCCAAGGGGTCATATGGCCATTTGAAACTGTTGCTGAACTTGAAACCTTGTAAACATCTATCTGCTTGCTGTCCAACATTCCTACTATTGCATATAAAAAGCCCTAATTGGTTTTTAATCTTGAATTGAATCTTCTTTTTAGCTGAAAGGAAATTGATCTTATCTAAATTCAAAATGATGTATTCTAAAGAAAATATCCTCATTGGGAGGTATTTGGGAAGCTTTTATGGAACTAATTGGCTTCCATACACTCTGATTTCTGTATGATTCTAGTATAAATACTAGTCTCATGTTTTTCTCTGATATGATAGTTGTAGAACCTTTTTTTATTTCTTCACTGATTCTAGGCTGAATGATAATTCTTAGCATATTAATTACTAGATATACAAAATAATCAATGAATTCTTTGAAACTGAATTCAGTGGAATCGTTTCTGATCAAGGATGTCCAAAAGACAACAGATTGGGGATTACCCTCTATGTCCAGTTTTTATAGGTTGACTACAAACCTTTCTGATTGGAAAGATATAAAAATATGAAACAATACTAACGAGTATTTGAATACTCATTCTTCTGGCAGTTTGATCAGTTGATCATGAATGGCATCTGCCAAGTATTGGGAAAAATTGAAGGTTGTAGCTAGAGGTTGACCTAGGAAAATGATGGATAGGAAACCAAGAATAAATTCATCTACATGCTCATCAGTGAAATATCCTAAAATACAGGATAACATAATCGTAATTTGTCTGGTTCTTTCTGAAAACATGGTGGCAGAGTATGGAGGATTGTTTTTAGGAGTTTCTATTGATGGAGGGAGGGAAGTCTGGAAGATTTGGAACCTTTTAGGGAAGTCTAGCTTCAAGTAAAGCTCAGTGAGGGTTTCAATTGAAAAAGGTACTCCCTCTGGTTGTGGTTGAATCTGCAACATTTGATTGATGGATTGAGTAGTGATTCTAAATAGGATTTCTTGGTTTGGAGTAACTATAGCTCTTTCATTTGGCAAATAAATTATTTGGCACAGTCTTATGAGTTCAAGGAACTGGTAGGTTTGTGGGAATATGTATCTGGGCAGGTTAGAGTCCCATAGATGAATATCATATGTCTGATCAACAAATTTATCATGGCTCCAACAATGGAGCTCCAAAAGGTTGCAATCAGTCTCAGTGTCAAAAATTTTGAAATATTTATCGTCCAAAGGGGTGTGGTTGACATATAACAATGGTGGTTGAAGAGGGTTTACAGTTAGGATGCGCTGTGAAGCCATTAATTTGATTTCTTTATCAATTTATATGCTTAATTGATGAAGGTAGATACTTAGGATTACCTAGAATATTGAAAATTTGGTTTGCAGAAGGAGTCCAGGTAGTTGCAGGCTTCAATTCTGGTCGATAATGGCTTTCAGGTCTTTTTCACAAATAAATAGAAATAAGGAAGCAATGGTAAACTAGTGAGGTTTTATTGTTTTTTTTTTTTTTTTTTAATGAGACTTTATTGTTTGGCGTGAGGGTGGGTTATTTAAAATAGTGGTGGTTTATCGCAAATGCATTCGAAGCGGGATAGTTGTTTATTGCACAACAAAAAGTAGTTTGGAGGTTTGGGAACGGGGGTGGGGGGGTGTGATAATATGTGGTGGTGTTGCATGGTAGGGGTGCGGGGGAGTAAAACCACCCATTTCACAACCCCCCCCTCCCCCCCTCCCTTTGTTTTAAAGTTCGAACAATGGGGAGTGTGAAATGGATTGGGGTCCATTAGATTAGATCATTGGTGATCGAGTAGTAGGATAAGTTGGGGTTTTTTCAAAGAGGTGGGGTCGAGAAATTAGTTAGGCGGAAGTTTTTTAATATAAAGATGGATCAGGTATTAATATATGTGGAGAGTTAAATGAAATCGGGAAGGTTAATTCAAAGTAAGGTTTGGAAAATATATTAAATAGGGGGGGGGGGGGGTTGATTTAAAAGGGAAGTGGGGCCCGATAATATATTTATTTCACTCTTTGAAACTTTGGATTAGTGGGTTTTTGCTGTTTTATTGGAAAGGTGGATTTAGTTAAGGGAAAGGGATTTTTTCAAAGAGAAAAAGGGTTTTTAGTAATGGGAAGGGGATTTTTTTAATGGGAAAAGATGGTTTCAAAGGGAAAAGGGATTTTAGGAGGGGAAATGGGATTTTTAGATAAGGGGAAATGTTAGAAAGATATTAGTGATAAGGGATAAACCAAATAATGATTTCCACAACCTTTGAAAAGTATCTTACATACCCTTTATTTATCCTAACATTTTTTATTTCCTTTATTGGGTGCATTTGAGCTTGCTGACCCTTTTATTTTCTTTTGATAAGAAAACTAACTTATTTCTAACCTTATATATTCCAATGGCTTAGATTAAACTTATGAGCTCATTTATTCTCTACCTAACTACTGATCTTCCAAGATTAAATGGTTTGGTCAGATATTTATTCACTAACTATCATGACGTGAAATTTAAAGGCATGAATAATCAAGATTAAACAATATGATTATCATGAATTGTGGCATTTTGGACAAGATGCACACAATTTTATTTGGAAAAGTAAAGTAAACTAAGAGTAGTGGCATTTGAATGTGCAACACTTTCAGAATTTATTTTTGTTTCTTTTTGTGGGGTTCATATTATATATATATATATATTTATCTTTCTTTCTTTTGGTCCTTTGATTATTCTTTTAGGGCATACCCTCTTTTCATTTTTTAATATGGAAAACATTTGCATAAAGAAAAGGTATGCACAATATTACAAGACTAAATATAGTCAATTCAAAATTATGATCCCTATTATTATAGGACCCTAACAGTGGCTCCACTTAGGGACAACATCTCTTTGAGATATGTCAAGAACTTTCTGATCATTGGCTTTGGAACTTTGACTTTGCTTTGCTTGGAACTTCTTTCTATGATCTCCTTTATTCAAACATATGATGTTATATCTTTTAAAGCTTCAAGGTTTCCTTTTCAGGCTTCCACTTTAGAAGATAATCATCCAATCCAATCTAAAATTTTCTATGATATTTTCAAAGAGCAATAGTGCTTCAACATTCTACCATTGAATGGTCCACCTAGTAGATTTGTTCCATCTAAATCTTTCAATAAAAATGCATTGTTGCCTCTATAACCATAAATGATGTATGGGCCCTTCCAGAGAAAATCAAATTTCCCATGTTCTCCTTTGTCTTCCCTTCTGGAATCCCATTTGAGTACTTGATAACCTATGAAGAAATCATCTGCTTTAGTTTTCATATCAAATATCTTTGATTTTGTCTTGAACCACTTGGGATTTGATATAAAATTCTTCCCTGGTTTGCTGCAAATGAATTGTTTGATTTATTCTCCTTTGGATGTCATTTGGTTCTACTTGCAACTCTTGAATCATTTTCATTACTGGCACTCCTAATAAAGATGGAAAAACAACATCCATCCCATATACCAATTGATAGGGAGATGTACCAATATATTTCTTAGTAGTTAGTCTGTCTGCCCATAGGGCATTAACCAACCTTTTATTCTAGGTTTTCTTGTTATCTTCTAACGAATTATTGATGATGTTGACTAGGCTTTTATTTGAAGATTCTACTAGTCCATTACCTTGAGGGTAATAGGCAGTGGAATGGCCTAGGGTGATATGGTATTTGTTACAAAAATCGATCATTTTCTTGGATTTGAAGGCAGCAACATTATCATTAATGAACTTTTGTGGGCATCCAAATGTAGAAAGGATGTTGTTTTCAAGAAATGAAATAATGACAGAGTCTATGGCTTGTCTAGAAGGGATGGCTTCTATCCACTTGGTATAGTAATCAGTGGCTGTCAATATCCATTTATGTTGGGCTGAGGAGGGTGGGTGAATTTCACCAATGAAGTCTAAATCCCATTGTTGAAATGGAATTTCTACTGAGATAGGTTTGAGGGGTAATGGTAAGATTTTCTTCTTCCCTTCAAATATTTGACATTTGTGGTAGGAGGTCACATACTTTCTGACATCTGCAAATAGGGTGGGCCAGTAAAAACCTACCCTCAAAATTTTTTTAGCAGTTGTTTTCCAGTAGAGGTGTCCTCCACAATCTCTTGCATGAAATTCCTGCATGACTTTGTCAGCTTCATCTTTTAATAAACAATTTAATAAGATGGCACCAGGATCTTTCCAAAATAAAGCATTATCTAAAATACAATATTTCATTTCTTTCATTTTTAATAATTTAATTTTGGCTCTAGATGATCTGAAAATGGGTTGGATAACTTGTTATGCTTTTCAAGAACCTCCCACTTAGTTAAAAAAATAAAATATCTAGCTTATACTTGACTTTTGCGAAATTTTATACTTGAAACAAGTGTATGTTTTTTAATTGTTTAAGTGCTTTAAGTCCATTTTTTTTGCTGATATTAAACATGTGAAACAAAAATATAGTGCAGCAAATAAACATCAACACATAACAACAAATTTAAGGGCTACGTCTCCTTGAACTCTTGTCATCTTGACTTGGCTCTTTGGGATTATGGAAAAATTTTCTTTTACAAGTTAAAAACTTAACTCTAATGGTTACTGAACTGAGCCAATGGGTTTATAATACCATTTTACCCTTTTCATGGCTATCATCACTCTGAAAACATATCTAGGCTCCCTTATACTTGATTCCTTTTGTCGGTTCTCTTGAGATACACTGAGTTTCTCTATGGCACTAACTCGTTCAGAATTATTTTTTTGTCCTTGAAACCTCACCTACTATCTCTGGCAAATATCAGACCTCCAAAATAGACTAATATTTTGCTCAAAATGAGCACTGTCTCCCCAATCTGGGCCTCCATCTACTGATGGCCCTAGGCTGCACAAAACTTCTCTGTAGGTGCTCGACCTTCATAAGTCTTCAAATGAATCTAAAAATCCTTCAATGGATTTATAATGACAAAAATAGTCATAATAGACTATTGGTTCATTGAAATTGACCTCCGACTGCTCCGGTTTCGCCTCCAACACCTGGTGGAACCCCCTGGCTCTAGAGTCAAAGAAAACTTCTTTGTGGGTTCTTGACCTCTATATGTCCTCAAAATCTTCTGCAAACCCCATCATTGAGTTCATAATTCTCATTACAGTCATAAATGACTATTTTTTTTTTTGAATAAAGCCTCTAGCTGCCCTGGCTAGGCCTCAAACTATTGTTGGCACTTATTGGCCCGAGTGGCCCCTGGAATTTCACTGAAGCATCTAGGCCTTCAAAATTCCTCTACAAGCTCTGAAACCCACACCATTAGTTCCAGAACCTCTGAAACATCCAAAATTTACTATTGGATTCCTGAATAAGGCCTCTAGTTGCACTGGCTAGGCCTCAAACTGTTGCTGCCCCCTGGTGACCCTAGTGGCCCCTTGAACTTCTCTAAAGAAGAAACCTACTAAAAATTCCTCTGATGGCTCCACAACCCTCACTAATGAGTCTGGAATGTCTGAGATAGTATAAATTAACTATTGTCACTCCAAAATTGGTCGAATATAGCTCAATATAGAGCCTGAATTCATTTTTCCCAATGACCCCTAAAAATCCTCCACCAAACTTGGAGGGACTGGACTTAACTCGAGTTAAAAGTGGCATCTCTGCCATTTTTGGGAAACCCACCATAAATACATCCATACCTAACCGTATAATTTAATTATGGTGGTTAGGTTGGTCACATGTCATAAAAAACGTGGTTAATCAACCGTGACTTTCAGCGTAACCGACAGAAACAACCCGCGAAGTTATCAAAATCATATGGCATGTGACAGGTTTCAGAGTTTAACCATTGTGGAGATTGTTGGGGCTTAAGCCCTTAGTTTTGTAGTCATATTCATATGGGAGGGGTTGGCTCCTCCAAAACACCAAACATTAAACCGTCCAACGATAAATATAATGAGCTCACCATAGAGGTTAAGACACATTGTATAGCTCGAGTGGTAAGAACCTTTTCGTGCAGGTGGGGAGGTCAGGCGGTCGACTCCCAAGGAGTCCAAAAAAAATTTCTACTCTGATCCTAGGCCATGTGGTGGCCTCTGGGCCTGTCATGTGGCAACCTCAAATTGGTTTAAAAATTCCAACATACAGCCAACAAAAAATCACATTGTGCCACTTGGGATGACCCAACTGGCCGAGACGAAATATTCCGAACAACGAATCACATCGTGCCACTTGGCATGACCTGACTGGCGCAAATGGAATATTCCAGGGAATATTTCAAGGAATATTCTAACAATATTGCTTGGAATATTCTCTTTTTAAATTTCCCAAATTCCAGTCAAACTTGGTCAAAGTCCAAAAATAACAGTTTACTAGACTTTTCAAACTGCGATAACTTCTTCATACAGTGTCAGTTTTTTGAACCGTTTGCAGTGCTAGAAACAGAAATATGATATCTATTCAGTCACTCAGGTTTGGCACACTTCTGAATAATTTGAACTTTGAGCTATCACTTACGTCCTTGATCCAAATCTGATCACACCTCCCCATTGGGAATATTTTGACCCCAAAAGAATGATATACTGATCTGTTCAGTAGATGGGAGTACAACACCCTCTTCTTTTCAGCCTCCATACACTTTTCCTTGTATGGCTTAGTGCCTTTGAACCACAACTCGAAGGTAGTCTATACTTCCCTTCCTGAATGCTCTCCTCCTCTTGTCAAGAATTGTCTTCCTTGCACTCTCTCAAAATTTTCTGGTGAGAATTTTTCAGAAGGTAGCTGAACCTCGCTTCCTTGATCATCAATCCAAGGTGGCTCAAAAAAACGTGATATTACAACATAAATACATGCATACTTGACTGAATTTTCTTATGTACAAATGAGTGTATGTCTTAATGTGTCAAGAAGTCAAACCACTTCTTACCAAGCCACTTCCACGATGACTTTTGCTACTGAAAATATTCTTCATGTGAAACATCTATTCTCACATCAATGATGGAATCTTTGGTTCCAATTTCGCCAGTATTTCTGTCCTCTTGCCTCAAATTCTTGCGACGATTAGTTGGATGCAACATCCAACATTTGGAAACAACATGTCCCCTCTTCTGGCAATGTGTGCAAGTCTTTTGCACCTTCTTTGCATGTTTCCTTTGCCTCAAATGCTTCCTATATGCCCTCATCCTCTTCCAGTATTTTGAAACAACATGGTTACATAGACCAAAATATGCACAACAACTCATTCTTCCATTCAAGCATGAAAAATTGTCATGCCTTGCAAAAACATAATCAAGTTGACTATGGGAAGAATTATACCTCACATGCTACTTTTCATGTCCATTAATTTTACCTTCTTGAGGAGATGAACTTGTAGAGGCTCAAGCTTTCTCTTGAAGACTAACATCAATGTTCATGTCTTGAAAACTGTCTGAACTATTATGCTCGCCATAAGATGCATGTCTATAGACATCTTGTTGCAACATAGGCTTCAAACAATGGCAATCAACTTGAAAAAAAAAACTTGACATGTTTGTGGTTTAGAACTTGTGACAAAAGTTCTTTTTGAAGTTGCCTCACATGCCTTCATGGCTTTGGAGTTTTCACCATACGATTGAACATAACCAAGAGAAAAATTCTTAGGTCGTTCCTCAACCAAAATAGGATCAATCATTCCTTGTGCATGTTTGCCTAAACCCTTTCCTTCATAACCCATTTTAAAAATTAACTTGGACCCTATACCTCTAGTGTGTTTTTCAAATGAACCAACACATCTATCTGAAGAGGAAACTGAAGAAAAATTAGAGTGAATTACCTCTACTTCACGCATGTTCTTGGTTAAAGCATCTTGGTCTTGATGGATCTTCATATCCATATCATGAAATATTTGAAGAATTTATTCTTTCCCTTGCTTCATAGCAACCAATTTCTCACTAATTCTAGTGCTTTCCTTTCTATCTTCAAACATAATTTGCACCATATCCTTCAATATGTAGAAGTCTCGTTTCATGTCTTAATCGAAGAATCTTGTGAGGGAGGAGGATTTCGAAACCTCACTTGATGAAGTTGTCATTATGAAAATGAACAAAATAACTTCAAAAAAATTCACAAAGCTTTCAAAAACAATTGACAAAGCTTCAAAACAAAATGGTTGTAGAGTCAAGCTCTTCTTCAAGAAACCTTTTTTCAAACACCCTCTTGTGCTTCAAGGGTTTCCTTGAGGTCCTTTGGGTAAGGAAGATGCTTTATTCCTTCTTATCCTCTACTGGATTTAGCTAACACTAGCTATCCCTTCACCTCTAGAAAACTCAAGCAACAGTCAGTTTGCAAACAGTCAAATTATTTAATTGTTTAAACACCTTTCAAGTCAAACAAGCAAGATAATTCTTTGCCAATCAAGAAACCAAGTGCTATAATACCAACCTCATCTAAAAATTGGTTGGATAACTTGTTATGCTTTTCAAGAACCTCCCACTCAGTTAAACAAATAAAAGATCTAGCTTATACTTAACTTTTACGGAATTTTATACTTGAAACAGGTATATGTTTTTTAACTGTTTAAGTGCTTTAAGTCCATTTTTTTTGCTGATATTAAACATGTGCAACAAAAATATAATGCATCAAATAAAAATCAACACGTCACAACAAAGTTAATCTAGGATTTCACCTGAATATCGTGGGCTACGTCTCCTTGAGATCTTGTCATCTTAACTTGGCTCTTTGGGATTATGGAAAATTTTTCTTTTACAAGTTACAAAATTAACTCCAATGGTTACTGAACTGAACCAATGAGTTTATAATACCATTTTACCCTTGTCATGCCTGTCATCATTCTGAAAACAGATCTAGGCTCCCTTAGACTTGATTCCTTCTGTCAGTGCTCTTGAGCTACACTAAGCTTCTCTATGGAAATAACTCCTTCAGAATTATTTTTCTATCCTTGAAACCTCACCTAATATCTATAGCACATATCAGACCTCCAAAATAGACTGATCTTTTGCTCAAAATGAGCACTGACTCCCCAATCTAGGCCTCCATCCATTGATTTCCCTTGGCTACCTGAAACATCCTTTTAGGTTCTCGACCTTCAGAAGTCTTAAAATGAATCTGAAAATCCCTTCAATGGATTCAGAATGTCAAAAATAGTTATAATATACTATTGGTTCGCTAAAATTGACCTCCGGCTGCTCTGGTTTCACCTTCAACACCTAGTGGAACCCCTTGGCTCTAAGGTCAAATAAAAATTCTTTGTGGGTTCTCGACCTCTATAATTCCTCAAAAGATTCTGGAAAATCCATAATTGGATTTAGAATGCTCATTATAGTCAGAAATTACTATTCATTTGCTGAATAAGGCCTCTATTTTCCCTGGTTAGGCCTCAAACTGCTGTTGGCACTTACTAGCGGCCCTTGTAGCCCCTTGAACTTATTTGAAGCAAAAAACTACTCAAAATTCCTCTGATGGCTTTGAAACCCTCACCAATGAGTTTGAAATGTCTTATATAGTGGAAATTTACTATTGGCACTCCAAAATTGGTCGAATCTAGCTCAAGATAGAGCCTGAACTCATTTTTCCCAATGACCCCTAAAAATCCTCCACCAAACTTGGAGGAACTGGACTTAACTCTAGTTAAAAGTGGCATCTTGGCCATTTTTGGGGCACCCACCAGAAATAACACCATACCTGACTATAGAATTTAATTCTAGTGGTTGGGTTGGTCACATTTCATAAAAAGCGTGGTTAACCAACCGTGACTTTCGGTGTAACCGACGGAAAGAACCTGCGGAGTTAGCCGGGTAATATGCCATGTAACAGGTTTCATAGTTTAACCGTCGTGGATTTTGTTGGGGCTTAAGCCCTCAGTTTTGTGGTTGCATTCATATGGGAGGGGCTCGCCCCTCGAAACCGCCAAACATGAAACTTTTCAACGATAAATACAACTCACTCACCATAGAGGTTAAGACACATCGTATAGCTCGAGTGGTAAGAACCTTTGTGTGCAGGCAAGGAGGTCAGGCAGTCAATTCCCTGGGAGTCCAAAAAATTTTACTACTCCATTCCTAGGCCACATGGTGGCCTCCGAGCCTGCCACATGGTAGCCTCCAATTGGTTTAAAAATTCCAACGTACATCCAACAACGAATCACATCGTGCCACTTGGCATGACCTGACTGGCCCAGAAAAAATATTCTTGGAATATTTCGAACAATGAATCACATCGTGCCACTTAGCATGACCTGAATGGCCCAGATGGAATATTCTGGGGAATATTCCAAGAATATTCCATGGAATATTCTCTTTCTAAATTTCCCAAATTCCAGTCAAACTTGGTCAAAGTCCAAAAATTGTAGTTTAGTGGACTTTTCAAACTGCGATAACTTCTTCATACGGTGTCTGTTTTTCGAACCGTTCATGGCACTGGAATCAAGAAGACGAGATATATTTAGTCACTTAGGTTCAACATACCTCTAAACACTTTACATTTTGAGCTATCACTTAGGTCCTTGATCCAAATCTGATCACTAAATAAACCAGGAGGAGCTTATACGTTGAGTAAAACAAATATAATTTCTGCATTCCATGGTGAATCTATAAAATCTTCACTGATTTATGGAGTCGCCATCTCTTCCTGATCATCTAGGGCAGCAATGAAATTTATATCTAAGGCTTGACAGTTTGATTCAGCCATGAGTTTGGCCAAACCTTGGCCTTTGATTAATTTTGTAGGATTGATTTCAATGTCATATTCCAGTATTGTGGCAATCCATTTGCCTCTTTTTCCATTAGGCCCATTCTGAGTTAGAATGTCCTTTACAACTGAGTTTGGAACATATACTATTATGTGAGAGTATAGAATGTATACTCTGAAATATTTTATGGCTTTCACTAAAGCAAGAGCTTGTTTTTCCATGATATTATACTTTAGTGTTGCATCTCTCAAAGTTTTACTGAAGAGAGCAATGGGCTGTTCAAGACCCTCATCATTATTTTGCAACAAAACTATTTCAATGGTGTGTTCTGAAGCAAATGAAAAAATTATGAAATATTTGTTAAAATTAGGACTGATGAGGACAGGTGTTTTAGTAAGTGCTTCTTTGAATTCTTAGCCTCTAATGTCCACTTAAGTGTTGAATCGTTCTTTAACATGTTATTTGAGTTTCTAATTAGTTCTACTAAGTTAGGGATGAATCTTCTTAGAAAAATTATTTTGCCTAAAAATGCTTGTAATTATCTAATGTTTCTAGGATGACTGATATTAAGGATTACTTCTATTCTGGCTCGATAAATTCTAATTCCCTCTTTCAAAATGATGTTTCCAAGGATTTTTCCTTCTTCTAATCCAAATAGTCACTTTTTAGGATTTAAGGATATACCAAACTTTTTGCATTTTATGAATACTCTTCTCAAATTATCTAGATGTTCATTATCTGTTTTGGAAAACATTGTGATATCATCTAGGTAAATGACTAAAAATTCATGGATTTCCTTTGCAAAAGCTATTTCCATAGATCTTTGGAATGTTGCTCCAGCGTTCATCAGTCTAAAGGGCATTTTCAAGTACATGAAAGTTCCCCAAGGAGTGGTAAATGTAGTCTTTGCTTGATCTTTAGGTTGGACTAGGATTTGGTTGTATCCATAAAATCCATCAAGTAATGACATTCTAGATGACCCTACTACCCTTTGTAGAATGTGGTCCATTTTAGGGAGGGGATAGTTATCCTTCAGTGATACATTGTTTAAGTTTCTGAAATCAACACAGAGTCTAATTTCTCTTGTTTTCTTTATAGTGGGGACTAAATTAGAGACCCAATAAGAATATTTGATGGGTGCTATGATTTGAGCATCATACATTCATTTTACTTATTTTTCTATTAATGGCATAAGAACATGGTTAATTCTCCTAAGCTTTTGTTTAAAGGGCTTCTGATTTTCTTTAATTGGTATCTTATGCTGGATAATGCTGGTATCATGAGATTTGAGATCTTCATAACTCTAGGCAAAGATATCTTGAAACTCTTTAAATAAGCTAATGTAATTCAACTTTTCAGCTGGAGGTAATGCCTTGGATATCTTGATAAGCTTGGGATTTTCTTATGTTCCTATGTTGCATTCCTCTATATCTGACCTTAGAGGCTCCATTTTGGGTTTTCTAGCTACATCATGGGAGTCAAAGAGATCTTCTAATGGGGCTAATCCCTTAGGCAAAAAGTTGTCTTTGAGGTTTAAAACTTCTGATTCATCATTGATTAATTCCTCAATTTCTAATGTTTCTAATTTTTCTATTTCTACTTTAGTGAATCTATTTGGTTCTATTTTAATTACATAATTTACATCTATTTTGTTATTTATGGTATAATATAATGTAAAATCAGTGTTTAGATTATAGTTTTGAAATTCTCCCTCAGAATTCATAAAATTGTAAATTTGTGAGTCTTGTGAAAATATTTTCTAATACTTCAAATTATCAGGTATGGATTGCCTATGTCTTACTTCAACTTTGTACTGATGATTTGGCTAAAAAGGTAACCTGTATGTGCTGGAAAAAGTGGCCAAACTATGTGCTTTCATATTCTGCTTTCTTGGAATAACAACAAAGTCAGTTTCGAGGAAACAATTTATCACATCTAGGATGGTTTCTCTATATTGGCTAAGTCTAGGGTTATTCATAAGATACTCTCCCTTTATTTTTTTATGATGAGTTATGAGTCTCCCATGATAGAAACTCTTTTGGCTCCAATTTTTCTTACAATTTCAAGGCCTAGCACTAATGCTTCATATTCTGCCATGTTATTAGTGCATTTGAAATTTAACATGAAAGAATGTCCTTCTGAATGATCATTCTCTAAATTGTAGATCCATACTTCAGCTCCTGCTCCTAATCTGTTTACAAAGCCAAAAAAATCTAAATGCCACATATACTCATGAGTTATATTTTCACTATCAATTTCTTTTTGTTTCTCTTCTACAACTATGATTTTATCTTTGTCATTGTTTGAATTACATAGGATAAATGAGTCTAGATCAGAATGAAAGGAATAGATAGGATAATTCTATGGTCTTTCTAAACTACTTACCATGTATTTCATCAAATTTTATCTATAAAGCGTCCTTTGTTGACCAAACATAGAAATGGTAGCATATGACATGTCTAATTCTAGTTATCCCTATAATTTTTCTTCCCATGAGCAAGATAATAACATACTATATTTTGGAGGGATATCAGCAACTACTATGTCCATAACAATACTCTTTTTTGGGCACTGGAGTACAGTCACACATAGGTCTTTTATCAGGACAAGGCATTTGACTTGACTAGAATCAAAGGAGAATAGGTCTTTGTATGGTCTGGTGTTGTCTAAGTTTATTTTTTCCATGACTGCTTTAGGCATTAAGTTATGAGATTCTCCTGAATCCAACATAGCTTTACGTAAGATTTTATCATGAATTTTTAAGCTAATGTAGAAATGAGGGACACCCCCTTGTTGATGTTTTCCATTAACTTCAGGACCAAATAATAACTCAAGTTGATCATCATTGAGGTTAATAGCATCTTCGCCTTCACCTATGTTTAATGTTTTAGTGACTTGTGCTTTGTATGAATCAGTTTTCACTAGCTCTGTTAAAGGAACTGGTATTTTCAATTTGGGTATCTCAATTTGAATATTGAATGGTATTTGAGTTTTTCCTAATTGAATGATTTCATCTTTAGCAATTTTGGTTTGTGTGTTTTTGTCTTTTTTATCGACAAAAGGTAATTCAGTTTGGGTGTAAACTGTTTTGTTTTCAATTTTCTTGTCTGGAGCCGTTTGAGTAGTAGTTGAAGTTTGAGTAGTGGTTGATGTTATGTCTACAATATTTGGGCTGGAAGTATGTTGAGTTTCTCTAGGGAGAATTTGTAGAGTTTTGGTCACAGGGGCTTCTATTGTTTTCTTAGTTTGGGTTTGGACTGATTTATTAATAGGAGCTTATGTGTTCTTTTTGCTTCTAAGGCTATACTGTTTATGAACTTCATAGATAGAAAATTCATAGCCTTGTTTGTAGTCAAATGAATCTCCATATTCTAATTGTAATTGTTGTAACATGTACAATTCTTGTTCTTCTTGGGTAAGAAAAACAACATTTTCATTGTTTACTCCCATCAAGTTTATCTGGGTGTCCTGGTCTTCTTCATTTTGTTGTGAACTTTCAACATAATTTTCCTGGAAAGGTGGTATAATCTATTGATCGGGTAAAACTTCTCTTGATTTACCAGTGTTAGGATTTTTCCTAAAGTTGGGTTCCTAATTTGGGGACCTTGTTGATTTTCCCATTGAGGCTTTCTTTCCATGTTCTCTATTCTATCCATTAGTCTTTCCATACTTTTAGCTAAACTATATATCTTAACATCTGAAGTGGATGGTTCTTCCTTAATGGTCAGTCTTCTTTCATTCCTCACCCTAGCTCTTCTAGCTAATAAGTTAGCTTCTACATTAACTGCATCACTCTACATATGTTCTAAAGTTGTAGGGTTTCTTTCTCTTAATTGATAGGACATGTCAACATCAAAACCATTTGGGAATTTGATTAGGGCCAAGTTTGGTGGAGGTCTGATATTCACTGGAATTGCATTATAAATTTTGTTAAACCTAGTACAGTAATCCTGAACAGATTCATTAGTAGATCTCCTAATGTTCTCATATTCATATAATATCTGTAGAGGGTTTTTCTTTCTTTCCCATATACTAATCAAACAATTGGTGAAAAGCAGCTAAATCATCAATATGGTTAGCAGGTAATGATTTAAACCATTTTAACATCTCCTGCTAATGTTTGTGCAAATAATATCATTTGTACATTAGCCTCATCAACTTCATGTAATTCAAAATAATCTGCCATTTTATTTACATGTTGTTGAGCAGTATACTTACCAGTACCATCAAACTGAAAATTTTTACTATGGTAATTCTATGGCATGGAATGTAAAGGGGCCTGTAAGACCAAAGGGGCATATCTGGCTTCCATGGCTAATATTTTAGCTTGATTGGGAGGTAAAGTAGTGGTTCTTGAAGATGAACTTGGAATGCTTGAAGATGAACTTGAAACATTTAAAGACAAGCTTGAAATGTCAGGTTGGAGAGGAAGTTTAGGTATGAATGGTTCTATGGAATGAATTGTGGTGGATACTATAATGAGGTGGTACTAAATAAAGTTGTATTTATAGTTTCAGAAGATACAGTAGAATTCTTAGGGGTAGCAGTAGTTAGGGCAGATAATTCAACTGACTATTGAAAATAGGCTTTGTCTAAATCTTTTATCAAATTTGAGGTCAAAAAATCAAGTTCATCAAAAGTGTCTAGAACCTGTTGATCTAAATCAAGTTGTATAGTTTCCTTCTTTCATTCAATAAATTGAATAAAATTGGGGTCTATTACAATATCATAGATTGAGTTTTCAGATTTGGTATAGAATAAATAATTCTCAAACTATAAATCAAATTGAATATCTTGTATGCTTGATAACTCTTTAGGAAGTGAATTTTCTTTGATTAACTGACTACTACTTCCTAGACTTTCTACTTTTCTAGGTTTTCTTAAAATTTTGTCAGGATCATCAACAATTGTAGCAGGCTGTGGATTAGGATGAGCCCTAGTATAATATGTTCTTTTAGAAGCCAGAATTTTAACTTTCAATTATAATTTATAACAACCCTTTAAAAAACTTAAGGTGGAAAATGAGGAAAATTGTTTCCTTTAAGATTTATTTTAACTGAGGACTAATTTCCCCAGTATGGTCGCCAATATGTTATCACTCTGAAAATTTCCAAGAGTTGTTATGTGCATTAAAAATAAATATCAGAGGTAACTATCAACCACTTTTGGAGATTAGGATCTATCCTTCCTATACTCAAAGAGGGCTCCATCTTAATGTTTTAACTTTGTTGTTTTAATTGATTTTAGGCTAGTTATGTATGCTTAATTGGATTGGTTTTGATTTGTTGGTGGAATTAATGATTTAGATGAATAGTTGCCTTTCCATTTTCCATTAGGCTATGGAGTCAATATACTTTGAAAACATAATAGAATCAAATTATAAACGAAGTGTTACTATGCAGGATAGGTGAGAAAAATCAGATCTCAAGGCTAAATGGTGAAGTGATTTTCAATCGGGATCAAGGAGCAATTAAGAATTCCTTAAACCAGATAATGAAGGAAGGTGAAGGAGGTCAATCGAATCAGAGGGAAATTAATAATTCTCTAAACTGGATATCAGAAGAAAACATAAAAATGTATAACTATTCAAAACAGAGTGTATATTTTAAACAAATTCTGCAGCAAAATTCCTCTTATAACATTCAAATTTAGAAAAACATGAAAGTTTATGGAATAATTAGAAAATAACATGAACAATTGAAATGTATGATTCACTGAGATAGATCAACACATGAATCTTGTAAAGAAATTCATTTATTACTTGTCCTGTCTGTCAACTAGAAATGGTACAATAACCCGTAGGTATTAGATCAGTCAGCTATGGAAATATTCAGAAATCCACACTTGATACTTTGAATTGATGAAGTATTTATACAACATATTACAAAAAATATATTGTCAACTGACTAGGATTTATTCTATGGAATTAAATATCTTTATGAAAAAATATAGTGACACCTATTAACTGACTGAAATCTGTTCCTATTTTTTGTGATTGTTGTTACTTGTATCTTTAATTTGTCTTTCTTTCACATTGTCTACTCTTTAATATGTCTGCTCTTTACCTGTAATAGTAAATCACACCATTTTTCCCACGTTTCCTCATCATGAATCTTTATCTTCTTCATCTTCCGGTAAATTTCATCTTCTTCTGAATATTTGGTAAACGTGGACTTGTTCGCAAAAAGGTGTTTTACCTCATGCTAGAGGTAAAAGAAATTTTCTAAACTTTGAAGGAGAACTTTGCATGTTGGTACACCCTTCATTGATGAACTATCGTAAGTTTCTTTGGCTACTTCCCTCATCTTCTTATCATAGTCTTCATGTCTCATGAGTTTATCATTGATTACCAAAGGATTAGGCAGACCCTTCTATCTTAATATATCAAACTTGTTCATAAACATGTTCACTGCAAGTTCCATTGTTTGAAATTTGTCCTCAAGCTGTGTCATCAGATTTATCTTGGAAATCAATTTCTTCACCTCTAAGATATTTTTTGTTCTATTAGTTATCCCTAATTCTTCCAATTCATACTTGTTTTTGGAATTTAGGAATTTTATTATTTCAGAGGCTTCTTCGGGTTTCTTTCCAAGATCTGCTTTGACCTTTTGAATTGCATTACCAGCTTCTTTTACCAAGTCATTATATTCAAATATGATCTGTATAGAAGGCCAGATATCATTAACTGAGTTAATGATATTGTTCCACAACTACTATTTTTCTTTGGCTAAAGGTTCTTTTAGTGATAGCTCCTTCTCTAGCTTGTGGATTCTTTCAGTCAATCTATTGGCCTTTTGTACTTCTGCCTGATGCATTACTTTTTCCAATTTCTTGCCATCTTCTAAACTCTTCACTTATATGAGCTTATTTATCTCAGTATTTTGAATAGACATATCTTCCATTGTTTTGATCAATTTGTTGGCCTCATCAATGGGATGGGTTGTTGGTATTTTTGATTTTGTTGATGATGTAGTTGTTAGAACCGCTGTTGATACTGGATTTGTTGTAGACAATGGAGTTGATGTAGAAGCTATTGGAATAGCAGTAATGGGAACTACTTCCATTCTAGCTTGATTTTCCTACACGAGTTTGTTGATTTCTGTTTCCATTTCTTTCAGTTGAGTTGTCAACTGAATGATGAGATTCATCATTTCATCCTTTTGATTATTAGTTTCCAAAAACTCCTTGGTTTTTGGATGCTTTGTAGTTCGTAACTTTAGTTTTTTCTTCAGTACAACTATGTCTTCATTCTTCTTTTTTATTAGTTCTTATGTTGCTTTGATATCTTTTGGATTATAACCAACTTCCATTACCAAATCCTAAAGTGAATTTATCCTGTTATCCTTTCCTTGTGATGAAGGTTTCTCTAGCTTTAACTGTGTCTTTACATTTTCTATAGAATTTTGTAACTTCTCAACACCTAAAGATTTGTGTGTCATAGTGGAATAGATCATTTCTCCTGCCTGTTTGTGAAACTCAATCTGGTCAATGGGATGTCCATCTTTGGCAATAAATTCAAAGGATGTATTTTTGTAATCTTTTGATGTTTTTGGGGCCTGCACTTTTGGCTTTAGAAATGTCATTTTCATAATCCTTATTTTGAAGTCAAAAGCTGAAAGAAATCTATTCTAGTCACCGAGAGTTTGCTTCTAGTACTGTGCATATGTTACAACATTTAATGCTTCATTTCTAATTTTAATCTCTTTGTATTTCTCCATGATATATTTTTCTTTCTTCACTGGTTTGCTGGATGTTGAAACCTCTGCACTATTATGTTTCTGAATGATTTGTGCACTGGAGGTTGATGGTAGATGCGTTTCTTCTGAAAGTGTTGGAGGTGCATCATCTCTAACAACAATATATGTTTCAATGGTTTCAACTGTCTCAACTCTCTCTTCCTGCTCTATCACTAGATTTAGTTTTGTCTTATTTCTATACATAAGCTTGAATTTAGTATCAGAATTAGTTTCTTCAAAATAAGAGCCTTCCTCTCTTGCCCTCTTTGAATTTCTGTCCTGTGGGACTGGAGTAATAAATATGGAACTAGTATCAACCTATTTATCCATCTCCTGTAAAGTGTTTTACAACCACTCTGACTGGTTGGAATACTTTTCAATTTCAGGCTTTGACTCATGAATGAAAGGGTTCAATTTAAACTTAACTCTTAATTTACTTATGACACCCAAGGGGTCATATGGCCATTTGAAACTGCTGCTGAACTTGAAATCTTGTAAAAATATGTTTGCTTGATGTCCAACATTCCTACTATTTCATATATAAGGCCCTAATTGGTTTTTAATCTTGAATTGAGTCTTCTTTTTAGCTGAAAGGAAATTGATCTCATCTGAATTCAAAATTTGTCTGATGAATTCTAAAGAAAGTATCCTCATTGGGAGGTATTTGGGAAGCTTGTATGGAACTAATTGGCTTCCATAAACTCTGATTTATGTATGATTATGTTATAAATACCAGTCTCCTATTTTTATTTGATCTGATAGTTGTAGAACCTTTTTTTATTTCTGCATTGATTCTAGGCTGAATGCTACTGCTTAGCATATTAACTACTGGATATATAAAATAATCAATGAAGTATTTGAAACTGAATTCAGTGGAATCCTTTTTTATCAAACCATTTGCATGAACTCTCTACACTATGCTGCAACTGAGTCACCAGATCTCTACAATGCATATCCTCTAAGGTGTGGGAATTAACTTATTATGATGGTGTAGGAAGTGTCAGCTATTTTTTAGATGAATTTGAAAAGGTTGTTCCAGAGACACAATGGTTCCATGCGCTTGACTTAGCTCTGCGATTAACCCCAGTGCACTAGTGGGAAACACACAAGGACAATCTCGCGGTTTGGGAAGAATGTACCCACATGATGAAACTACAATTTGGACAACCCAATACTTGGTTGGAAGGAACCTATGTAGGAAAAGAAGACCTGCACATGCATTTAGCCAGGTGGACTGCAGCTTGGGGAGAAGATTCGTAGTCAGGATGGGTGCATACCTTCATCCATACTTTAAGTCGCATTCCTATGAATTGGCATCTAGAGGTCGAACTGCGCCAAGGCATGACAGAATGGGTTACACTACAAGAAATATTTTTTTTAACCTTAAGTTTTGAGAGTGGATTCTCATGCATCAATATTTCCTTACACATGATTCAAGATGTGGTATTTGACATGCCAGAGAAACTAGAAGAACAAGCCCTAGCAACATGGGATGCACAGATGAAGGATATAGTTGAATGCCAAAATGTGACTATTGAAGATAATGAGGAAGACCTGTTGTGTAACCAGATTCAAAAATGGAAGAAAAGAGATATCAACGCCTTAGAAATAAGCCACTTCGAGGGGGCAACCTCCAATACATTACATAAATGAAAAATTATTGAATGATACAATTCACAAAACCTCCTTTCTATATATAGGAGTCCATGGGGCCATAATGTAATCCTAGTGGGTCATAATGTAATCCTAGCCGACCTAACAATAATAATTTAAGGGCACAATAATAACAAAATGGGGGTTACAAGGGTACAATAATAACAATAAGGGGTTTACACTAACAATAATAAGGGGCTATACTCGTGATATAGGGACCTAACATGCCCCTCTCCTTCAAAAAAGTGTTGTCCTCAACACTTGAGTAGCTCCGGGTGCTTCTGTATAAAATTCTCATCCTCCCATGTAGAATCTTCAGTGGGTAAGTTCTTCCACTTGATGAGATACTCTGAAATTGATCGATTCCGTAGCTGTCGAGTTCTTGTTTCCATGACTGCTTCAGGTTTCAATATGATTTTTCCTTCCTCATCAAGTTTTGGCAATATTGTTTGAACTGGAAGATTTTCACCTATAACCTTCTTTAAGCATGAAACATGGAAAACTGGATGTACTCGCGAAGAAGCAGGAAGCTCCAATTTGTATGCCATAGTACCAATCTTTTGCAACACCTTGTAAGGACCATAGTACTTTGGCGATAATTTGTTATCCTTCTTAGCTTGCTTGAGGGACATTTGTTTGTATGGTTGTAGCCGTAAAAATACCCAATCTCCTACATCAAAACTTCTCTCGCTGCGATGTTGATCTACCTATTGTTTCATTCGATTTTGTGCCAAATTCAGGTTATCCTTTAAGAGTTGGAGAACTTCTTGTTGATGCTCGATGTGATCTTCCACTGCTTGAACCTTTGAATTTTCCCTTAAAGATGATGTGATCGATGGTGGATGATATCCATAAAATGCCATAAATGGGGTCATTTTTGCTGCAGTATGGAAGGAAGTGTTATACCACCATTTAGCGAGAGGTAACCACTTGACCCATTGTGTTTGTTTATCAGATAAAAAACAACGAAGATATCCTTCCAAACATTTATTTACTATCTCAGTTTGACCATGGGATTGAGGATGATAAGATGAGCTATGAGCTAATTGAGTACCCAAACAAGAAAATAACTCCGTCCAAAAATTTCCAGTAAAAATGGGATCTCTGTCGCTCACAATAACCCTTGGGTTTCCATGTAGCTTTTGAATTGTGTCCATAAATGTAGTAGCAACTGTACTTGCTTTAAATGGATGAAATAATGCACAAAAGTGTGCATACTTGGTAAGTCTATCAACTACCACCATGATGACATTCTTGCCTTCGGACTTCGGTAAACCTGTGATAAAATCCATTGAAATCTCCTCCCAACGTTGACTTGGAATGGATAAAGGTTGTAGAAGTCACGGGGTCTTAATTGTCTCCACTTTATTCTGCTGGCAAACCAAACATTCCGCCACAAACTTTTGAATATCAGATTTAAGGCCATCCCAAAAAAATTATTTCTTCACCATGTGGTAAGTTTTTAAAAATCCTGAGTGTCCTCCTAAAGGAGAAGTGTGCAATTCCAGAAGAATCTTTTGTTTTAGTTGGGAATTCTTACAAAGATATAAGCGATCTTTGTACCATAAGGAATCATTTTTCCAACTAAATGTATCGGATGTACTAGGATCTTGCTGCAACTTTTGAATGAGTGTCCATACTTCTTTGTCCTTCTTCCATTCATCTCTTGCTTCGGTTATCCAATCTGGTTGGATAATAGAAATGGCACAAAGCAATGCTTCCACCTCTTCATTCTTTCTTGAGAATGCATCTGCAACAACATTTAGCTTCCCTTTTTTGTAGATTATTTCAAAGTCATAACCCAACATCTTTGTGACCCATTTTTGTTGCTCTTCTGAAGATAGTCTTTGTTCCAAAAAGTGTTTAAGAATATCATGATCAGTTTTTACCTTGAAGTGTCTTCCCATTAGGTAAGTTCTCCATTTCTTTAGTGCATGCAGTATTGCTAACATTTCCTTCTCATAATAGGTTTCTGTAAATACTTTCCTTTGATTGGACGACTTTCAAAAGCAATGGGTCTTCCTTCCTGCATTAAAACTGCACCAATTCCATTTCCTGAGGCATCACATTCCACAATAAAGGTTTTTGTGAAGTCTGGCGTAGCTAAGACCGGTGCTAGGCACATTGCCTCTTTGAGATGTTCAAAGGCCTTAGTTGCTTCAGGAGTCCATGAAAATGCATCTTTCTTCAATAATGTTGTTAGAGGTGCTGCTATTCTCCCATAATTCTTAACAAACTTGCGATAATACCCTGTTAACCCGAGAAATCCTCGCAACTTTCATTATGGTCGTGGGGACTTTCCATTCCTTAATGGATTTAATTTTGTTAAGGTCTACTTTAACACCCTCGTGAGATATAATATGACCCAGATATTCCACCTCTTGTACTCCAAAGAAACATTTGGATGTTTTTGCATATAATTGTTTCTCCTGCAATAGTTTGAGCACCCTGTCAACATGTTCAACATGATCCTTCCAAGACCTGTTGTAAATTAGTATATCATCAAAAAATACTAGCACAAATTTTCTAAGGGTTTGAAAATGGAATTCATCAACCCTTGAAATGTAGAAGGTGCATTGGTAAGGCCAAAAGGCATGACCAAAAATTCATAATGACCCTCATGAGTTGAAATGTTGTTTTCAGAATATCTTCAGTCTTCATTCTAATTTGATGATATCCTGAACAAAGATCCAACTTGGTAAAATAAATTGCTCCATGTAATTCATCCAATAATTCATCAATCACAGAAATGGGAAATTTATCTTTAATGGTGAGCTTATTGAGCTCCCTATAATCCGGACACATTCGCCATGATCCATCCTTCTTGTGTACCAATACTACAGGAGCAGAGAAGGAACTTTGACTAGGTTGAATTATACCCGCCTCTAACATTTCTGCAATCATACGTTCAATTTCGCTCTTTTGGATGTAAGGATATCTATAAGGCCTGATGTTTGGAGGAACACTTCCTGGAATCAAATGAATAGCATGATCATGATCACGAATAGGTGGGAGTACTTTGGGAGTTTCAAACACCTTGGAATGATTGTCCAAGACTTGTTAGAGATCTGCAGAAATAAATTATTTTGATGTTGGAACTTCTAGTGAGCATAATTGTGCAAATATGCCTCATTTTTCTTTATTTAGAATCTTTTTCACGACATTAGATATTATTATCCTTCCTGGATTCCCTGCAATACCTCATAATTCAACTTCCTTTCCTTCTAAAAAAATTTCAAGAAAAGTTCTTGAAAATTAAAAGCTACCATCCCCAAAGATTGTAACCATTGTACTCCTAGTACAACATTAGCACCTCCCATAGGAATGGAAAGAATTGGAATAGTCAATACATATTCCCCCATGGTTAGCTTGATATTATGGCATTTTCCAGAGAAATTTATAGTTCCTCCATTTGCAACCATCACTTGACATTCTGGTGCTGGGTATAGGAAACAATTTAATTCCTTGGCTACCTTATAATGAATAAAATTATGGGTGCTACCTGAATCAATCAACACTATTACCATTTTCTTCTTTATGTGTCCTTCTATCTTGAGAGTTTGAGGAGTGGTAATTCCTGCCAGTGCATTACACGATATGGTCGGATTCATTTCTTCTTCTTCTAGGGGTGGTTCCTGGTGTATATCCTCTTCTTCTTCATTTTCTTCTTCTTCTTCACAATCTATGTAAAATAATTTCTTCTCAGTACACTTATGACCTTTAGTGTATTTGCTATCACAACTGTAGCAAAGCCCTTTTGCTCTTTTTTCTTCCAATTGTTGTGGTGTCAACCTTGGAGGTTGTGGAAATCTAGGCGTAGCAACACTTCCTTCTTTATAGAATTGAGTGGTAGGCTTCCTTGTCGCCATAATTTTACATTCAACTTTTCTTGCCAACCTGAATGCCTTCTCCAATGAATCGGGTTCCAAAACATGAACTTCATGTTGGATGTTATCCTTTAGAGTGCCTATGAAGAGATCAATCATGTGTTCCTCTGGAATATCAGTTACCCTTATATTCAATTTTTGGAAGTCCTCAATGTGCTGCCCCACTAAACCCTTTTGTTTGAGATTTATCAATTGGCTAAAGAAGGTGTTGCTCTTTGTATCCTCAAAATGTGCTATCATTTCCTCCGTAAAAATTGACCAAGTGACAATTTTTTTATGGGAGCAAAGCCATCGATACCATACAAATGTATTTTGTTCTAAATGAAAATTTGCAATGCGTACCTTTTGTGTGTTTTGCACATTATGGAGATCAAAATATTGCTCCATCTGTAGTATCCATGTTACAGGATCCTTTCCATCAAACTTCCTCATATCCATTTTTGGAATATGGTGGTTCTTCCCGCCAACATTAGAGTTTATGAAATCACGATTAACATTTATTTTGTTCTCATCATGAGGTTATTCTACTATATTTTCACCATTAGGAAAAATTTCTTGTATCAACTTTGTCAAACCTTCCATGTATGCTTTTAGAAAATTCTTCATGTTTTCCATTTTCTCATCGATCTTAGCTTCCATGTCATCCATCTTAGATTCCATGCTAGCCTCCATGCCATCTATCTTATATTCCACACCTTTCTTCAAACCATCCATCTTAGTTTCCATGCCTTTCCTCAAAACTTCCATGTCATTTTTTGTTGCTCTTTGCGAGAGAAAAATTTGTTTTACTTGCTCTTGTAATTTTGATATGTCATGTTTCCATTCTTCGTCTTCATGAGTCTTAGTAGAGCTTTCCAAAGGCTTAATGGGTTTTGGATTCTTTGTAGGGGCCATTTTAGAATCCAATACTGATATCTATTCTACAATATGCCCTTGCAATCAATTCAACTTGATTCTTCAAACAAGACTTATGCAATTCGGAAAAAAAATACACACCTTTTACTTGCTTTTGAGGAGCTCGATATTTAAATTGAATTATCTCTATAATTTTAGAACCTAAATATCTGAAATTAAGCCCTATAGTAGCCATCTGAAGCTTCTTTCCAATGCCACAGGTCTGATATGATTTGTATTCTTCAAGACAAAGTTATGTCCAATCTTCCACAATGAGCCAATTTTGGATTGGTTCAATAGAGCGAACTTGTATGACTTCCCACATATTACTTCTTCATCCTTTGGCTCTGAAATTGATATAGAAAAAAATACAGTCCGTGTACTTGCGACCAATTTTACGACACTCCAATCTGATGCTCAGAGAGAGAGTTATGAATATGTTCCCACGATCACCTCTTTGAGATGAAATTCAAGAGCGTGAAAAATCACTACCTTCCACAGATCATATCTCCGAAAAAATTGTGAACCAAGCTCTGAAATTTTTTGACAATGTTCCTTAGGATTTCAGCTTCATACCATAAACATTTCAGCTTCTGAAACTTCGTAGAAAAAAAATTATAGCACAAATTCCACGATGACCTGTTTAGGAGCCTGAAAAAACACCTAACTTCCACAGATCATATCTCCAAAAATATTGTGAACCAAGCTCTGAAATTTTTTGAAGATGTTCCTCAGGATTTCGGCTTCGTACCCTAAAACCTTCAACTTCTGAAACTTCATAGAAAACAAGTTATAGTGAAAATTCCACGATGACCTGTTTGGAGCAGTGAAACCCTAGAATCCAAACCTCTGATACCAAATGTTGTGTAACCAACTTCAAAAATGGAAGAAAAGAGATATAAACACCTTATAAATAAGCCACTTCGAGGGGGAAACCTACAATACATTACATAAATGAAAAATTCTTGGATGATACGATTTACAAAACCTCCTTTCTATATATAGGAGTCCATGGGGCCATAATGTAATCCTAGTGGGCCACAATGTAATCCTAACCGACCTAACAATAATAATTTAAGGGCACAATAATAACAAAATGGGGGTTACAAGGGTAAAATAATAACAATAAGGGGGTTACACTAACAATAATAAGGGACTATAATAGTGATATAGGGACCTAACAAGACCCAAGAAAAATCAATATCCCTGAGTTTTAAGGTTAGCACACAGTTTTTGGGCCTATGGTTGAAGTGCCTGATGTGATTGAACCCATGAATATTAGGCAAGTCAACATTGGAACATAAGAGCAACCTAAGATTTCCAAAATATGGGATTACTGGGATGAAGATAAAATATCTAAGGTTGTGGAGCTGCTCGTTGAATATCAGGACTTATTTCCCACAAAGTTTTCAAAATTAAAAGGTATTTTTGGGGATCTTGGTGTGACGAAAATCACTCTAAAGCCAAATGCTAGACCTGTCAAGTAGTGCCCCTACAGGTTCAATCCTAAGTATAAACAAAATTTCAAGGAGGATTTGGAGAAAATGATTGTTGTAGGGATCATTGAACTAGTATAAGAATCAGATTGGGTAAGCCCCATAGTGGTCCAAGAAAATAAGTCCAAAGGAGAAATCAGGATTTGTGTGGATTTGCACAAGTTGAATGATGCCTATGTGCATGAACATTTTCCAACTCAATTTTGTGATGAATTATTGGACAATGTGGGAGGGAAGGAGGGCTACTCATCCACTGATGGATTTTCTTAATACCACCAAATAATAATTGCGCTTGAAGACAGAAGTAAGACAACCTTTGCGAAGAAATGGGGATCATTCCAACACATAGTAATGCCATTTAGTCTGAAGAATGCACCAGTGATATTCTCGTGTGTGGTGGTAACTGCATTTAAGGAGTATATACATAAGTTCTTAGAAGTATATTTAGATGACTGGATTGTATTTGACTTATTGAAGAAGCATGTTTCAAGTATGTTCTTGATGTTGGATACTTGTTGGAAGCATCAGATCTCATTGAATCTGAAGAAGTGCATATTTTATGTCCCTTTTGGGATTTTTTTGGGTCATATTGTCTGTCAACAAGGATTGATGGTCGATTCAGCTAAGATTGCTATTATTGTGAACTTGGAGGTGCCCGCAAATGTGAAGCAGTTGGGCTCAATTTTGGGGCATATGGGCTATTACAGAAAATTTATCCAAGGATATGTGATGATTACTATGTTGATGGAAAAGTTGTTGAAGAAGGATGCATATTTTTGTTGGGATGAGGACCGCCAAAAGAATTTAGAACTACTTAAGGAGAAAATGGTGACTGCGCCTATATTGGTATTTCCAAACTAGACAAAGGAATTCCATGTACACATGGATGCTTCGTGTATCGCGCCAGGCATTGTACTCACGCAATAAGGAGATGGAGATATTGACCACCCAATTGAATTTGCGAGCAGGGAATTGTCAAGTGTCGAGCACAATTACTCGACAACAGAGAGAGAAGGATTAGCCATGGTCTATGCACAACATAAGTTTCGTCACTATTTCCTGGGAGGACATTATAAGATGTTTACTGATCACTCTTCTTTGAAGTACCTGTTCAACAAGCCTGTGTTGTGGGGGAAGATTTTTCGATGGCTCTTATTATTTCAAGAGTATGATTTTGAGATGATCGTAAAGCCAAGGAGATTGAATGTAGGTCCAGATTATCTATCGCACATTGAAAGTGGAGAGGATCCAACTAGTTTTGAGGACATATTAACAAACACACATCTATTTTCCATTAAATTAGTCGATGAAAAATTCACAGATATTATCCACTTTCTGACCACTGGTAGTGCGCCTATGGAGTATACAATTAAGAAGAAGAAAGAACTGGTCTTCCACGTAACAGAATTTACTTTGATTGTTGGCCAGTTGTATAAGATTGGAGTTGATGAGGTGTTGAGACATTATGTGCCGGAGTTTGAAAGACAAAGCATCTTAGTCGAAGCACATGCAGGGGTTGCAGGAGGTCACTATGCAGGAAAACCAACAACATAGAAAATTTTAAGGGCTAGTTTGTGGTGGCCTACAATGCACAGTGATGCAAAATAATATTGTCACGCTTGTGATGTGTGCCAGATAATGGGGAAACCCTTGCGCAAAGATGAAATACCACTGCAACCACAAGTTACTTTGCAAGCTTTTGATAAATGGGCTATTGAATTTGTAGGAATGATCAACCCTCCCAGGAAGAGGACTGGCTCACGCTGTATCATTTTTGCGATGAATTATCTAACTAGGTGGGAAAAAACTAAGATTGTGAAAGATTGCAATGCAGAGATAGTTTCACACTTCATTTTTTAGAATATCTTGACAAGGTTTGGGTGTTCTAAAATCTTGATGAGTGACCAGGGTACACACTTTTTGAATGTTGTTACACTATTTTTTGGTCATCTAGCCTGTTACTATGAGATGGACCTAAGTACACCATGTAAGACCAATTTTACCCTAAGTAAAATTGTTTTCACTATGAAAAATAACTTAGTAAACCACCTTTATTAAGTTGTTTATGGTCTAAACAGGAAACCCCATGAGGAAATATTAAATAAATCCACATTTGTTTGATTTTCCTCGAGGAATAATTAGTTAAACAACAGTTTAATTAATATTCCTGGTCATATTTAACCCAAAACAGGAAAATTAATTAGATAAATCATTATTTATCTTATTATTTTCTAGGAATAATTATTTAAACCTTATTTAAATAATATTCCTTGTTAAATTTGACCAAATCATTTATAAATAATTGAATAAATCATTATTTATTTAATTATTACTCAACCACATCCTTAAAATAATAAATAAATCATTTATTTATTTATTATTTACAAATAAAGGGATTTGACCAAAGTCAAATTCTTTTTCCCTTCAACAAATATAATAAAATATTCCATAAAAGTTGGATCTTGATTTGGTTAATAATATTTTAATTATGCACCAATATCTAGACTAACTCAATATTTTGTTATAAATAGAAAGTTAATTTCATTCTACATTTTGTTGCTAAAGACCATAGGTCTAAACTTTTGTTGACGATCCACTATCATTGTCATATTTTTCTATCTTTTTCCTTGTGAGCTCATTTTGAGTTCCATTTTTGTCTGGGTTTTCTACACCATCAAGAGCGAGGAGTTTTAGATCTGAAGTGTTGATGGCTTACAATAACCCATCCCATTGAGGAGAACTGGTAACATGCCCATGTTTTGCTCCAGGTGGTCTTATTCCTCCAAATTTCATTCAACATATTCATGTCTTTTCTATTGGATGTGTTAGCCCCTTATAAATTCCTTGACAAGCAAGCAAGGGGTAGTTTGTTTTATAAGCCTACAAGGAACGCATTTCCCTGAAAACACATCATCCTTGCAGCCTTTTCATGTTCCCTGCCTTGTGACTATTTCCCTCTGCTGTTCTGAGTAAATAAGCCTTGCTGATAAAGAATTATGCTCCAAAAGGCTTTATTTCTGCCCTTTATACCCTTGCAAAATGCTTCATTTTCACCCCTTTTTACCTTTACCAAATCCCCCCTTAGTCCCCCTATCGTTACCCTCTTATGGCTTTAAAATCCATTAAAAGGGCTTAAAAATCCACTTTTAAACATTATAATAGGGCCTATCCCCTTTCAGCCTAGTCCCATGTACATTCCCCCCCACAGAACCCAGCGCTATGACCGAGCGCTAGCCCCGAAGGTGCTTATCCCATATGTTTATCGAGAGAATTTTCAACCGTCGATATGTACAGATCAGACAACGATCATGGCCTTCGCAACCTCCCATGTTCACAGTTCATTTCTCCGATCGTGCCATCGCCGTCCATTCAAACGCAGATCAACGGTCCGCAGTATGTCCGTCCCGGTGGTCCCCGCTGCTAACACTGTTCACAAACCCGGTGGTATCTATCGCACCGCCTTTGGGCGGTAGGCGGTATTTTTCCATTGACCAACGATTCCATTCAACATTCGACACGTGGCTCCTGTACGATTCCAAAACCACTTGCTCATCGCACGTTATCTTTCGGTACAGGACACGGAGCGATATCATCGTCAGCCGTCAGATCTGTCCTCGCCCATCCAACGATCATCGCTCAACAAAGTTGCGCAAGGTTTAACCCGAGGAAATCGTACCCCTGGCCCACCGTTCATTGCCCTATGTTTCATTTTTCACCGTCGATCTCCCTTGAGATTTGACGGTCCAGATTTTTTTTCCCCGCTATTGACTTTTTCACCTGGTCTCACCATGTCACCCCCACATGTGTCCACTGTACATTCACCCATCCCATTGCATTTATTTCTTCAAAAGTCGAGTTTTTTAAGGTTTTCATGTATAATTTTCTCTGCATTCCGCCAACCTTCTCCAGAGCATTCCTCCACCATTCCTCTACATTGTTCCGCCATTTCACCAGCCACACGACCATTTTACATCATCCGCACCGCATCCACCACCCCATTCATTGTTTTCTTAACATGTTTTCGTATTTTGCAGGGTTTCAAAGAAGCAGAAAACCTCCATGGTTCATATGTACTACTCTAATGGTGTGTTGCGTAAACATAATTGAATCTAGAAGCTAGTACTACAGGGAAACGCCTAGAAAGGTAGCGGCGGAATAAATACTATCCAAGGACAGCCCAATCTCCGCGAAGAAGAAACCTATCCGGCACCATTTAAAGCCCAAATCTTGCAGATCAAGACATTTATGAAGCGGCAGAGAAATACCAGTGAAAAATACCAGCTGATAATCAACGAGCTCAACGTTCAGATTGAAGATTTTTGAAGCTCTCCAGGGATTTTAAAAGGCAAAGCATCAGTTTAGCGACATCATGAATCATAAAGAGGTACAGCACGTAGAAAACCATACCATCGAGGTTTTCACATCAGCAGAATTTTTTTCCCGAGCAGGGACACGGTACAATTTGAAGTTTTAGTCCATATTGTGTCCAAGCGAAGATTTTCCCCCTGAAAACGGTCCTATGTTTTCAGAAGAATTTGTTTCATAGTATGGCAGACACTTGCACCATTTATTCTCCTTTTGTTTATTAACCAGAAGTACTACATGGTACTGTAGCCAACGTACATCAGAGACACATCAGAAGTAAAAGGAGGCCTGGAGAAGGCTACTCTTTCAACCAAAGAGTGCCAAGAATTGAATGCTCAGAATTTAAACTGAATGGGCTTCGGCCCTCTTTCTTTTCAGAAGTTTTAATACTGCATTTTGCTCTTCACCTACCTCCTCCATTTCCCTTCAGCTATAAAACTCATGAGATAATATTGTAAGGGTTGTTGATCAGTTATCAGAGAATTGCAAGTAGTTTCTTTTGAGACACAGTCTCTGTGTAAAGTTGTAAGATAGGCTGAGGAATATGATTTCAGACTGAGTATTCGGCTATTGGCATTGTTGTACTTGACTGGTATTGTTGTTTAATATGAGAAGCACATTTATTTGGATCCTAATCTAAAGCAGCAGTGATGTTTTCCTATCTCTATGTTTATATTCATTTCATTTCATTTCTATTAGCTTGCATCAGAATATTGGCATAGGATTTACCCTTGTTAGGTATCCTATGTTTCTTTTCTCCTTGCCATTGATGTTTTTCTTCTAAATGTGTTATCTAAGAATCGATTTCAGTTAATTTAACCAGTGTAGTGGATGTTATTGCCTGCTCTCTGATGTATGAATTAAATGTGTATGTTCTTAGATGCTTCTTGTTAAGGACTTAGTTGGAAGATTTGGGAACACTGGGGATTAGAGTTAGCCCTATCCACTAGGATCCTTGTGCGACCAACTGGTCTTTAACTTTGTGCCCTGAATCTGTGTTGTCTCCTCCTCTCTTATCATTCCATATCACATAATCACCTTTAAGATCCAACGTTTTAGATGACTAGCCCAATTGAAAGCTTGCACATTGGATAGTAAGCAAATCCTTTCCTGACTCCATTGCCCAATGGTTTTGAATATTTCCCAGAACAATTCACCTGTGCCTTATTCATCTTTTCTCATCCTTGTCTTAAATTGAACCCTTCCTTCCTGATAACCAGCAACCAAACAAACAATCAAACAAACAAACCCTGAGCCTTATAACTAGCCTAAAATTTTAACACTGAGCTTTGAAAGACATAACACTTTTGCTTATATAGAGAGATCCCTCTCTGGACCCAAGAGGGCTAGATCCTGAGGTCTAAAAGTGGTTTGATGTTGTCTCATATTTTGGTATTTCCAACCTTGCCAAAACATGGGAACCCCAACATAATGGTGACCATACTGGGGAGTTCTGAGTTTTCCTCACCTTACTATATCATAAGCCTCAGAAAACCTACAATCTCTAGTTAGGTTGGTACATTAAACACTCCCATTCATAGATCAAACTCTATACCTTTTGTTATGTTTCTCCCACACTCTTGGATAGAGTCTGGAAAGGGCCAGGTAGCCTCCAGATCTCACACTCTTTCAGAGGTAACATTTCTGGTAAATGCCCTCCCAGTCAATCTTTGGTTAGAGTTTGCTGTGTTTGGAAGATATCCTTGAAAGGGGACATCTCATAAGCACTGTGGTGGATAGTGTACCCTCCTGAAACATCCTAAACCTTTCCACCTGGCGAATCTATATTCCCTAAACGTTTTAAAGACTCCACTGGTGATCAGTAGGCCTGTTGATTGTCTTGGTTCACATTAGACTCCACTGGGAGACCAGCCTCTATAACAACATCAACCACAGTAGAAGTAACAAGTAGGGTTAATTTTCTTGGTTAGAAACTTCATTCTAGCTTTTAGAACCATTCACACAAGAGCTTATCCCAACCCAAACCCACCAGAAATAGTTGATAACCCTGAGAGGATCCTCAAGGGAGCTCCTATACCTAGAAGATTAACTATTTCCAATCACATCCATAGAGCTAACTCTGCACCAGAAGATCTTACAGCTATATCACTTTTTCACCTTGACCTAGACCTACCTAATAGATTACTTAGAGCTAGGTCCTTCAGTGTCTTAGACCAGCCAGACCCTAAGCTTCCTGGTTCACCACCTCAAAGTGGTAGACACCTCGGGAATAGACAGACCCCTCCCTCTACACCTCCTGATATACATTTGATACAAAAATTAGGGCTCAGTCACCCTAGATCTACTCATCAGTCTTCTGCTGATCATAATATCCCTGTCATCCACATACCAACTGCCCAAGTCAACCCTTTACCTCATCAAAACATCATTATGGCAGCCTGGTATGCACCTCTGGTTTTACCTCAGCCTCTAGTTCCCTTACCCAATGATTATCAATCAAAGATCCCACACTTCACTGCAAAAGAGTCTACCACAACACAATACCATATAGACAGAATGGAAGATTCTTTTGACTACATGGAGATAGATGATGATACAGTCAAAATGAGAATCTTTGCCCAGAGCCTAGGAGGTGATGTGAAGAAATGGTTCAAAGGCTTGCCTCCGGGTAGCATTAATGATCTCCCAGCTCTATATCAGACCTTCATAAACAAATGGGAAGTTAGGGAAAATCCTTTCCAACTCCTGGTAGAATACATGAACATTAAAAGAAACGTAGGGGAGAATGTCCATGATTACACAATGAGATTCAACAGCATTTACAATGCCCTTCCTACACACATGGAACCTCCCCAAGGTATGGCTCTAGAAAAATACCCCAAAGGCTTTGATGCTGACATGGATTATCAGCTTAGGGATAGAGAGTACAACACATTGGAAGACATGCAGAAAGGAGCAGTGAATATAGAGGCCAACTTGATTGAGAAGAGAGCAAGGTTGAGAGCTGAGAAAAGGGTAACATATAGAGATGACAATGTAGCTTCCACATCTGATCCAAATTATGATAGATTATCTAAAAACGTGGAAAGACTACAACAAATGATGGAAAATATGGTTTTCACAGTTAGCAATCAGAACAAAAACCAGAACCAAAACTTTAGAAGAAATAATAACACTCCCAACAGACAAAGAGAATCATATCAACAAGTTATTCCCCCATTCCAAGAGAACTTTCTTGATGAAGATGAGTGAATCATAGACGAGTCTAAGGGAAATACAATTAATATGTTTGAAACGGAGGATTCAATCCATAACTGTTACTCAGAAGAAGATCAGCCCTCACCCTCTAGTTGGGATGAGGAATGGGCAGAAACTGAGGATTACAGATTAGGATTTGAAAATGCCATGATGCAGGTCACGGAATAATATGAACTCAGAAGCAAGAAGAGCCTAGAAACTACCAAACCAAAAGCTTCTGAGGTCACCATCAAGAAAAAACCTGAGAAAACTTCTAAAGCAACTGCTGAAAGTAACAAATCAACAGCTGAGAGTTCTAGGAAGAACAAAGAAAAAGACAACCAAAACACTGATACACAAGGTAAACCAAAAAGCAGCACTGACACTGCAGCTTGTGCTCCTAATAAAACAGTTTCTAACAATGAACATAATAAGAATCAACACACTGATTCAGCCACTAAGGCAGTGGCTAACAAAATAGAGTTGCACATTCCAAATAGTCAGTCCACTTTCAATTTGGAGAGTGAGATTTCAAAAATTAAAATCTTTGTCCCACTCTCTGAGCTAGCCACTCAGGATGTATATAAAGGCCAAATTTTGAAAGCATTAAATTTAGGTGAGAACAGTGACACTGTAAATCTGAGTGATGATCAACCTACCCTTCTGTTTGGTCCAAAGATAGAAGGAAAGTTTCAGGAAGGGATAGTCCCCCCTTTTTATATCAGTCTTAATGTCCATGATAAGATTCTCCACAATGCAATGCATGATTCTGGGGCATCGCACAACCTGATGCCTAAAGTAGTGATGGAAAGATTAGGCCTAGAGATAACCTGTCCCTATAAAGACCTATATTCATTTGACTCTAGTAGAGTAAAGTGTCTTGGCCTGATCAAAGATTTATGTGTGAGCCTTACCCAGATTCCAACAAAATGTATGGTCATGGATGTTGTGGTGGCAGATGTGCCACCCAAGTATGGCATGTTATTATCAAGATCATGGGGATCCAAGCTACAGGGGACTATGCAGATGGATGGGGCTTATGCCACAATCCCAATCTTTGGCCAACTTAGAAGATTGTACAGGGAGGCACAAATGAAATTCCTGGTTAGTAGCCCTGAAAAGCCTGAAAACTCTCCTTTATACTATGTACATACAGACCTTGATTCCTTCATCCTTTATAATGACGAATCCTTAGAAGCGTCAACATCCCAAAACAAAGATACAAACGAGGAAACAGAGACCATGGACTTTAACATAATGGCTACCCTAGACTCAGAGGAGGAAGACGTAGAAAAATCAGAATAGTGTACTGAAACAACAACGCAAAGTGAACCAGAAACAGAATGCAATCAGCCAACTAGACACGCTTATGATTCCCACAGCCTAGTGTAGCCCCTATCATGCGACATAATGGCGAACCCAGCTGTAGAGAAGGAAATGATGACAAGACGAAAAATAAACCTTTGTGGGAAATGAATTTTGATGGGTCATGCACTAAGAGAAATGTTGGGGCAGGAGTGTGGTTACATAACACAGAGAGTGATTACACAGAGAGCCATGCCTGCAACCTGCACTTCAAATGTACAAACAATATTGCAGAGTACGAGGCTGTTACCCTAGGTTTAAACATGTTGAAAAAACTAGGAGCCCGTAGGATAACTGTGCGTGGGGACTCTGAGCTGATTATTAAACAGGTGAATGGTGAATATACAACGAAACATCCTAGACTGCAAGCCTACAGGAACGACACTATGGATTTACTGAAAATGTTTGTTGAATACGAATTAGTGTTTGTTCCTAGGAGTCAAAATGTCATTGCAAACGGATTAGCTTGCCTAGCTAGTTCCTACCCTAAGACTCCCAATGACCAAAAAATCATCATTCAGACCAAATTCAGACCTGCAGTGCCGGACAACGAAAAATATGGCAAGTTTTTGAAGGAGATAAACATATTGAAGATTTCCTAGTAGGCAGAAACGAGTTTGAATTTTTTGATTCAGACTCCAAATCTGACGGTAGCTGCCTAAGTGAAGAGTCCTCAGATGAGGAAGAAACACCCTGTAACATAGAAATAAACTCTTTAAATGAACATATTGGAAATCCAGACGGAAAATATGAAAACACAGATAGTGAAGAAGTAGAGGTGTTGTAGACCAAAGATAAGAACATACCTCGAGGTATGGCCCCTTTAGAAGACCTTTTTGACTTTGATGATGTAGCCAAAAATCCCACTATAGAACAAGCAGACTCTGATGTTGAGGAATGAAAAATAGGCACTGAAGACAAACCCAAAATGATTAAATTGGCTAAGTCTCTCCCAGAAAACATGAAAAAGAAATGCATTGACCTTTTCAAATAATTTATTGACGTGTTTTCTTGGAGCTACGAAGACTTAAATTCTTATGACACGAACATCATACAACATAAAATACCTTTAAAGGAAAATCAGAAGCCCTTTAGACAAAAACTTCGCAGAATAAACCCAAAACAATTGCCTGCAGTGGAAAAGGAGATTAAAAAGATATATGAGGTAGGCATAATAGTTCCTGTGAGGTTCTCTGATTGGGTATCAAACTTAGTGGTTGTGAGAAAGAAAACATGGGAAATCAGGCTGTGTATAGACTTCAAAAATCTTAATAGAGCCTCACTCAAAGAGAATTACCCATTGCCAAAAATGGAACACATTCTACAGCGGGTAGTAGGATCAAAGAGGATTTCTTTGCTAGATGTTTTTTCAGGATACAACCAAGTATTAGTAATCCCAGAAGACCAAATCAAGACAGCCTTTACCACTCCATGGGGCACCTTTATGTATGTAAAAATTCCCTTTGGATTGATGAACGCTGGGGCAACCTTCCAAAGATCAATGGATATAGCTTTTTCAAATGAGATAGGACACTTCATTGTTATTTGCTTGGATGACATAACAGTCTATTCTAAGACTGAAGAAGAACACCTAAAACATCTGAGGAAAGTGTTTGAAAAATGTAGAAGGTTTGGTATTTCATTAAATCCTAAAAAGACTGTATTTGGGTTGCAAGAAGGAAAGCTTCTTGGCCACATTATATCTGAAAAGGGAATTAGGATAGACCCACAAAGAGTTGAGGGAATACTACAAATCACACACCCAAGAAACATCAAGGAATTACAGTCTTTCATTGGGAAGATTAACTTCCTTAGAAGGTTTATCCCCAACCTAGCTGAACACCTTAGGAATATGACTAACATGATGAAGAAAGGTGCAGGAGTTAAATGGACTGTTGGAGCTAAACGATATTTTGAATCAGTAAAAATTGCATTCACCCAAGCTCCTGTTCTGATTAGCCTTGATTTCTCAAAATATTTCCTGATATTTTCATTTGCCTCTGAGCATACAGTGACTGCGGTCTTGCTGCAGAAAAGCACTGAGGGAATGGAACAGCCAATTTCCTTTTTCAACAAAGCACTCAGGGATGCACCCTTGAAATATAACATTATGGAAAAACAGGCCTATGCTCTGATCAAGGCCTTGAAAGAATTCAGGGTGTACATACTGCATTCCCACACCATAGCCTATGTGCCCAACATAGTGGTTAAAGACATATTGTCCCAAGACCTAGATGGGAAAAGGGGAAAATGGATTGTCGTGATCTTAGAATACGACCTTGAGATAAAGCCCACCAAACTAATTAAAGTTCAGGGCTTAGCTCAACTAATGGTTGAATCAAAATTACAAGCCCTAGACATTAACATGGTAAATACCTTGGATGAGCAACAAGAATTTCCTGATCCCACTGTTGACGAAAAGTTTCAGATCTCTCCTTGGTATTCTGACATTTTTGTATGTCCTTACACACCTCAATGCCCCTCCTGAACTCTCAAAGACCAAGGCCAGATTCTTAAAACTAAAAGCCAAAAACTACTTCATTTTGAATGAAAACTTATACTGGAAAAATCCAAATGGCCTATTGCTTAAATGTTTTCCTCAAACAGAAGCAGAAAATATTAAACAAGAATTCCATGTAGGAGAGTGTGGGGGCCACCTGAGCTGGAAATCCAGTGCAAACAAAATACTCAGAGTTCGCTACTATTGGCCCACACTCTTCAATGATGTCCATAAGATGATAATTGCCTGCCACAAATGCCATATTTTCGAAGGCAAGAGAAAATTACTCCCTCTCCCTTTACAACCCATCATTGTTGAAGGTCCTTTTATGCAATGGGGCCTAGATTTCATAGGAGAAATTCACCCAGCTTCTTCTGCACAACAAAAATGGATCTTAACAGCCACAGATTACTTCACTAAGTGGATAGAGGCCATACCTACTAGGAATTCCACATATTCAGTCATCATTAGGTTC